>OX381704.1:121726242-122164359 GCA_947462335.1 Harmothoe impar | reverse complement strand
CCGTTTTGATGACGTCACAAAGCCGTGAAATACGAGCATTGGTTATTTCCCAGGAGGTGTGAAATGTGGCATTCTTTGGTTAAATCAATGACGCTTCTGTATTCCATAAGGAATAAGGAGTGGATTGCTAATCTCCCACTACAGCCTGAGGGCAGGATTATTATAATTGGTTCAATGGTTTAATTGGTTCATTATGAGAAGAAATGGACACTGATACACTATTCAGTCCTTAACCCTTTAAGGACTCAGTCGCTAAAATACGACATTTGTTGGCATGATGCACCAATGCAGCCCCGCCAGGGCTGCATTCAGGCATCATGATGCCCAAGGCTATAATGCATTAAAACATCACACCGTCCTTAAAGGGTTAAATGGTAAATGTGAGGTCGGCAAGCTGCTGTGGATGAGTGCAGTCCTGGTGAGTGACTCACAAGTGCAGCATACAGAGCAGTATTACTTCCCACACACACCAATACTGCAGTGTGTAGATTAAGCCGTCCTTAGCTGAAGTTTACAAGAAATATATTGTCCATTTGGATATCATGCATGTGCAGAGGTTGGATTCCCTGTACCCTTGTGTAAAGCCCAAAGGGGTGAAACACCTGGGTAATCCCCCCCCTCTGTACCATACCGATCCAGTAAAGTAGGGAGTGGAGAACAGTTAGTCACAAGTTGGTAGTGTAGCGGTTAGCACACTTGTCACCAGCGTGAGAGGTCTGCGGTTCGATTCCCAGCCGATCCAATGACTAAGTTTTCCGGGACCTCTAGACATGTATCATGAACCAAGTTAAGAGACAAATTAATCCCCAGTCACCAGAGGCTGTCCATGAAGGCAGGTAAGTCCTAATTAACCTGAAGGAGAACCTGCCCCATCATTATGGGTTTAGATACTTGCAATAAGAAATACAGCAATTCAAGTTGGGCAAAACATTTGAAATTAATCCGAGAGGATTAAATAAAATGTCAGTTTCATGGATTGGTTCCATTAAATTAGACAGCCTTCTTGAACAAACTTCTTGTAGATTAAAGTTACTTGTTAAGCCACTTTAAGTTCAGAAAGGTCATAATAACATCTGAGCTCACAACTGCATCATTTACACCACTTTTTGAAAAAAAACATCTTTATTTATCATCAGGAAATGATAACTACAGTAGTGCTGGTGCATTACCAATTCACATGAGATTTTCCTTTAAGGTTACATGCGGTGCACAGATGGTAATAAGTTGGCTCCGGGGTTGAAGCCCCCACCTTCCACATGTGGCACAAACACTGTGTCAGACCTCCAACAGAATTACCACCATGCCGCAAACAAAGCGGCGGGTTGTTTGACATTGACAGACCCCCCCCCCCCCTGCCACCCCCCCCCCCCCACACACACCTGTGCGGCTCCCCTTACCTGTCTATTTAACCCTGTACACCCGGCACCAAGGTCTCATATAAGGGGGGAATCAAGTGCTTGCAGCGCCATCCACATTGAGTGGCTAGAGTGGAAACTACACACAGTCATTTTTAACCATATTTTAAGCAGTTATTACACAAAAGCTATTCAAGTTTAAATTCTGTTGTATTTTTTCCTGGATAGATTTACCCTTTTCTAAGTTATATTTCAATGAAGCATTATAAAGCTTCTGTCGTTATCTTAATATGAGGGATTCATTCATGCTCTCTTAATACAATGCAAATGTACTGAGGGAAGGCTATATGACCATGGCCCTCCTACAGCCCAGTGGTGACACCTCATGCCAATCATGTACACTAAAGACCTTCCAACAGGTTTGGACCACACTGGACTGTATAGCAGGTTTGGTCCATGGCTATGATACCAAGTCAGAGCTTTATATTGTAAACGTAGCTAAATAGCGCGACGCCCCCCCCCCCCTCAACACCCTCAGTGAGAAATGCCCTGCGTTGTGGCCTACTACAAGCCACGGCTCCCACAGGAGTGTTGGGCGGAAGGGGGGGCCAGTGGGTAGTCCATGGGCCATTATCATGGCATGTTTAACTTCATATTTCTCCTAAATGCAGCGGAGCGCCCATTGGGTACATCCACAGGACTTTAGAAAGTATACATATCTATTCGATTATAACAGTAGTTTATGTCACTAATTTGCGAGAAAGTTCACAAATTAGTTATAATAAAGGTAACAAATACAATGGCTCATGCATCTCATTATAACATGACGCTGCAGCAACCTGTCTGTTAGTGTATGCTAAATAGCAATACGGTGCAGTGTATCATACCGACAAGGGAGTCCTGGTTAGCTGTCACCTGTATAGTGTGACCTTCTCCCTGCCCTGCTTGAGACTGCCGATACTAGGCCAGTGCAGCTGCATATATGCTCCGCGGTATAGAGGGCGCCACAGCACTTGATTCCCCCCCTGGTCTCATAACATATATCATACCCCTCAGTTACACATGCTTTCTACAAACACCCATGCAATAAGCAACATACAGGCTAACCCTAGATTTAGTAAAAAATTCTAATTGCTCATACTTTAGAATATTTGGATAGTTAAGCTACGTACTAGGAACATGCCCCTAAATGTGCATTTTCCCACTGAAAAGAAATACCAAGGCTTATTTGCCTTTATTAATTTCCGCTCTTCGGAACATATGCTGGTGTATGCAGAACACGGTCTTCCAGGCCATTCATACCTGCCGGGGTAAATACATGAAATTCCAATCCCCCACATGGACATGTACATGGACATAACCTTAAAGCAGAAGGCTTCTGTTTAGGAGTGTGGCATGACTTTCACCTTTGGCAGCAATACATGAAGTTTATCTGTATAATGTAGGGTGTTTACCCCCAAATTGAAATAATACATGTACAGATGTGTGAGACCTATCCGCAGAAAGGGGAACATGTCTGGGACACAATGCAAAAGATATCAGCTTTAGATCCAGCGGTATTAAACAGGGTGTGAGTCTGGGTTATTTTGTGAAACAATTGCCATAGGCCTCAGCAGATCAGCTAGAGAAAGGTGGTCACTGCAGACCCTAGCTAGGGTGATCACATGTAGGCCTACTGTAGCACTAGGGGCTGAGAAAAGGCTATTTCTCAACTGCACTTTAATCCATCATGACCATAGTAATCAGTATAGGATGGAAATTCGAAAAGGATATTGAAGTCATGACATTAGACAATAGGCCCATAGATCTATATTGGTATTTATGCACTCTGTCAATTTTCTGTTGCCCCCTAAATCCAGGGATTCCAATATTTAGCCAGAGATATGTCCTAATATAACCTAAAATGTGCTCATAACTACTGGAAATACAACTTAACATACCTTTTTAAGAGGTAAAATGTATTTTCTTAAGATGTACTTAACTCGCTGATGATATTTAGGGTTTGTCATGTGGAAAGGCGGTGATCAATACTAGTTTTTATGAGCAGATAACTTAAAACAATAATAGAAAAGGGGGCTCAACACCCAAACGTAGGGAAAGCCCCCCCCCCCTATACACCAAGGCTATCAGAAGAATTTATTTTAAAGCGGTAAGGCACAGATTCAAGATAATAGAATGTTTCCAAATCAGAGACTCCACAAATGTGCCATCTCAGTGCAATGACTGCTGTGTGGGAGAATACACTCAGAATGACTATTATAAAAGTTGGATTTTTCTAGCCCAGAGACTTGGCCTTCTTGGGGTATCAGAATATTTCTATTATTTTTTTTTTACAAAAAAAGGAAAAAGTGGAGAAACGGCCGTTTTCACGATCCTCAGTGGTACAGGTAAACACCCTATATATACTGAAAAGGGGAATGACTAATCACTCTAAGAAGGTAGTATACGAAAAGCTGAATCTCCCTCTTTTAATAGTATTATGTCATAATATGTTATTGAAGAAATGGCAAGGTGGTTGACTGCAGGTAGTTGGGTGACACCTCCCCCGCTGGTAGAAGTGACCCAGGTGGCCCTGAACTATTGTCAAAGTGAGCTACACCGACCGATAATCAATCCCCGAGTGATGTCGTACCGTCGTACCACTATTGTACTTATAATCAATACCAGACCCTCCTCTTAGGGAGTGGTATTTTTTTTTAACAATGGGGGGGGGGGGGTATTTGGGAGGGGACAAAAAATATTTGGACCCCTTTTGAGGGGGGGGGGGGCAAAAAAATTGCCCCACATTTTAGCGGAAAAGCCTGCGCGTTACTATAGCTCAAAGGGTTCAGCCGTACTCAATTGAAACATGCTTGAGGGGGGGACCAAAAAAATTCCCACCCCTCCCACGGGGGGACCAAAAAAGTTCCCCATGTTGTTAAAAAATGACCACTCCCTTACATCACACAGCAGCTTTACATAAAGACTACCCAAGCTTGGTGCCGCACGGTGCCGCAGTGTGTCAAACAATGGTAGGGTAAACCGCCCCTAAGTGGCCCCCCTACAGGACAAGTACCTATAGTGGCCCATCTATACCTCTATACACCCGTCTTTATGGTCATTTTTTCCTGATTTGTTAATACAGGTATGAAAGAAGAGACAATTATGTACCAATATCACAGTTCATATTCTCCATAGAATAGCCACAGTGTTTTCTACAGAGTGCCAAACATGACATGTTTGTGTGACATGTAGCCCTCATTTCATTGAGAGGTTTCAAGAAAAAGACATTTTATACCTCAACAGTGTGCCTATATTTTTCCAGTAAGATCCAAACTTTCACCTTGTTTTCCACACATATTATCTTTACATTAACATGCCATCTTCATTTGGTGAAAATCCTATATTAATTAGGTAGTTTTTACTGATTGATTGTCACCACTACAGGAGTACCTGAAGTGGCCCAGAGGCTCAACCATGAGTGGCCCACCAACAGTATAGGTTATAATATGCTAGGTGTAGGGTGAGATCTATTCTAAGATCCAAAATAAATGGATGCCCCCCCCCCTATGACCCAATAAACAAAAAGATGTCATATAGTGTGGAAAAAATGTCTTTTTCATTATTTTTGAGTATAGAATTACATGGAAATCAACCTGATTTATGGTCAGAGAAAAACTGGTCCATTAAGTTTCGAACCCAGGATCTTCTGTGTGCTAGGCTTATACTGTACCTCTACCCTATTCTGGATACATGGTGTTAGAACTGCTGAAAGCTATACTTGTATGACATTGAGACTGTGTGAGTATGTACCTTGGGAATTCAGATCCACGCCTTCTGTAATAAGGGACCTTATGTCTATGTTTTATGAGCTATGTCAGGATTGCTAAAGGTCCCTATAAATATAGGTTATACCTTCTAGCCACAGCTTAGTGCCGAGTGAACAAAAAATGGGGTTACTTCTACACTCCCCACACTTGTCCAGCCCCTGTGGCTACATAGGCAGGGCTTAGAACTTTAGTGTGAGAGGTCCCTGGTTCCGGTCTCCCCACAGTTGAGACCTTTGTTTTTTGGTGAACCATATCATAAGAACATAAAATAATGTTATACATGGAAAAGTTCCTAAATGTTCATTCTTTTTGTTCAGTGGTACACTATGCCCCCAGAAGCAGATATGGGTATAATTATGCCCAGAGCTTAAGAGAACAGAAAGCAGCCCCCAAGAAGGCAAGATAGAAGAGTAGGCTTAAAGTATATGCATATGCTTGCTATTGGAACTAACAATGTGCATGAGGCTATATTTCATTATGTTCTAACGGAACATAACATTGTAACCACATTTACCAAGTTACAGATGCATAAACGGTGTTTTATTGGAGTCGGCCACTCAAGGTACAAGGTGGGCCAGTCATGGTACCAATTCAATGTCCAAAGAGTACCTTACTTTAATCAGCATGTTCACAATATATTACATAGAAATCAATATTTTGACTTGTCTATAGCATTCCAAATAGTGTCCCAATGAAAAGTGCTGCATACTTAATGAGGATTGGATCACTCTTTCTACATGCAATCTTGTATCAAAGTCACTCTTGTGGGTTTCAGCTCCTCAACAGGGCCACATATGGGCGGTTTACATTAAACGGTTAACTTATACTACACTTGTCAGCATAACTGGAATATTTATCAGTAAATTTATCATACTAATCTTCTTTTTGATAACTTATCATAATGGAGTAATACTTTGAACGAGAAGCTCAACCAGTTTCAGAAACCAGTCATAGAGTCTGGGCCAGTCAGCACGGTATATCACACAATGGGACATCTAGGGACAGTTAAATCATACAACACTTGTCATCATAACTGGAATATTTATCAGTCAATTTATCATTCTAATCTTCTTAAGGACAAGATAAGAAAAAGTTGTTTCTCATCACCAAGGACTGAAAAATTTGATGAGGATTTTTTCTTTTTTTTTCTTTTTTTTTACTTGCGGGGTTAATGGATAGAATAATGCATTATCAGCTTTGATTAGATACCAAATATGCCAATATTTGTCCATTTTCATTAAAAAATTGACCCCCAAAAGACTCAAAACCCGATTTTATAATGCGTGCGATAATGAGAAACCATTTCATTTTTTGAGTGGCTTAATACTTTGAAAGAGAAGCTCAAGCATTTGTAGAAACTGGTAAAAGTCCAGGACAGCCGGACTCTCTTCTAAATGGGGGACTGCTGAACTCCATAAGGGACATCCAGCATTGCCTTGTGATCTTATTGGCAGCACGTTTTTACAATCACATGTTTCCTTGGTGTTTGATATAACTTAATTTGATGAACAAATTATGTCGTTGGTAACCCTTTAATGCTTTAATGCATCATGTCCTTTGCCGTCATGATGCATGTATGCGGCCATGGCAGGTAACTCACCAGGGCTGCATACATGCATACTGACCCTTGGGGAGCATATCAACCTCCTTGGATCGGCATGATGCTTAAGGGCGAAACTGAGTATTGTAATGTCTGCATTCAAAGATGATATTGTCTCACCTTGGGCATACTGCATCAAAGCGCTATGCGGCCCTTAACGGGTTAACAATAAGCCGCATACATGGGGTGTGGCTGTGGTACATACAACCTACAGAAGCCTTAAACATGGCCACACCTACTTAGGGGTTAGACTGTACACCCAAGTAACCTCAGAGGCACTCTATATTTACTGCTTCAATGAAACTAGTTCAACTCAGTAGGGTAATCCGTAACAGGGTGGGTTAATTTGTCACATGGTGGGGTAATTCGTCACATGGTGGGGTAATTTGTCACATAGTGGGGTAATTTGTCACATGGTGGGGTAATTTGTCGCATGGTGGGGTAATTTGTTGCATGGTGGGGTAATTTGTCATATGGTGGGGTAATTTGTCACATGGTGGGGTAATTTGTCACATGGTGGGGTCATTTGTAACATGGGGGGGTAGTTTGTCACATGGTGGGGTAATTTGTCACATGGGGGGGGGGGGTAATTTGTAACATGGTGGGGTAATTTGTCACATGGTGGGGTAATTTGTCACATGGTGAAGTAATTTGTCACATGGTGGGGTAATTTGTCACATGGTGGGGTAATTTGTAACATGGTGGGGTAATTTGTCACATGGGGGGGGGGTAATTTGTGACATGGGGGGGGGTAATTTGTGACATGGTGGGGTAATTTGTGACATGGTGGGGGTAATTTGTGACACGGGGGGTAATTTGTCACATGGTGGGGTCATTTGTAACATGGGGGGGTAGTTTGTCACATGGTGGGGTAATTTGTCACTGAGTGGCGTATTTGGTCTTCTCAGTGTGGTATGGTAGTTTATGTCAAGGTGAATACGATCTATCAAGGTTGAACCTATGGGTTTGGCGTATGCCAGTAAAGTGTGCAATAACCCTCGGCCATATTACACTCTCTGCCTGTATTGCACGTTCCTGAGGGATGTAGAGGGTCACCATGGGGTCTGTATGGGGCCGCCATGGCGTTGCTATGCTACCGAGGATCACATGACCTGCGTGAACTGATGGCGGCTGATGGAAGTAGACAAACATTGTGGAAGTAAACAAACATAGACTATACATCTATTTTACATCGAAATACCCTGAAATAAATACAGAGCGTCACTCAAAAGTGCTCCCGTCAATGGTTACTGCACTGGAGGTGTTCAACTCTGGGGGTGCTTGGCTACTCTGTGGGACTATTCGCTCATTCGGCTGATAATCAGAGTTGTTCCACGCTGACAGTAGCTGTTCAGTATGTGCCCCTGTGTGGTATGAGTATTCTACTATAGCCCTGACAGTATAGACCCCCTGAAGGCCACAACCTCTGGCAGCCGGATTAGTACGGGCGGGATAAGACGCTTGTAGACGAGACGTTACTTATACACACACCGGGCGGTACAGCCGGGTGACATAGGGACTAGGGGGTAGAGAGAGGCACACAGTGTCAGTGTGGTTGTAGCTGGTATGGGAATTGGAGGGGGCTGGAACTGTCTTCTTCAAAAAACTGCATGAACATTGGCATTTAAGCAAATCAATTTGCTCTAAGTCATTCTATAAGGGAATCAATATTCAGGAAATGCCATCTTAAGGTCACAAAAATGTTATATTCAAGCAGCTTCAGCTAGCATTTACAGAAATGTGACTTTAAGCAGAATAGCTCAAATGTAAACACTCTTGCCGTGTAAGTAACAAGCCCAAGATTTCCCATTATCAGATTCATATGATATTGAGATATGGGGGACTAGGCTTTTGCGGTCCTTAGTCAGACCTAAAATGTGCAAAACATCATACAAACTCTAGCACATAGTAACGTGTGAGTTGCATAAGGCGTACCTATCTAACTCTATAGGTTTCTGTATACCAGGGCTGTGTCTCTGTAGTGTGCCAGGACTGTGTGTCATTCAGACTTTGTATGTGGGTGTTGTTGTTATTCCGGGACGTGTATCCTTGAGTGTTGGCCAAGGCCTGCCGCTGTAGTCTGTGGTGCTGCCTGTCACCACTAGGGGGCACTCGTGTATACAGTCAACTGTAGCACGGCTGGTGCCATGGTCTGTGGTGCTGCCTGTCACCACTAGGGGGCACTCATGTATTCAGCCAACTGTAGCTGGTGCCATGGTCTGTGGTGCTGCCTGTCACCACTAGGGGGCACTCATGTATACAGCCAACTTTAGCACGGCTGGTGCCATGGTCTGTGGTGCTGCTTGTCACCACTAGGGGGCACTCATGTATACAGTCAACTGTAGCGCGGCTGGTGCCATGGTCTGTGGTGCTGCCTGTCACCACTAGGGGGCACTCATGTATACAGTCAACTGTAGCGCGGCTGGTGCCATGGTCTGTGGTGCTGCTTGTCACCACTAGGGGGCACTCATGTATACAGTCAACTGTAGCGCGGCTGGTGCCATGGTCTGTGCTGCTGCCTGTCACCACTAGGGGGCACCCATGTATACAGTCAACTGTAGCGCGGCTGGTGCCATGGTCTGTGGTTCTGCCTGTCACCACTAGGGGGCACTCATGTATACAGCCAACTGTAGCGCGGCTGGGAAATGGTCTAGGGTGCTGTCTGTAAGATGAACGTGCCACAAATATATACAGTCAACTATAGCGCAGTTGGGGGAGGGGTTGCATACAGTCAACTACCTCTTACACTAGTTTCTTCAAAGAGACAGAGTGCTTTTGAGTTGATCAACATCTGCCCATTGATTGTTACACTCTGAATGCTGAATCAGGGATCCCACTGCTGACGGCTTGCCTATTTGACACTAACTTGTCTCTGAGATTTTATGTATTGTAGTATCACAGCTTGACAAATTAGTGTCTATAGAAATTGTCAGCAGTGCAATACCCTCTTGAGCAATGATACTAAGCAGTCTGCTGGTAGAGAATGTTATACAACGTGCTATTCAGCGTCCCTTTATACACAACAGTGCTGAGTCATACACAGCCCCAACACCAAGAGGTGGTTATAGACAGCAGTGCCACCTAGAGGGGTGTGACTGTACTGTTAAGGTGTACCTCATAATGCTGAGTCATACACAGACACCAAGAGGTGGTTATACACAGCAGTGCCACCTAGAGGGGTGTGACTGTACTGTTAGGCTGTACTACATAATGCTGAGTCATACACAGACACCAAGAGGTGGTTATAGACAGCAGTGCCACCTAGAGGGGTGTGACTGTACTATATAATGCTGAGTCATACACAGACACCAAGAGGTGGTTATAGACAGCAGTGCCACCTAGAGGGGTGTGACTGTACTGTTAGGCTGTACTGCATAATGCTGAGTCATACACAGACACCAAGAGGTGGTTATAGACAGCAGTGCCACCTGTTCTTGTAAACATGTCAGGGATATTAGGGTCTCGAAATAAATCATGAGCACTGAAAATGGATCTTGAATAAGTGCCTGCCTTGCATATGTTAGGGTTAGCAGCCCTCCAAAGTTATAAACGCCGGGTAGCTTAAACACACCTGTACGGTATCACTATTTCAGTGATCTTGAATGTTATTGTATATCTTGTACAACGTTACCTCTAGGGAGCATTCACAAATACACCGTAAGCATTACTCCCAAACTTTCATAGTCAGGTTTTACCTGTACAGGGTTCATGGTGACAGATTTAGGTGACCACTGGGTGGAAGTTGACCTCTGAATGACAGTTGTAGAATGCCCAATGTAATCAATCCTCTAAATGACCAATGAATGACCCCTATATGACCCCTGTATGACCTCTGTATAACCCCTGTATGACCCCTGTATGACCTCTGTATGACCTCTGTATGACCTCTAACATGGCTCAGAAGGAGGTGACCGTCCTGTCAGTAGCTTTAAATGGATGTGCCGGAGGCCAAGCGGGTCCATAAGGCTGTGTCTCACAAACTTGGGCCAAAGTTTTTGTCTCTGACCGGGTGCCAGCTCTAACCGGTCTGAATAAAAACGGGTTATTTAGGGCAGATATAGATAGAATTTGGCTGAAAAGGTTAATGGATGTTATAACACTTTAAACTAGTAATAAATTGCCCATTTTTATCATCATCTGCCCTAAATAACCCGCTTTTATTCAGGCCGGTCAGAGCTGGCACCCGGTCAGAACTGGCACCCAGTCAGAGCTGGCACCCGGTCAGAGACGAAAACATTGGCCCAAGTTTGTGAGACACAGCCATAAGCATGGGGCGGGATGTGGCAGGGCGGGGGGGGGGCGGGGGTCTATCAGCACGCAGCAGGATTGTGTTAAGGCTGCAGAGTGACAGATAGATGGGGCAGAGAGGGGAGGGGGTGGGGGGGGGGTCTATCAGCACGCAGCAGGATTGTGTTGAGGCTGCAGAGTGACAGATAGATGGGGCAGAGAGGGGAGGGGGTGGGGGGGGGGGGGTCTATCAGCGCACAGCAGGGTTGTGTTAAGGCTGCAGAGTGACAGATAGATGGGGCAGAGAGGGGAGGGGGTGGGGGGGGGGGGGTCTATCAGCACGCAGCAGGGTTGTGTTAAGGCTGCAGAGTGACAGATAGATGGGGCAGAGAGGGGAGGGGGTGGGGGGGGGGGGTCTATCAGCGCACAGCAGGGTTGTGTTAAGGCTGCAGAGTGACAGATAGATGGAGCAGAGAGGGGGGGGGTGGGGGGGGGGGGGTCTATCAGCGCACAGCAGGGTTGTGTTAAGGCTGCAGAGTGACAGATAGATGGGGCAGAGAGGGGAGGGGGTGGGGGGGTAGGGGGGGTGGGGGGTCTATCAGCACGCAGCAGGGTTGTGTTAAGGCTGCAGAGTGACAGATAGATGGGGCAGGGGGGGGAGGGGGTGGGAGGTGCTGGAGATGGGAGTTCTGGTAGCTCGTGGAGACTGGGGGAAATGGGGAACAGGGAGTAGGGGAGTAGGGGAGTAGGGGGAGTATGGGAGTGAATGGAGGAAGCAGTTGGGACCAGAACAGTTGGGGATTGAGTTGTAGGAGGTTACTTATAAGAGTGCAGCATGAGTATATATATCTATATCTATCTATCTATCTATCTATCTATCTATCTATCTATCTATCTATATATAAATATATATATATATATATATATATATATATATATATATATATATATATATGTATACAGTTACCTAACAAACATGCATTGTCACCATGAGAAGGTCTACAGCATGTCAACCACAGAGTGTACCTTGTACGGTCCATGTATACGACACACTACATGTGTCTGGTGTAGGTGAAGCACAGAAGGTGTTATCATGAAGTGTGGTATACATACACATAAGCCTCAACCCATGGCACCCCACCATCAGTGTCTAAAATACTTGACTTTGTAGACTGTGAAGGGGTACTATATTATTGTGTGTACTATTCTTGAGGTTCAGACTACTGGGTATCACCTTCACATTGGTGTCCGCCTGGAGCTAATGCACACAGGAGGCGGTAAGACACTGAGGTTCTCTCATGGTCCCGTGTACTACCTGTCTACATGACCGTGTCGGTTACCTGGAAAGTGGGATTATACAAGATGCTGTTTTCCCTCCGTCACCAGTCAGTGCAGGCCAGGCTGCAGGTGCACACCACTTGTCATGCAGACAGCGAGTATATATAAAATTACATTTATAAAATACATATACACAGACAGTCCCCTGACTATAAACCTGATTTATTCTCACATTTTGAAACTGCCATTGTGACTTGTTTTTTAATTAGAACAAACAAACGATCACATATGTATAAAAAAAAATCTGTGACTAGTATAGAAACATGTTGACTTCTCTGTGAGTCGTATCGAAATATGGATATGTTGGAAAGGCTATTCTGTGTGTAGTATGGAAAAATTGGTATGTTGAGAAGGCTACTCTGTGAGTAGTACAAGGACATGGGTATGTTGGGCAGGCTACTCTGTGAGTAGAACAGGGATATAAGAATTTTGAGCAGGCTGCTCTGTGAGTAGTACAGGGATATGGGTATGTTGGGCAGGCTACTCTGGGTAGTATTGGGACATGGGTATGTGGGGCAGGCTACTCTGTGAGTAGTACAGGGATATGGGTATGTGGGGCAGGCTTCTCTGTGAGTAGTACAGGGATATGGGTATGTTGGACAGGCTACTCTGTGAGTAGTATATGGACGTGGGTAAGTTGGGAAGGCTACTCTGTGAGTAGTACATGGCCATGGGTATGTTCGGCAGGCTACTCTGTGAGTAGTATATGGACATGGGTATGTTAGGCAGGCTACTCTGTCAGTAGTATATGGACATGGGTATGTTGGGCAGGCTACTCTGTAAGTGGTATATGGATATGGGTATGTTGAGCAGGTAGAGGTTTGGGTTGTGTTTATTTTTGAATGCCACATAATAACGTTTAAATATAATGAGATACAACCTTTTAGTGCTTCCAAGTACAGAAAGGTAATCTCATGAACAATGCATGCACTGCTTTAGTAAATATTCCGCCATGTATGCATCATAGCTCAGCTGTGTTAGAACAACACGTAAAACATGTAAAACATGTGTCACAAAGGGACACCAGCACCTAGCTGACTGTACCAGCGCAGCGTCAACAATGTCACCTTCACCCCCAACCATTACCCTACACACGTGTACATCCCCAACCATCGCCCTCCCGGCGCCACAAATACTATCTATATACCGCATTGATTTTATCATGATAAGATCCTGTGTAGCTATAGATGGAGTGTAGATGTGGAGGGGGGTGTTTTTCTGACATAGAGCCAGTGTCACTAGTCTAGACAGTTGAGACTCTGATGTTTCAGCTACTAAAGAAGTCACAACCATTTCCCGGCTCGCTATACACTTGAGTATGTCTACTTGTGGTTTAAAGTTCAGATACCTCTGAGACCCTCACTAAGGAACCCTATTGATCTGAGCCTTCTACACTGTCAGACTACCCCTCTCTCTGCCTGTCCTGACCTGTCTGCTGGATGTGTGTCTGTCCTTGGCCTCTGTCTGCCCTTCTGTCTACCTGCCTGTCTCCCATCTCCCCTCTACACCATCCCTCTGCATGTATTGATGTCTGTCCCTGGCTCTGGCACTTTCTCTTTCTGAATGTATTCTTTAGATACGTACCTTAACTCTCATCATCTAAATCATTTCCTTTTTAAATCTGTCTTGCCTTGTACTACCCTCACCTTCTAATCCCCCCCCCCCCCCCACCTCTGGAACACTCCAGCAGTGCTGCAGTGGTAGGTGAGGTGACCCTCCCCCTACCATGCTACTCAGCACACTACCCCTCAAAACAACGCCACCCCCTCTCCCCCCCTCCCCCCGCCTGTCAACCCCAGCACAGAGAGGAGTGGGTCTGGTCAGGGCCTTGCTGCTGCTGTTCTCTAACAATACCCCCCTCGTCGCCCTGCTTACTCCATATTGTCAACTTACCCAGCCTCTAGGGACGGTCACCATAAGGGGCCAATCTGTCCTCTAATAGTCCCCTACCCTAATCAGCTCCCTGCTTACCATAAAACCTCACGTACAAGCCTGACTCGCGTATTAGCCACACCCCCAACTTGCAGTGTCCTTGTAAGAGCTGCACCCTATATGGGCAAGTTTGGTATCAGATTAAAGCTGAGTCTGACTAGAGTTCTAGCTGTGGCTTCTACTTGAGGTTTTATGGTACTCCATATTGTCACCTTGCGCAGCCTCTAGGGGAGGTCACCCCGAGCAGCAAAACTGTTTTCTAACAGTTCCCCCCCATCCCCTCCCTGCCTACTCCAAATTGCTCTGCCTGCTCTAGCTATATACTGAAGGGGTCTACCACTTCTCCCTCCCCCCTCCTTACACACTTACACACTTACACACTCACACACTTACACACTTACACACTCACACACTTACACACTCACACACTTACACACACACACACTTACACTCTTACACACTTACACACTTACACACTTACACACTTACACACTTACACACACAGCGTGACACAGAGGCTGTGTCTGTGACCTTTCTGCTGTTGCCCTGATCCTATTTATGTCCTCCTAAGCGGCTCTAGGGGAGGTCGCCGTGAGGGACAGGGGGCATTCAATCCCTGCCACACACCAAATACTTATTGTCACTTGACCCTGATTCCTCCTCCCGATGGTCTGTAGGCACTGCCCCTCGTACCACTCCCCCACCCACCCCCTGTCTCCACTGCCCCTCGTACCACTGCCCCACCCACCCCCTGTCTCCACTGCCCCTCGTACCACTGCCCCACCCACCCCCTGTCCCCACTGTCCCTCGTACCACTGCCCCACCCACCCCCTGTCTCCACTGCCTCTCGTACCACTGCCCCACCCACCCCCTGTCCCCACTGCCCCTCGTACCACTGCCCCACCCACCCCCTGTCTCCACTGCCTCTCGTACCACTGCCCTACCCACCCCCTGTCCCCACTGTCCCTCGTACCACTGCCCCACCCACCCCCTGTCTCCACTGCCCCTAGTACCCTCGTTTGTGGGATACTGCTCCAGCCTCCACTCGTGAAATATAACGGAGACAGTATCAATTAGCGTTGGCATTTGTCTATATATTTGTGTGTTGTTCGACACCCACTCCGTCCATGCCAGCTATATCGCTCCCCTTTCCCTGTCAGAATGGTGCACTACCTGTCAGATTGGGGCTCGGTACTGTCTGATAGGTAGGTATGAACTGTATATGCTTTATCTTGCCATTACTGGTGCCTTACTGCCTCAATTTGCCTCATAGTTCTCCTTCTTCACCCTATTCAGTCCCCGTCCAGCACCGCCTGTACTACCCTCCATCAGCCCCACCATTCACCCCCGCAGTTGACAATCAGCCCCCACCTCCCCTGCCCTCCCCCTGCACTACACCTGCTTTAATGCCCTCAGTGCCCTGATTAGAGTGCAGGTGTGTGACAGGTGTGGTGGTGTAGGGTCAGGGACATGTCTACCTGAATTGTAGGGTGCAGGGGGAGGACTGAAGGCTCTCGGGGGAAGAGAAAGGCGAGAGTCATTGGATGTGGTGGAGTATAGGGCACCTAGGGGTTAGGCCATGTGCGCATCCATGGTCGGGGGTTAGAAGGTCAATCAGGTAACGCTAGGTGGACGCATATAGACTAAGTACTCACTGAACCCCGAAGAGTAACTGCCTCTGCTGGGTATATGTAGAACTTAAGGGTTCTCACTCTGCTGCCTGACTAAAAGTGGGCGCGCGTCGGTAACCCCTAGGTGCTCTATATGGAAGGTCACTATAGACGCACGAGGCAAGACCACATGGCACATGACCTTTCTCTGTCAGGTTTTATCCCCCCCCCCCCCCCACTTATTAATGTATCTTTTTACAAAAGCCGGTGTTTGTTATATGCCCTTGCGACCCGAAAATGTATATTCCAAAACAAATTGCTTAATGGGACCCATGACTGTATGTGTTTTGCTTGGTCATGAATTAGGTCAGGATTTCATGTAAACATACACATGTATGGGAATGAGATATTGCAATTTGTAACAAAAAGGACTTCATTCCTACCTTTATATCCTATTTGTATCCTGTATCGACCTTTAATAGTAGAGGTAGAGATTTAACCTAATTCCACCTAATGTGTTTTTTTCACTCACCAATTGACATTTACGTCTTACTCGTCTAGTGTTGTGTCACTACCATCTTTTATAAATATTTCAATTCTTTGTGCATTGCATTATGTTATCAAGTTACATTCAATCATATTGAGAGCTATTTGACATATCATCCTTTTTTGTATTCAACAATATTCCTGCCAACTCTGTCTTTAATCATTTCAAAGGTCCAAATATTGTTCCATATTTTCTTATTTTAACAATATCTTCTGTTTTGGTTGTTGCAGGTGAGACGAGTTTTTAACAATGAGATATACAACGTTTATGGTAGGTCACACAAAGAAGAGATATTTGCTGAAAGAATCTCGTGAAATGTCTGCATTCTATGTGCTATATTGTGATTCCCTTATTTACTGTGTATACCTGTGTGTACATCTAAATGTCACTGGAATAGCCTCAGTGGCCTTATATGATGTTCTTCTAACATATCCTACAAGAAAAACAGATATCAAGTTGTGCCAAGTCGTATGAATGAAATACAATAATGTTTCATTAACTACAACAATAAAATGAATTCACTCTTTTGACAATGGCCAGCACATTTATTGCCAGAATGTACAACACACCTGTACACTTGCTTGGTATGGCCTGTTACAAGAAGTCAACCCGTGTAATAGGCAATACCAAGCAGAAGACACAGGTTGAGGCAGAGAAGAAAAACATGATAAACACATTCAGATACCTCAAACTTAGCCTGAGTTTATAGCTCAGTATTTGCCTCCTCCGCCGCCTCCAACAAACCCAATCTTGACCTTTGTACATAGAGTCCTAAATAACCATCATCATCATTGGGATTAGGTTAAGTCATGGTTTGGTTGAGTTTTATGGATCCCCTATTCCTCAAACATGCTACAATACTTGATACAGCATACAATACAAGTCGTTTATGTGAGACGGTTGGATGTCACATGATGTCATGCAGACATGAGGCAGACATGAGATCCTGCATGTGGTGGGTGAGGAGAGACGGGGGACTAAACCGTGCAGGATAACAGGAGGGTCGTGCTGGAGGTTCCTCCACCCTCCTGCCTTCTGAGGTGCACACTATCTTATTGTCCTGTCTTTTGGTATTCAATGATCAGTGCCACCAGAACCCTAACCTAGTTGTGGCAGGAGTCTGGGTAGGACCAGGTACCACTAGGACCTTAATCTAGTTGTGGACTATGTACCAC
The DNA here is from genome assembly GCA_947462335.1 of Harmothoe impar. NCBI lineage: Eukaryota > Metazoa > Annelida > Polychaeta > Phyllodocida > Polynoidae > Harmothoe > Harmothoe impar. The sequence continues at coordinate 122,146,766 of OX381704.1, read as the reverse complement.
CAGGACCCTCACCTCGTTGTGGCAGAGGTCTATGCAGGACTAGGTACCATCAGGACCCTCACCTAGGTGTTGCAGGAGTCTGTACAGGACTAGGTACAACCAGGACCCTTACCTAGTTGTGACAGGGGTCTGTACAGGACTAGGTACCACCAGGACCCTTACCTAGTTGTGACAGGGGTCTGTACAGGACTAGGTACAACCAGGACCCTTACCTAGTTGTGACAGGGGTCTGTACAGGACTAGGTACCACCAGGACCCCAACCTAGTTGTGGTAGGAGTCTGAGCAAGACTAGGTACCATCAGAATTCTTACCAAGTTTAGGCAGGAGTCTGGGTAGGACTAGGTACCACCAGGACCTTTTCCTACTTGTATTAGGGTTCTGGATATGACTGTAGGTCTATGTGAGTAGGTGATAGTTGCTGTAATTGGCATGTTGACAGGTTTAGTGGCTGGATATCATGGGATGGGATGGACAGGGGCACAGAAGCCCCCAAGGTTTAATTAGATATTTTAGCCAGATGAACCATCATCAGAAAAAATATAATAAGGTAAGAAATGTCGTGTAGCGGGTCTAACTTTCTGGAATAAGGGACAGAAACACATGACATCTTATCTACAGTTAGCGGGTGAGTTAAAACACTGACAGGATAAATGCACTGTCACTAATTCAAAGAATCCTATTTAGATCTTTTATGCATGAACTGCAAGCTGCAATGGGTTGGGGCCTTCTTTTATGGGAGTTTTACCGGGAATTCTGTTTTTAAAAAAGGTGTACACATTTCAAAGCCATTTCCTCTTGAGGACTTATCAAACTGTTGTCTGCTTGATTCCTTAATGCTGTACACTGCAAAAAGGAGCAAAAAGCTAATTCACCATAATTTTCCATGAGCTGCAACAATTTTATTTTTTTTGTTTGAAAAGCACTTTTATTCATCTTCATGAAATTTGACTAAATGTGCTCCTGTGTTACTTCTGCATCCACTTTGGCAATTTTGTAGTTATCATTCGATTTAGTCTTTATGGTAATATGAGCTGCAGATAGAAACATAAACATAACCTATGTGAAAAGAAAGGTACATGTACAACAACAATACATAAAAGATATACAGGTATACAGGAACTGTAGTATGTATTCTGTATGTGTACTAATGTAAAGCTCCTCACTTATCCTTACATATAAGTATGTCCCCAGGGTTGTGATATGTAGGAGTAGGATGAGAGCCCTGTACCACTCTGTCCAAGGAAATAACACTAGATAAATTCTCTGGGTGCTCATTTGTACCTCTGCCCCAACCTACCAGTACACACCAGAACACAAGGAGGTCTATGTGTATCTTTACATGATTTATAGCTAGGACACAGATACAGTGAATCATAATAATATGAAGAGGTATCTCTCCCTCCATAAGTAGGCTAGTTCATTCTGTCCTGATTGTCCATTCCATCCCTGAGGTGCTCATCACAGAAAAGGGTACTTAGACATGGGAAGTGGCACAGAGATCCAGTCACAAAGAGACAAGGGGAGGAGAGTGTAGGGAGTGAATAGATGAGAATGCTGCATCAGAACTGGTGGATGATACATGAAGCTGCTGATGAACGATAACTAGACATCATGGAGGACGTATTAGTATATGCTGTCTTAATCTGCATACTTGTGTGTAAAAGGTTAGGGGTCTAAACCTAGCTCTGTAAACATTCATGAGGAATTTCTATTGTCAAAGTGTAGTGGTTTTTTTTCTCCCTATGACAATTGCATTTCATGCTGCTGCAAGCCCTACCTTCACCATAGCTGACATTTAATGGTTACATGTTGTGGCTAGTATCTGGGGAGTACAGTGTATTGTGCTCTGTAAGGCCACGTACATTCCTCAACTCTCAGTATACGTAGTAGGAAGGAGACTTTACTCCCCCTCACCCACAGCCTTCTCTCTGACCCCCTCCGCATCTGCCCTCTAACACCCCCCTCTACACTGCTCCCTCCTCCCTTAGGCCTCTTACAGAACTGATTGAATTCAGATCAGCACTGATACATGCCTCTAAGCTTACATAGCACCAGGAAGTAGTTGCTCATGCCGTGTTTACTCCCACCCCTCACTGTGCCTGTAGTACACAGAGCTGACACCAGGTGTCCCTGTAGCTGACTCCTGATCCTCTAATGGCAGCCCCAAGCAGCAGCTGACCGGGCACCAGCTGACAAGGTGGACCACTGTACAGATGTGGGTGAACCATCCTAGACCATGTATAATATGGCACTACCATATACATTGTAGTCAGCGATTGGCTTACTTGTACATGGCTGTGATTGGCTGTCTGTAGAAAAACCCTTGCTGGTACCCTCCTACCCATCCGGAAGCAGCGAAACATGACAGGTACCAGCAGAATCAGACCCCATATAGACCCTGGTGCCAGCTGGAGACTACACAGTAGACTACAGTGGGGCTGTAGAGGCTCCTCATCTCCCGGGTGCCTTGCATGACCCGGCCCTCCAGACAGTGGATTGGCAAACATGATCCTGTCATCACGCAGCTATGGATGTTTCATCAAATAAAGCAGCTTGGTCTAGCAGCCAATCATCTACAGCTTAACCAGGTTGTCAATGACAATAAGTTTAATCGCCCATTAGTTAGAATTAACATCCTCATAACTGTGTCAATAGCCTTGGACCATTTCTAAATAGCAAGATGGCTTTAAATGAGTGTTATACTTGTATTGGTAGCTAATAAATAAATACACTTTCTGAGTGACAAAGAATTTCATGAAGTAGTAAAATTGATTTAGAATTCAATAAAAATCGTTTATTCAATGACAAAATGATTGAAGTAGTATATATTGGGCTACAGCAATGGTGCAAGGATGTGATTCTACATTTAGCTTGATTATATATATCATAGATATATTCCCTTTGATAAGTAATAAGATCATGGTTAAATATCTCAGATTAGAAAGGTCACCCTCCCCCCATGCAAATTAGGTTTGTGGTGGACCTTAGTCTACTAGTATACGTGGGTAAGAGGCAAACTCTTTGAACTGGCTACATAACTTCATTTTCTCAAAATGACAACTTTGCTAAATCCCAGAGAAAATGGTCAAGGTTCAACAGCAGTGAAGTGTTCTTCAGGTTAGCAGTGCATAAACGGTCTCAGAAGAACCTTCAAAACACATTAGATATGTACACTAATACTGCAGTATGTAAATAAGCTGACTCGAACGCAGCAGTACGCAATGATACCGATTCAATATTATTTAGCTATTTTCAAAGCACCATAAACCAGTTAAGAGACTAAATAATCACCAAAGCACCAGAGGCAGTAATCAAACGCAGCCAATCCTAAATTTGCCTGAATCAAGGAAAGCCTCCACCCGTCATTAAGTGTTTAACCACTTGACACAAGGAATCTGAGAATTCAAGACTTTAGTTGGGCAAAACATTTGAAATTAATTGGATAAGATTGAATAAAATCACAATTTCATGGAAGGGTTCCCGTAAATTAAAATTCATTAAAAGATGCATGTGACTGGTCAGCAATGTGTAGGAAATGTGTCTGTTGATTTAAAGATTCTCATTCATATGTCTTTATAAGACACTACTTGATGCAACGAGGAGCTCCATTAGGGAGATATATCCTCATAAGGGGTTGCCATGTTGCATGAATCTACTCCAAAGTGCTATGTTTTAACTGGATTTATACAAGATTTGAGAGACATTTCAGGTATACATAGACACAAGTTCACAGCTTTTGGATATTCTGCATGCAGCAGTACCCTATGATGCAGGTTCAATATCTTTTAGATTTTCCAATTGCACCACAAACCCGTTATGAGACAAAATAATCCTCAATCTCCAAAGCACCAGCAGCTGTAATCAAACACCGCTAAGCCCTAATTAACTTGAATCAAGGAAAACCCCTGCATTGGGTTTTAACCACTTTAAAAAAACAGCAATTCAAGATGTTAGTGGGGCAAAACATTTGAAATTACCAGGAAGGGATTAAATAAAATGCCAATTTCATGGAAGGACTCCCATAAATCAAAATCCATTAACCTTAGCACTGCCATAGCCAGCCAATGTTATCATTTAAGGCACTACATGATGCACTGAGGGACTCAGCCTTCAGGGATGTACAACTTTATACGGGGTTGACATGTTGCATAAATTTAATACACAGAACTATATTGTAACTAGATTATTGCATGATTCTAGAGACAATTTGGACACATCTATAGACAAAGATAAAAAATCTATTGGTATTCACTGAGGGTTATTTCAAGAGCCAAAGCCAAGTGAAACAACCCTTAGTGGTGAATGGTTTGAGTGCTTCCTTGATTCGTGTCATTATTGACAATATTTGTTAAATCCTACTTACTTGATCTGAAAAAGCTATATTATGGTGACTAAACCTCTTTTTGCACATCAACAATGTCACTTTGACCCCCTGTGCAAACATTAACCATCGCCATGTAACCTTCACCGACCTCCCTACAAACTGGTATATCCCCAACCAACACCTTACCCGTGCCACAAACGTTATCTATATACTACATTTATTTTATCATAATAGGAGTCTGTGTAGTCATAGACTGAGTGTATACCTGGATGGGTTGTTTTCCTCACATACAACCAGTGCCCTGCGTCTAGACTGAGCAGACTGAGACACTTCAGCTGTCTCAGCCTCTACTGCTAAATGTCAGCTTGAGAACATCTACTTGTGGTGTTTGGAGGTTGATGCATTTAGCTGCCATGTACCACTCTGTGCCTTACAGAGTCAGCAATGAAGTTACATTGAAGGATGCAGGCCTAAGTGGCACTGTTTCTGAGATGAATTCTGCTCTGTCATGAGATACCTGTCTGTGTATCTCTGTATGTCTGTCTGACCTAGGATGTATAACTGCCCTTCACTTGGTCCTCCAGTGAGTTGGCATCCCTCCCTCCCCACATGCCTGTCTGTCATTTTCTTTGCTTGTCTCTAAAATTATCTGTCCCTCCCTCCCTCCCTCCCTCCCTCCCTCCCTCCCTCCCTCCCTCCCTCCCTCCCTCCCTCTCCCCTCTGTCACTCTGTCTTTGTCTCTGTCTCTGTCTCTTTCTTATCATACATCTTGTATCTGAAGTCAAACACCTCCCTGTAATCCAACCTCTTCCCTGTTCTATCTAGGTTCATCATGCCAAGCCTAATGAGGTGCTATATTGCTTGGTGAGGTGGGTCATCCCCCTATGATATAGCCTGGCTCTACCTACAGAGGCACTTGCCCCCTCCCCTGTTGCTCTCTTAGAGTTGGAGAGACGTGTCAGCCAGACGCTAGGTCTGGTCATGACCTTTCTGCTGCTGCCACCTGGTGATCCTATTTATAACCTCCTGAGCAGCTCTAGGGGAGGCCGCCATTAGGGGGCAATCTGTCACTCTAACAATCCCCCACCCAGAACCCTTCCCTGCTTACTCCATAATCTCCTGTCATACACTATGAGCCTATTGTCCCTCCCTTCCCTGTTTTGTCTACCATTTTCTTTCCTCATACAACCCACAGCACTTCCGATTCCTCTACCCTATTCCCTGTGCCTCCCCACTCTATCCAACTCCTCACTTAATTATCCTGGTTACTTTCCCTCTTCTCCGCTGCCTCTCAATCTCTCTTTTTATTGCCACACCTGGCTCCCTGTAGCAGCCCCCTCCCCAAAGCTCCACCCCCCTTACACCAACCCCCACTGTACATATAGGGCCAACTGGGTCCCCTTACACAACCCCCACACACCTGGTCTGCTCCCCACCCCTCCTACCTACATGGCCTTACCACAGTGAACCTCCCTAACCCCCCCCTCCCCGTACACAACCCCCACACACCTGGTCTGCTCCCCCATCCCCTCCTACCTACATGGCCTTACCACAGTGAACCTCCCTCACCCCCCCCCCCTTACACAACCCCCACACACCTGGTCTGCTCCCCCACCCCATCCTACCTGCATGACCTTACCACAGTGAACCTCCCTCACCCCCCCCCCTTACACAACCCCCACACACCTGGTCTGCTCCCCTCCTACCTACATGGCCTTACCACAGTGAACCTCCCTCACCCCCCCCCCCCCTTACACAACCCCCACACACCTGGTCTGCTCCCCCAGCCCTCCTACCTACATGGCCTTACCACAGTGAACCTCCCTCGTCCCCCCCCTTACACAACCCCCACACACCTGGTCTGCTCCCCCACCCCCTCCTACCTACATGGCCTTACCACAGTGAACCTCCCTCACCCCCCCCCCCTTACACAACCCCCACACACCTGGTCTGCTCCCCCAGCCCTCCTACCTACATGGCCTTACAACAGTGCACCTCCCCACCCCCCCCCCCTTACACAACCCCCACACACCTGGTCTGCTCCCCCACCCCCTCCTACCTACATGGCCTTACCACAGTGAACCTCCCTCACCCCCCCCCCCTTACACAACCCCCACACACCTGGTCTGCTCCCCACCCCTCCTACCTACATGGCCTTACAACAGTGAACCTCCCTCACCCCCCCCCCCGTACACAACCCCCACACACCCGGTCTGCTCCCCCACCCCCTCCTACCTACATGGCCTTACCACAGTGAACCTCCCTCACCCCCCCCCCCTTACACAACCCCCACACACCTGGTCTGCTCCCCACCCCCTCCTACCTACATGGCCTTACCACAGTGAACCTCCCTCACCCCCCCCCCCCTTACACAACCCCCAATCACCTGGTCTGCTCCCCACCCCCTCCTACCTACATGGCCTTACCACAGTGAACCTCCCTCACCCCCCCCCCTTACACAACCCCCACACACCTGGTCTGCTCCCCCACCCCCTCCTACCTACACGGCCTTACCACAGTGAACCTCCCTCACCCCCCCCTTACACAACCCCCACACACCTGGTCTGCTCCCCCACCCCCTCCTACCTACACGGCCTTACCAAAGTGAACCTCCCTCACCCCCCCCCCTTACACAACCCCCACACACCTGGTCTGCTCCCCTCCTACCTACATGGCCTTACCACAGTGAACCTCCCTCACACCCCCCCCTTACACAACCCCCACACACCTGGTCTGCTCCCCCACCCCCTCCTACCTACATGGCCTTACCACAGTGAACCTCCCTCACCCTCCCCCCCCTTACACAACCCCCACACACCTGGTCTGCTCCCCCACCCCCTCCTACCTACACGGCCTTACCACAGTGTACCTCCCTCACCCCCCCCCCCTTACACAACCCCCACACACCTGGTCTGCCCCCCCCCACCCCCTCCTACCTGCATTACCACAGTAAACCTCCCTCACCCCCCCCCCTTACACAACCCCCACACACCTGGTCTGCCCCCCCCCCATCCCCTCCTACCTGCATGGCCTTACCACAGTGAACCTCCCTCCCCCCCCTTACACAACCCCCACACACCTGGTCTGCTCCCCCATCCCCTCCTACCTACATGGCCTTACCACAGTGAACCTCCCTCACCCCCCTCCCCTTACACAACCCCCACACACCTGGTCTGCTCCCCCACCCCCTCCTACCTACATGGCCTTACCACAGTGAACCTCCCTCTTCATACCTTCTCCCCATCCCTCCACACATCTTATCTCCCTCCCCTTATCCAGTCAGATTTTTTCTATCACAGTTCTTTTATTAGGGTTAAGTTGGCTAGTTATCTGTATCCATGCCAAGAGTTGTTCAATGGGCTGGTGGCCTTCTTGGTAATAACAGATTCTTAAGAGTCTATTTAAAGTACTATCTAAACGTTCGAGGCCATTTTTATTACCTGACCCATAAATCAATTGGCCATAATCTACTATAGGTAGCAACATTGTAGTAATTATGTCATGAGTTGCATCAGTAGTCAGGTCACATCTGAGTCTGGAGATAAGGAGAGACTTATAGGACATACTCTTATAGACTGTGCCGATATAGCCTTTAAAATTTAGATCAACATCGAGTTCCATACCAAGATATCTATATTGAAATGTTTGCAATAAATTTTGATTGTCAATCTTTAACTCAATAACAGGGTGTGCCTTCCTTCTCTGCCTAGTTCCATAAAGAGCATATTTGGTTTTTGATATTTAAGGAGAGCTTATTTTTCTTGCACCAGTTTGCAACATTTGCAAGGTCAGCATTGATATTCCGGAAAATATATGGTGTTGGTTGGGTATACACACAGTATAAGGCAGTGTCGTCAGCATATAACTGAGCTTTCATGTAGGTAAGTGAGGTCTCAAGGTCATTTATATATACCAGGAATAGAAGGGGCCCCAGGATTGATCCTTGAGGGACACCACAAAGTACCTTTTTGGGTGAGGACAGAATGCCGTTGGCTTTGGTCATTTGCATTCTATTATTCAGATAGGATTTGAACCAGTCTACAGAGGCTTCAACAAGTCCTATTTTCTGCAGTCTCTGACATAACAAAGAATGGTTTATTATATCAAAGGCTTTGGCAAAATCCAGGTAGGTGATTAATGTAGTAGCCTTGTGCTCAATACCCTTATATATATTGTCTGTTAGCTCATAAAGGCTAGTCATAGTAGAGTGTTTGGGTCTGAAACCATGTTGGTTAGAGTTCAGGATTTTGGCTTCATTTAAATATGAAAGAAGTTGGGCATGAATAATCTTTTCACATAGTTTAGAGATTAAAGGAAAAATGGATATAGGTCTATAATTAGATACTATGGCTCTATTACCACCCTTAGGAAGGGGTATAAGAGAGCAACCAGAGTAACATGTCTATGTTAACTCTGAGTGTAGTACGTCACACTACTCAAAGGGCTCTATATAACACCTACTTTAACAGTTAAACCATTAACAAATCCAAATGTCCTGCCAAGTTACTCATACTAACAGAGCTGTTGTGTGACTTGAGGTGATGTGCCTGGATATCTGAATGTGTCCCTCAGAGAGTTAGTGTTTGTTTGCAGGATGGTAACATCTAGACATGAGATCCATGTATCTGAGATCAGAATAATGATTCATAGAGAGAGTCCTCTCTATGCCGTACACACATCTATATTGTATGAGTCCAGGTGTGATATTGGATTCATAACCAGAGAAGCACTCTCCTATGAGATATCATCATGACAGTTGCTCTGGTTGCTCTTTTATACCTCTGCTCAAACTTCCCTGTGTTCCTCAGTAATTGTTGCTCTGCCTCAACATGCCTGTGTACATCAGAACCTGTACCTCTGCCCCAACCTGCCTGTGTACATCAGAACACAAGGGGGCCTATTGCAATGTTTACATGCTTTTTACAGCTGGTATACCGATACAGAAATTGATAACTTTACGAGGAGTTATTAATCTTTCCCTCTGTAGACTACTTAATATGCTAAAGAAACTCATTTTGAGTCTGAGATAAAGAGATACGGTAGGGAGGACGCATACATGGACAGTTGCACAGAGATGCAGAGAGGAACAGACATACAGAAGTAGAGAGGAGAGTGCAAAGAATGCTGCCTCAGCACTTTGGGACTATACATGAAGCTGCTGATGGACGGTAAATAGACATCATGGAGGACGTATCAGGGCGCTGTCTGAATCTGCATACCTGTATGTGTGTAGGAGGTCAGGCTGTCAACACAGCTCTGTATACATCTATGGACGATTTTACTGACAAAGTTGAATGTATTTTATTGTTGTTTTCTTTATGTGTTTTGAGTTTGACATTTATATTTGCCAGTTTAGTCACCAATCATGAGCCGTCCTTCTAAATTGATGCAGTACTGAGGCTGGGTATCCCTTTCCCTCAGACATGTCTATATAGATTCCCCATGCCTTTATGAAAAATAATTATCTAATAACCTCATTGCCCCACTATGTAATTACAGCCTGTCTGCCCCCAGGTTGTGATTAAACCTCCTCCAGGGCTGTGATCATCGAGATGGCACAACTTGTTAACATTAGTCTACACAACCTGGTTATCCTGGTTAAGCTTACATTAGGTGTAAGAAAAGGCATTAGAGGAGGTGCGGCAGGAACTGTGTATGTCTGTACACAATGTACATAGACGTATATCAATAGACGGAATAGAAGTGCCATCCTGGATGCCCTCACCTGGATGCTGGCGGTCCCCAAAATAAACATCTCCCCTGCTTACAGAGTCACATCTGTTGTTTTCCATTCCAGCACATTAGTTCTGGTTAAAATCCTGTTTTTCAGTATTCTCACATTAACATTAGATAAATGCAGAAACATCCTGGGGGCAAGTCAGACACATTTGACTGGAACAATGACAGCCATGGACACATCAGACAATTAACGGAAAGATACAAGTATTTCAATGAGAAGCCAACCTCATGGATAAGGTCTGAGGCTGATCATGAGCCCTCCAAGGTAATGGAGAGAAATTGAAATTTGATATTTCTGTGTTTAGAGCGGAGTGGCTCAACTTGATTCAATGTAATTGATGCAGAGATTCTTTAACTATGCATTGCATAAATATAACATGCATGTTAAGGTTTGATGATTGTTGTCCGAGCTCTCTGAACCCTTAGATATTCAGGACAGTGTCTAGGTGTAGATAACCACTGGACCTTGTAGTGATGAGTCTCTCTGACTATGGTAGTCTACATAATGTCCTGTCTGGGTGTCATAATGTGACCATTATGGGTGAGAGCTGCCATGTGATGGATGCCAATCATGGCAGACTCAGAAACCAATCAGTAGTCTATGACATCAGACTCAGCGACTGAACCCACAATCAGCACCACCATCTGGAGGCATTAACTACGAGTTTCGGCACGTTTCCTGCCAAATGGTGCCAGAATACATAACAGATCTGTGTACTACAATTGTGATCAACACCATGAACATGTTTTCTGCTCTGTGTCTAACATAGTGGGGTTCCCTAGTTAGCTTGGTATTGTTACAAGAAACCAACAAATGTAACAGGCAATGCCAAGCAGAAAAACAACCTGAGGCAAAAAAGAGAAATATAGATACGCATTAAGAAATCACAATCTCACCCTCAATGTGTACCTCAGTGTTTGCCTCTGTCACAGCCTCATGATCAGGTGCTGCAGCAAACCCAATCCTGCCCTAGATTTTGTAAAGACAGTGCTAGAAAAAGACTGGTTCTTCGTAATTTGTGGAACAATATGCGGTGTCCAGGGATTGGAGGGCACACAAGATCAACTCATGCTTTGGTTGAGTGTAGTGGATTCCCCAGACTCCTGCCTGAAACATGCTATGATACTTGATGCATCATACAAATTGATGTCGTTTTTGTGAGGCGGTTGGATGTCACAAAGTCCCGTGCAGACATGAAGTAGACATGAGACTCTGCGTGTGGCGGGTAAGGAGGGACAGGGTGAAGTGAGACTAAACCATGCAGGATAACAAAACTGTTACATGGAGTAGACTGCATGATGGTTACTCCACCCTGCCTGCCTCCTAAGGTGTACACAATGTCATTGTCATCTTGTTTTGGTATTCAGAAAAAATGTAATGTAGGATTGAACACCAAGGCGCTCACCTAGTTATGGACAAAAGTCTGGGCAGGACTCTATATGTCTCCACAAAGTGTATACCAAGATTAAATCAAGAAATTGCATATAAGTCCCATCCAAACTAGGTAGAAGTCCATAAATAATAGACAATGGCATGTCACTTCTTATGCACTACTAGTGTACACTGTACCTGCAAAACATGACGGATACCAGCAGAATCAGAGCACTTAAACTTCTGCCTCCGACAGATATGCTGCTGCCTAGTAGACCTCATATAGACACTGGTGCCACCTGGAGACTACACAGTAGACTACAGCAGGGGCTATATAGGCTTCTGGAGGTGCCTTGCATGACCCAGACGGTGGATTGGCAAACATGATCTTGTCATCACGCAGCTCTCGATGTTTAAGCAGCTACAGCAGCTTTGTGTGACAGGCAATCTTCTACAGCTTAACCAGATTGTGAATGACTATAAGATTATCAGTTTTATTAGCCATTGATTAGAATTGACTTCCCCATAACTTTGTCAGTGACCCTAGGCCATATCTAAATAAGAAGATGACTCATATGCCCCCTTTGCATTCTTTAAGCTGTAAGAAGTAGATACATAGTGCTGAACATGCACAATAATTTGCACTAGCTACATCATTTTATTTTCATGAAGGACAACTTAACTAAGAAAACCCCAGCAGTAAAGTGTTCTATAGGTTGGCAGTGCATAAACACTCTCAGAAAAACCTTCAATACACATTTAGTGTACACTAATACTGCAGTATGTAAAAAAGCTGACCCGAATGCAGCAGTACGCAATGATACAGATGCAATATTATTATTATTATTGAATAATCACCAAAGCACCAGAGGCTGTAATCAAACGCAGCCAAGTTTTAATTTGCTTGAATGAAGGAAAACCTCCACCCGTCATTACGTTTTTAACCACTTGACACAAGAAATCTGAGAGTAAATTAAAACCCATTAAAAGGTGTATGTGACTGGTCAGCAATGTGTTATATGCCTTAATTAAAATCTGCATTCATATGTCTGTATAAGACACTAATTGATGCACTGAGGAACTCCATTAGGGATATATAGCCTCATTAAGGGGTTGCCATGTGGCATGCGTTTACTCCACAGGGCTATGTTTTAACTAGAATGATACAAGATTTGAGAGAATTTTCCGATATACATAAACACAAGTTCACAACTTTCTGATAATCTGCATGCAGCAGTACCCAATAATACAGGTTCAATATTGTTTGGATATTCTAGATGCACCACAAACCAGTTATGAAACAAAATAATCTTCAGTTCCCAAAGCACCGGTGAGTGTAATCAAATGCAGCTAAGCCCTAATTAACTTGAATTAAGAAAAATAAATTCATTTGGTTTTCAACCACTTGAAGCAAGAAAACCAGCAATTCAAGATGTTAGTGGGGTAAAACCTTTGAAATTAATGGGAACAGATTAAATATAATGTCAATTTCATGGAAGGGTTCTCAGGGATGTACACATTTATATGGGATTGCCCAATCCCCTACTGCTCACTGAGGGTTATTTCAAGAGTCAAAGCCAGGTGAAATAACCCTCAGTGGTGAACGGTTTGAGTGCTTCTTTGTTTCATGTCATTATTGACAGAATTTGTCAAAATCCTACTTACATGATCTGAAGAGGTTACATTGCTATGTAACCTTCACCCCCCCCCCCCCCCCCTACACACAAGTGTATACTACCAACAATCACCCTACTGCCGCCACAAACACTATCTATATACTGCATTGATTTTATCATAATAGGATTCTGCGTAGTCATAGACTGGGTGTACATCTGGAGAGGGTTGTTTTCCTTAAAACCAGTACCTTTAGTCTAGACTGAATGGACTGAGACACTTTAGCTGCCTAAGCCTCTGCTGCTAAATGTCAACCTGAGAACATCTACTTGTGGTGTTTGGAGGTTAATGCATTAAGCTGCCATGCACCACTCTGTGCCTCACTGACTCAGCAATCCAGTAACATTGAAGGATGCAGGCCTTAGTGGCACTGTCTGTTCTGAGTAGATATTTACTCTATCAAATGATTTTTGTCTGTGTATCTGTCCATGTCTCTCTGACCTTGGATGTATAACTGCCCTCCTCTTGGTCCTCCAGTCTGTCAGCATTCCTGCCTCCCTCCTAACATGTGTGTATGTCTACTTCCCTACTTCTCTAGTTCCCTGCTGCTCTCTTAGCAGAGTTGGAGAGGAGTGTAAGACAGACGCTGGGTCTGGTCATGACCTTTCAGTTGCTGCCACCTGCTGATCCTATTTATAGCCTCCTGAGCGGCTCTAGGGGAGGCCGCCATTAGGGGCCAATCTGTCACTCTAACAATCCCCCACCCCGAATCCTTCCCTGCTTACTCCATATTCTCCTGTCATACACTATATCCCTATTGTCCATCCCTTCCCTGTTTTGTCTACCATTCTCTTTCCTCGTACAACCCACAGCACTCCGCAGCAACAGTTGCTAGCTTGTCCAATGATTCAAGATCCGAGGTTGCCTCACCCGGTCCGTCGGCCGGAGTGACAGCATAGCTGTCCGCTAAGGAGTGAGCGTACACCGTACCCTTATATGTTTAGTTCCCAATTTGGGGCTACTACTCTTAAATCAGAACCTATGGTGTCACATGGAAGCAGTGGATACTAACTGCTAGGCTAAACTATCATTATACTTATAATCCCATTTACTTCCACCGCTCACACCTCTACCCTATTCCCTGTGCCTCCCCAACTCTATCTCTATCCGACTCCTCACTTAATTATCCTGGTTACTTTCCCTCCTCTCCGCTGCCTCTCAATATCTCTCTTTATTGCCACACCTGGCTCCCTGTAGCAGCCCCCTCCCCAAAGCTTCACCTCCCTTACACCAACCCCCACTGTACATGTAGTGCCAGCTGGGTGCCCCCCCCCCTCCCCGTACACAACCCCCACACACCTGGTCTGCTCCCCCGACCCCTCCTACCTACATGGCCTTACCACGCTGAACACTGCACTGTCTTGATCTGCTTTGTACCACCTCACTTCTCGTATTCCAGATGTTTCCACATAACATGGCCTGATACTCCTTGCCCCACTATACCTATATGTCTCGCTCTTTATACCCTCTTCCTATCCCTCCGCACATCTGATATCCCTCCCAGTTTCCCAGTCAGATTCTTCTCAACAACAATTCTTTTGTTTGGGATAAGTCATTATCTGTATCCATGCTCACTGTCTTCCCTCTCTCCTCCTTTCACTGTCGGAGCAGTGCTCTGTCAGATTGGGGGGTTCTCATACCAGTTTCCGACTTACTGCACCTTTTATCCTCCCTCCCTCCAGCCCACAATTACACTGCCATAGCCTACCTTCCCCTGCCCCACCATTTACCCCCTACAGTCACCCCACCCGCTCCTTGCACTACAACCCCTTAAGGCCCTCAGTGCCCAGATTCCCTCTCCTCTCATTCCACTGTCAGAGCAGTGCTCTGTCAGATTGGGGCATTCTCATACCAGTTTCAACTTGCCTATCAACTATCCAGTTCTTCCTCCCCCATAATCACACTGCACCGGTTATCCCACCTACCTCCAATCCACAATTACACTGTCATAGCCTCCCTCCCCCAGCCCTACAATTTACCCCCACAATCAGTCTGCCCTCCTGCACTACACCACTTAATGCCCTTAGTGTGGGTGTGTCACAGGTGTGGTAGTGTATCACCCCCCCCCCCCCCCCCGCCCCCCTCCTACCCTCCACATCCACCCCCCCCCCCTCGCAAGCCATACCTTACGCCGTCCTCCACATAACCTACACAGCCTGAATGCCCTCAGAGTCTAGATTAGGGTGCAGGTGTACATGTGTGACAGAGGGCAGGGGGGAGGGGCAATCTACTGACTGGACGAGGGTAGGCGGCAATAGCAATGCTGTAGTATATAGAAGGTGACTTCAGAAGGCATTAACAGTGCTGTAGTATATAGAAGGTGACAACAGGAGGCATTAACAGTGCAGTAGTATATAGAAGGTCACTACAGGAGGCATTAACAGTGCTGTAGTATATAGAAGGTGACTACAGGAGGCATTAACAGTGCTGTAGTATATAGAAGGTGACTACAGGAGGCATTAACAGTGCTGTAGTGTATAGAAGGTGACTACAGGAGGCATTAACAGTGCTGTAGTATATAGAAGGTGACTACAGGAGGCATTAACAGTGCTGTAGTGTATAGAAGGTGACTACAGGAGGCATTAACAGTGCTGTAGCATATAGAAGGTGACTACAGGAGGCATTAACAGTGCTGTAGTATATAGAAGGTGACTACAGACCCATTAACAGTGCTGTAGTATATAGAAGGTGACTACAGGAGGCATTAACAGTGCTGTAGTATATAGAAGGTGACTACAGGAGGCATTAACAGTGCTGAAGTATGTAGAAGGTGACTACAGGAGGCATTAACAGTACTGTAGTATATAGAAGGTGACTACAGGAGGCATTAACAGTGCTGTAGTATATAGAAGGTGACTACAGGAGGCATTAACAGTGCTGTAGTATATAGAAGGTGACTACAGGAGGCATTAACAGTGCTGTAGTATATAGAAGGTGACTACAGACCCAGGAGGCATTAACAGTGCTGTAGTATATAGAAGGTGACTACAGACCCATTAACAGTGCTGTAGTATATAGAAGTTGACTACAGACCCATTAACAGTGCTGTAGTATATAGAAGGTGACTACAGGAGGCATTAACAGTGCTGTAGTATATAGAAGGTGACTAAAGACCCATTAACAGTGCTGTAGTATATAAAAGGTGACTACAGGAGGCATTAACAGTGCTGTAGTATATAGAAGGTGACTAAAGACCCATTAACAGTGCTGTAGTATATAAAAGGTGACTACAGAAGGCATTAACAGTGCTGTAGTATATAGAAGGTGACTACAGGTGGCATTAACAGTGCTGTAGTATATAGAAGGTGACTACAAGAGGCATAAACAGTGCTGTAGTATATAGAAGGTGACTACAAGAGGCATTAACAGTGCTGTAGTATATAGAAGGTGACTACAGACCCAGGAGGCATTAACAGTGCTGTAGTATAAAGAAGGTGACTACAGGAGGCATTAACAGTGCTGTAGTATATAGAAGGCGACTACAGGAGGCATTAACAGTTCTGTAGTATATAGAAGGTGACTACAGGAGGCATTAAGAGTGCTGTAGTATATAGAAGGTGACTACAGGAGGCATTAACAGTGCTGTAGTATATAGAAGGTGACTACAGACCCAGGAGGCATTAACAGTGCTGTAGTATATAGAAGGTGACTATAGGAGGCATTAACAGTGCTGTAGTATATAGAAGGTGACTACAGACCCATTAACAGTGTTGTAGTATATAGAAGGTGACTACAGGAGGCATTAACAGTGCTGTAGTATATAGAAGGTGACTACAGGAGGCATTAACAGTGCTGTAGTATATAGAAGGTGACTACAGGCGGCATTAACAGTGCTGTAGTATATAGAAGGTGACTACAGACCCAGGAGGCATTAACAGTGCTGTAGTATATAGAAGGTGACTACAGGAGGCATTAACAGTGCTGTAGTATATAGAAGGTGACTACAGGAGGCATTAACAGTGCTGTAGTATATAGAAGGTGACTACAGGCGGCATTAACAGTGCTGTAGTATATAGAAGGTGACTACAGGAGGCATTAACAGTGCTGTAGTATATAGAAGGTGACTACAGGAGGCATTAACAGTGCTGTAGTATATAGAAGGTGACTACAGACCCATTAACAGTGCTGTAGTATATAGAAGGTGACTACAGGAGGCATTAACAGTGCTGTAGTATATAGAAGGTGACTACAGGAGGCATTAACAGTGCTGTAGCATATAGAAGGTGACTACAGACCCAGGAGGCATTAACAGTGCTGTAGTATATAGAAGGTGACTACAGGAGGCATTAACAGTGCTGTAGTATATAGAAGGTGACTACAGGAGGCATTAACAGTGCTGTAGTATATAGAAGGTGACTACAGACCCAGGAGGCATTAACAGTGCTGTAGTATATAGAAGGTGACTACAGGAGGCATTAAAAGTGCTGTAGTATATAGAAGGTGACTACAGGAGGCATTAACAGTGCTGTAGCATATAGAAGGTGACTACAGGAGGCATTAACAGTGCTGTAGTGTATAGAAGGTGACTACAGGAGGCATTAACAGTGCTGTAGTATATAGAAGGTGACTACAGGAGGCATTAACAGTGCTGTAGTATATAGAAGGTGACTACAGGAGGCATTAACAGTGCTGTAGTATATAGAAGGTGACTACAGACCCATTAACAGTGCTGTAGTATATAGAAGGTGACTACAGGAGGCATTAACAGTGCTGTAGTATATAGAAGGTGACTACAGACCCATTAACAGTGCTGTAGTATATAGAAGGTGACTACAGGAGGCATTAACTGACTTGAACAACCTCGGTGTTCAAACTATAACTAGAGCCCGGCAGCCGATACCTATATTACTCACCAGGTGGAGGGGGGTACCTCCGACGACAACACATACCCCCCCTCCCTACCTGAGTGGTGGCACCGGCCACACTGCAACTGGAGCTGACCGGGAGTGGACTGAACTCATTTTTTCTTCCGCAATGGCGGGGAAAAGGGCCAGATACTGCACTACCTGCAGGAGGACTCACCATGCACCAACTGGGAAAAAGTGCCCTAATTCTCCAATATTTGCTACTTCGGAGGAGGGTGAATTTGACGAAGTAATCCCTCCACGTGGCGCAACGCCGAAGTCTAAAGGTGGTAGGCTAATGCGTCCTCGACCACCGGTGAAGTCCCCCAAGGTGCCTCCACAACCTGTCATCCCAGAGCAACCCGACGACTCCGAGGACTCCGGCAGTGGGATTTATGAGCACAAGGAGCCGGAGAGTGGAAACAGGGAGTTTGAAAAATTTGTTCATAACGTTAAAAATGTGAACGAGAGACTTACCCAGTCAGAAGGTCGTATGGCGAACATTGAAGGGCTGTTAGTGAAAGTCCTTCAGTTACATGGGGTGGAGGCCGGCGTGCCCACCAGCGAGGCCCCAGGTAAAGGCAAGGCAGGCTCGTCAGGTGGCAAGTCTACCAAGAAGGCGGAGGCAGCAAGACGTGCGGCCCAGTCAGCCGGAACGTCGGCAGCCGGCGGTGGTGGGTTCGTCAGTGAGTCTACTGAGCCGGAACGACGACTGAAGTCGAAGGTCGTCATTCCGCCCAAACCACCTCAACCTCCAAAAGGGACCAGTGGGGTGATTCCACCTAAGGGGAAGTCCGGTCGTCATGGCTTTTCTTCAGGTGACCAGGGCCACACCGATACTGATGCAAGCAAGCCAGTTAAATTCAAGCTGAAGGGTCGTCCTCGAGGTGGATACGTGTCGTCAACAGAGGAGGATATCCAACGCCCTTACTCCAAGCCTAAAGCTCCTAGACGAAAAAGTAAGGCGGTGTCTTCATCGGAGGAGACCCACAGCAGAGGTCGTCACTCGCACCGGTCGAAAAGCAGGCGTCGTCACCGACGCCACTCGACTTCATCCTCCTCATCAGGCAGCGACAGCGACGGAGGACGAAACAGACGGCGTAAGTTTAGCACTTCTCACTTTCTTCCTCGTGAAGATAGAGACAAACCCCCTACTGTAGAAGGCCTATGGATGTGTAACTCCAAGTTAAATTTGAAGCTGTGGGAAAAAGGCCATGATGTGGGGGGTATGTTGAGACATGCTGTCTTTCTGAGTGAGAAGGCAGCTACCAGGGCTTACAATACCAGCGGCCTGTCTAAGTATGATGAGGCAGTCAGGAAGTCAGCCCACAAAAAGGGTGTGGGAGCATTTACAGCGGGTGACCAGGAGCTTTCAGTCAGGTACCTGGGGGCAGACAGCACTCGCTCTTACAAGAAGCCACAGTATAACCAGGGCAACAACAAGCAGGGCGGTCGTCGTAGTTACCAGAGTCAGGGTCGTCAGTCAGGCCTGAGCAGGTCGTCTGACCAAAGCGCCACTTACTGCATGAAGTTCAATGGAGAGGGGTGTTCGTATCAACAGTGTAGGTTCCCTCACGTGTGTGCTTACTGTTATAAACAGGGGCATTCTTTGGCCAGCTGTTACTCCCTCTCCGGCCCACCTGTCTCCGGCCAAAACCAAGTGCGCCAGGCGTAGGGCGTTGTTGTGGCTGACGAGTGTTGGGGCGTTCAGGTTGCCGACTCACCGCCGCCCACCTCAGTTAGCGTCATTCCCTCGATTGGCAGTGGGACTAATACAGTGTTAAATACACAGGCGGAGTCGAAGGACTTAATCCATGGAGTTTCAATGCAGGATATGGCGGCATATTTATGTAATCCTGATAAATTGGAATGTAAAACTCTTATTTTGTCCAAACCGGAAGGCCATGACGGCCATCTTGCTTCCGAGTTACCTCCGACAGACCCGGATGTGGGTTCGGCAATGTTCGGTCACAGTCGGCCGAGTTTTTTGGTTGCGACGAACCATACAGATAATACGGCCGACAAAATTATTATTAACGACCTAGTCTGTGATTCCAGTAATGTGGGTGATATTGATAAGGCGTATATCCCCGGAATTGCTGCAGTGGGAAATATCGTTGAAGATGACTCGGCACCGAGCGACAGATCACATGATCCGCCGAATCAGTTCCAAAATGGCGGATGGTCGACGTGTTTATGTTTACCTCTTAACCCCTCGGACGTCGACAGAGACTACCGTGTGAGTTTTGTTGTCAATTGCTCCAGCACCAATTGTGATGTTTATACAAACTCAAGTGAATACGTGATGTGTGTTGAGGTCACGTCAGAGGTTCATATGCCATTATTTAAGGCGTGTTACGTTGGGACTTGTCACTGCAGTTACATTCTGAACGGAGTCAATACACAACTGTTTCCTTGCCGCTGCTGTGCTATGTGCAGCTATGACAATTCATTCAGCGTTCAAGACCAGTTTATTCTAACAGGCGTATGTCAAGGTTTTAATATCCTTGATAAAGACTGTCAATTGAGCTACACCAACAAGAATTATAACAGCATTATTGAGGCAAAAAAGGAAATGTCAGAATCAGTATTAGATGAAAGGGCTGTTGAAAAAATATCCCGTGTGGATTCCCCTCCAAAATGCATTCATGCCCTGGGTGCTATAAGGCGTTCTAATGGGAAGCTGCGTTGTATCACAGACTGTTCTAGGCCGCAAATTAGCATAAATGATTACATGTCGTCAACAGCTGATAAGTTCTCTTACTCTAAGGTAGAGGATGCTGTCTCAATATCTCCAAAATCAGGTATGGGTGCAGTAGTCGATATCAGCAGTGCCTATAGGAGCATCAATATTCACCCTTCAAATAGACAATTCTGCGGGTTCATATGGGATTGTGGTGAAGGTGATCAATACTACGTGGACAATTGTATGTGCTTTGGCATTCGCAGCGCCTGCTGTATATTTAACAGCGTGACTGATTTTGTAAGGCGGTACCTATGTAGGCTTGGTGTAGCCACCATCAATTACTTAGACGACTTCTACGTAGCAGGAGACAACTTCACTTCCTGTCAGTCAAACCAAGTCACTCTCATTAACACTCTTAGACATATGGGGTTCTGTATTAACTGGAGCAAGGCTATGAGTCCCGCGTCAATAGTGACATACTTAGGGATTGAAATTGACCTCAATTCAATGGAACTCAGATTACCTCAATGCAAGCTAATTAAGACACAACAGGCGGTGTCGTCATTAGTAGGCAAGACTTGGTGCTCAAGGAAGGAATTAGAGCAAGTAACAGGCTTGCTATCCCATTGCTCAACGGTAGTTAAAGGTGGGCGCACCTTTACGAGAAGATTATTCAATTTATTGAAGGCCACCTCTCACAAGCGCAGAATATCTCTGTCATCTATTTATAAAGATGATCTCATATGGTGGCGTAGCTTCTTAGTGTGGTTTAATGGTCGGGCGAAAGTTTTGACACCACACATAGACAATGTTGACATTTACACTGACTTGTCAAAAACAGGTTTTGGAGCGTGGCAAGAGTCTAGTGTTCTATTTGGCTCTTGGGATAGGCCCAGTCAAGAGGTAAACACCTGTGAAGGTTCTGGGGGGGGCGAAATCAGTGTTTTTGACCCAGTTTGTATTCATAACACTCCCCCTCCGTCGCTGGATTCTATGTTTGATGACCAAATAAATGTAGGCGAACTATGGCCTGTCCTGATGTGCCTTATACATTGGGGTTCCCAGATGAAAAATATGAATTGGATAATTCATACTGACAATACTCAGGTTCAAGCTATGCTGGCATCTGGCAGATCACGCAATATTAACTGTATGCATTGGCTCAGAGAAATTTTTTGGAGATGTGTATTCATGAACATTTATATAAAACCGGTACGAATTTCTACACATGATAATGTACTGGCTGACGCTCTCTCTCGCCTGCCGGCCTCCAAATATTTAAATACCTGTGCTGCGTTACATGACACCTTCTCTTCATGCTGCCTTTACAGAATCAAGGATAAAAGAGAGGTGGTCAGATCTCAAGTCGGCATGCTGGTCAGAGGCGACATGGAAAACAAGGCGTTCCCAATGGAAAAAGTTCCTCAAATATTGCACGGATGAAGGTTTGTCTCCCATCCCAGCCAGTGTGGAGACAGTGTGTACCTTCATCGCCTTCTTGACCTTCACCTTCAAATTCTCGTCAATCATGGAGGCATTAAAAGTGCTGTAGTATATAGAAGGTGACTACAGGAGGCATTAACAGTGCTGTAGCATATAGAAGGTGACTACAGGAGGCATTAACAGTGCTGTAGTGTATAGAAGGTGACTACAGGAGGCATTAACAGTGCTGTAGTATATAGAAGGTGACTACAGGAGGCATTAACAGTGCTGTAGTATATAGAAGGTGACTACAGGAGGCATTAACAGTGCTGTAGTGTATAGAAGGTGACTACAGGAGGCATTAACAGTGCTGTAGCATATAGAAGGTGACTACAGGAGGCATTAACAGTGCTGTAGCATATAGAAGGTGACTACAGGAGGCATTAACAGTGCTGTAGCATATAGAAGGTGACTACAGGAGGCATTAACAGTGCTGTAGCATATAGAAGGTGACTACAGGAGGCATCAACAGTGCTGTAGTATATAGAAGGTGACTACAGACCCAGGAGGCATTAACAGTGCTGTAGTATATAGAAGGTGACTACAGGAGGCATTAACAGTGTTGTAGTATATAGAAGGTGACTACAGGAGGCATTAACAGTACTGTAGTATATAGAAGGTGACTACAGGAGGCATTAACAGTGCTGTAGTATATAGAAGGTGACTACAGGAGGTATTAACAGTGCTGTAGCATATAGAAGGTGACTACAGACCCAGGAGGCATTAACAGTGCTGTAGTATATAGAAGGTGACTACAGGAGGCATTAACAGTGCTGTAGTATATAGAAGGTGACTACAGGAGGCATTAACAGTGCTGTAGTATATAGAAGGTGACTACAGGAGGCATTAACAGTGCTGTAGTATAAAGAAGGTGACTACAGACCCAGGAGGCATTAACAGTGCTGTAGTATATAGAAGGTGACTACAGGAGGCATTAACAGTGCTGTAGTATATAGAAGGTGACTACAGAAGGCATTAACAGTGCTGTAGTATATAGAAGGTGACTACAGGAGGCATTAACAGTGCTGTAGTATATAGAAGGTGACTACAGACCCATTAACAGTGCTGTAGTATATAGAAGGTGACTACAGGAGGCATTAACAGTGCTGTAGTGTATAGAAGGTGACTACAGGAGGCATTAACAGTGCTGTAGTATATAGAAGGTGACTACAGGAGGCATTAACAGTGCTGTAGTATATAGAAGGTGACTACAGACCCATTAACAGTGCTGTAGTATATAGAAGGTGACTACAGGAGGCATTAACAGTGCTGTAGTGTATAGAAGGTGACTACAGACCCAGGAGGCATTAACAGTGCTGTAGTATATAGAAGGTGACTACAGGAGGCATTAACAGTGCTGTAGTGTATAGAAGGTGACTACAGGAGGCATTAACAGTGCTGTAGTATATAGAAGGTGACTACAGGAGGCATGAACAGTGCTGTAGTATATAGAAGGTGACTACAGGAGGCATTAACAGTGCTGTAGTATATAGAAGGTGACTACAGGAGGCATTAACAGTGCTGTAGTATATAGAAGGTGACTACAGACCCAGGAGGCATTAACAGTGCTGTAGTATATAGAAGGTGACTACAGGAGGCATTAACAGTGCTGTAGTATGTAGAAGGTGACTACAGGAGGCATTAACAGTGCTGTAGTATATAGAAGGTGACTACAGGAGGCATTAACAGTGCTGTAGTATATAGAAGGTGACTACAGACCCAGGAGGCATTAACAGTGCTGTAGTATATAGAAGGTGACTACAGGAGGCATTAACAGTGCTGTAGTATATAGAAGGTGACTACAGGCGGCATTAACAGTGCTGTAGTATATAGAAGGTGACTACAGGAGGCATTAACAGTGCTGTAGTATATAGAAGGTGACTACAGACCCAGGAGGCATTAACAGTGCTGTAGTATATAGAAGGTGACTACAGGAGGCATTAACAGTGCTGTAGTATATAGAAGGTGACTACAGGAGGCATTAACAGTGCTGTAGTATATAGAAGGTGACTACAGGAGGCATTAACAGTGCTGTAGTATATAGAAGGTGACTACAGGAGGCATTAACAGTGCTGTAGCATATAGAAGGTGACTACAGGAGGCATTAACAGTGCTGTAGTATATAGAAGGTGACTACAGACCCAGGAGGCATTAACAGTGCTGTAGTATATAGAAGGTGACTATAGGAGGCATTAACAGTGCTGTAGCATATAGAAGGTGACTACAGACCCAGGAGGCATTAACAGTGCTGTAGTATATAGAAGGTGACTAAAGACCCATTAACAGTGCTGTAGTATATAGAAGGTGACTACAGGAGGCATTAACAGTGCTGTAGTATATAGAAGGTGACTACAGGAGGCATTAACAGTGCTGTAGTATATAGAAGGTGACTACAGGAGGCATTAACAGTGCTGTAGCATATAGAAGGTGACTACAGACCCATTAACAGTGCTGTAGTATATAGAAGGTGACTACAAGAGGCATTAACAGTGCTGTAGTATATAGAAGGTGACTACAGAAGGCATTAACAGTGCTGTAGTATATAGAAGGTGACTACAAGAGGCATTAACAGTGCTGTAGTATATAGAAGGTGACTACAAGAGGCATTAACAGTGCTGTAGTATATAGAAGGTGACTACAGAAGGCATTAACAGTGCTGTAGTATATAGAAGGTGAATACAGGAGGCATTAACAGTGCTGTAGTATATAGAAGGTGACTACAGGAGGCATTAACAGTGCTGTAGTATATAGAAGGTGACTACAGACCCAGGAGGCATTAACAGTGCTGTAGTATATAGAAGGTGACTACAGGAGGCATTAACAGTGTTGTAGTATATAGAAAGTGACTACAGGAGGCATTAACAGTGCTGTAGTATATAGAAGGTGACTACAGGAGGCATTAACAGTGCTGTAGTATATAGAAGGTGACTACAGACCCAGGAGGCATTAACAGTGCTGTAGTATATAGAAGGTGACTACAGGAGGCATTAACAGTGCTGTAGTATATAGAAGGTGACTACAGACCCAGGAGGCATTAACAGTGCTGTAGTATATAGAAGGTGACTACAGGAGGCATTAACAGTGCTGTAGTATATAGAAGGTGACTACAGACCCAGGAGGCATTAACAGTGCTGTAGTATATAGAAGGTGACTACAGGAGGCATTAACAGTGCTGTAGTATATAGAAGGTGACTACAGACCCAGGAGGCATTAACAGTGCTGTAGTATATAGAAGGTGACTACAGACCCAGGAGGCATTAACAGTGCTGTAGTATATAGAAGGTGACTACAGGAGGCATTAACAGTGCTGTAGTATATAGAAGGTGACTACAGACCCAGGAGGCATTAACAGTGCTGTAGTATATAGAAGGTGACTACAGACCCAGGAGGCATTAACAGTGCTGTAGTATATAGAAGGTGACTACAGGAGGCATTAACAGTGCTGTAGTATATAGAAGGTGACTACAGACCCATTAACAGTGCTGTAGTATATAGAAGGTGACTACAGGAGGCATTAACAGTGCTGTAGTATATAGAAGGTGACTACAGACCCAGGAGGCATTAACAGTGCTGTAGTATATAGAAGGTGACTACAGGAGGCATTAACAGTGCTGTAGTATATAGAAGGTGACTACAGGAGGCATTAACAGTGCTGTAGTATATAGAAGGTGACTACAGGAGGCATTAACAGTGCTGTAGTATATAGAAGGTGACTACAGGAGGCATTAACAGTGCTGTAGCATATAGAAGGTGACTACAGGAGGCATTAACAGTGCTGTAGTATATAGAAGGTGACTACAGACCCAGGAGGCATTAACAGTGCTGTAGTATATAGAAGGTGACTATAGGAGGCATTAACAGTGCTGTAGCATATAGAAGGTGACTACAGACCCAGGAGGCATTAACAGTGCTGTAGTATATAGAAGGTGACTAAAGACCCATTAACAGTGCTGTAGTATATAGAAGGTGACTACAGGAGGCATTAACAGTGCTGTAGTATATAGAAGGTGACTACAGGAGGCATTAACAGTGCTGTAGTATATAGAAGGTGACTACAGGAGGCATTAACAGTGCTGTAGCATATAGAAGGTGACTACAGACCCATTAACAGTGCTGTAGTATATAGAAGGTGACTACAAGAGGCATTAACAGTGCTGTAGTATATAGAAGGTGACTACAGAAGGCATTAACAGTGCTGTAGTATATAGAAGGTGACTACAAGAGGCATTAACAGTGCTGTAGTATATAGAAGGTGACTACAAGAGGCATTAACAGTGCTGTAGTATATAGAAGGTGACTACAGAAGGCATTAACAGTGCTGTAGTATATAGAAGGTGAATACAGGAGGCATTAACAGTGCTGTAGTATATAGAAGGTGACTACAGGAGGCATTAACAGTGCTGTAGTATATAGAAGGTGACTACAGACCCAGGAGGCATTAACAGTGCTGTAGTATATAGAAGGTGACTACAGGAGGCATTAACAGTGTTGTAGTATATAGAAAGTGACTACAGGAGGCATTAACAGTGCTGTAGTATATAGAAGGTGACTACAGGAGGCATTAACAGTGCTGTAGTATATAGAAGGTGACTACAGACCCAGGAGGCATTAACAGTGCTGTAGTATATAGAAGGTGACTACAGGAGGCATTAACAGTGCTGTAGTATATAGAAGGTGACTACAGACCCAGGAGGCATTAACAGTGCTGTAGTATATAGAAGGTGACTACAGGAGGCATTAACAGTGCTGTAGTATATAGAAGGTGACTACAGACCCAGGAGGCATTAACAGTGCTGTAGTATATAGAAGGTGACTACAGACCCAGGAGGCATTAACAGTGCTGTAGTATATAGAAGGTGACTACAGGAGGCATTAACAGTGCTGTAGTATATAGAAGGTGACTACAGGAGGCATTAACAGTGCTGTAGTATATAGAAGGTGACTACAGACCCAGGAGGCATTAACAGTGCTGTAGTATATAGAAGGTGACTACAGGAGGCATTAACAGTGCTGTAGTATATAGAAGGTGACTACAGACCCAGGAGGCATTAACAGTGCTGTAGTATATAGAAGGTGACTACAGGAGGCATTAACAGTGCTGTAGTATATAGAAGGTGACTACAGACCCAGGAGGCATTAACAGTGCTGTAGCATATAGAAGGTGACTACAGGAGGCATTAACAGTGCTGTAGTATATAGAAGGTGACTACAGACCCATTAACAGTGCTGTAGTATATAGAAGGTGACTACAGGAGGCATTAACAGTGCTGTAGTATATAGAAGGTGACTACAGGAGGCATTAACAGTGCTGTAGTATATAGAAGGTGACTACAGGAGGCATTAACAGTGCTGTAGTATATAGAAGGTGACTACAGACCCAGGAGGCATTAACAGTGCTGTAGTATATAGAAGGTGACTACAGACCCAGGAGGCATTAACAGTGCTGTAGTATATAGAAGGTGACTACAGGAGGCATTAACAGTGCTGTAGTATATAGAAGGTGACTACAGACCCATTAACAGTGCTGTAGTATATAGAAGGTGACTACAGACCCATTAACAGTGCTGTAGTATATAGAAGGTGACTACAGGAGGCATTAACAGTGCTGTAGTATATAGAAGGTGACTACAGGAGGCATTAACGGTGCTGTAGTATATAGAAGGTGACTACAGACCCAGGAGGCATTAACAGTGCTGTAGTATATAGAAGGTGACTAAAGACCCATTAACAGTGCTGTAGTATAAAGAAGGTGACTACAGGAGGCATTAACAGTGCTGTAGTATATAGAAGGTGACTAAAGACCCATTAACAGTGCTGTAGTATATAGAAGGTGACTACAGGAGGCATTAACAGTGCTGTAGTATATAGAAGGTGACTACAGGAGGCATTAACAGTGCTGTAGTATATAGAAGGTGACTACAGGAGGCATTAACAGTGCTGTAGTATATAGAAGGTGACTACAGGAGGCATTAACAGTGCTGTAGTATATAGAAGGTGACAACAGGAGGCATTGACAGTGCTGTAGTATATAGAAGGTGACTACAGGAGGCATTAACAGTGCTGTAGTATATAGAAGGTGACTACAGACCCAGGAGGCATTAACAGTGCTGTAGTATATAGAAGGTGACTACAGGAGGCATTAACAGTGCTGTAGTATATAGAAGGTGACTACAGACCCAGGAGGCATTAACAGTGCTGTAGTGTATAGAAGGTGACTACAGGAGGCATTAACAGTGCTGTAGTATATAGAAGGTGACTACAGGAGGCACTAACAGTGCTGTAGTATATAGAAGGTGACTACAGGAGGCATTAACAGTGCTGTAGTATATAGAAGGTGACTACAGGAGGCATTAACAGTGCTGTTATATATAGAAGGTGACTACAGACCCAGGAGGCATTAACAGTGCTGTAGTATATAGAAGGTGACTACAGGAGGCATTAACAGTGCTGTAGTATATAGAAGGTGACTACAGGAGGCATTAACAGTGCTGTAGTATATAGAAGGTGACTACAGGAGGCATTAACAGTGCTGTAGTATATAGAAGGTGACTTCAGACCCAGGAGGCATTAACAGTGCTCTAGTATATAGAAGGTGACTAAAGACCCATTAACAGTGCTGTAGTATATAGAAGGCGACTACAGGAGGCATTAACAGTGCTGTAGTATATAGAAGGTGACTACAGGAGGCATTAACAGTGCTGTAGTATATAGAAGGTGACTACAGGAGGCATTAACAGTGCTGTAGCATATAGAAGGTGACTACAGACCCATTAACAGTGCTGTAGTATATAGAAGGTGACTACAAGAGGCATTAACAGTGCTGTAGTATATAGAAGGTGACTACAGAAGGCATTAACAGTGCTGTAGTATATAGAAGGTGACTACAAGAGGCATTAACAGTGCTGTAGTATATAGAAGGTGACTACAGGAGGCATTAACAGTGCTGTAGCATATAGAAGGTGACTACAGACCCATTAACAGTGCTGTAGTATATAGAAGGTGACTACAGGAGGCACTAACAGTGCTGTAGTATATAGAAGGTGACTACAGAAGGCATTAACAGTGCTGTAGTATATAGAAGGTGACTACAGAAGGCATTAACAGTGCTGTAGTATATAGAAGGTGAATACAGGAGGCATTAACAGTGCTGTAGTATATAGAAGGTGACTACAGGAGGCATTAACAGTGCTGTAGTATATAGAAGGTGACTACAGACCCAGGAGGCATTAACAGTGCTGTAGTATATAGAAGGTGACTACAGGAGGCATTAACAGTGTTGTAGTATATAGAAGGTGACTACAGGAGGCATTAACAGTGCTGTAGTATATAGAAGGTGACTACAGGAGGCATTAACAGTGCTGTAGTATATAAAAGGTGACTACAGACCCAGGAGGCATTAACAGTGCTGTAGTATATAGAAGGTGACTACAGACCCAGGAGGCATTAACAGTGCTGTAGTATATAGAAGGTGACTACAGGAGGCATTAACAGTGCTGTAGTATATAGAAGGTGACTACAGACCCAGGAGGCATTAACAGTGCTGTAGTATATAAAAGGTGACTACAGACCCAGGAGGCATTAACAGTGCTGTAGTATATAGAAGGTGACTACAGGAGGCATTAACAGTGCTGTAGTATATAGAAGGTGGATACAGACCCATTAACAGTGCTGTAGTATATAGAAGGTGACTACAGACCCATTAACAGTGCTGTAGTATATAGAAGGTGACTACAGGAGGCATTAACAGTGCTGTAGTATATAGAAGGTGACTACAGGAGGCATTAACAGTGCTGTAGTATATAGAAGGTGACTACAGACCCAGGAGGCATTAACAGTGCTGTAGTATATAGAAGGTGACTACAGGAGGCATTAACAGTGCTGTAGTATATAGAAGGTGACTAAAGACCCATTAACAGTGCTGTAGTATATAGAAGGTGACTACAGGAGGCATTAACAGTGCTGTAGTATATAGAAGGTGACTAAAGACCCATTAACAGTGCTGTAGTATAAAGAAGGTGACTACAGGAGGCATTAACAGTGCTGTAGTATATAGAAGGTGACTACAGGAGGCATTAACAGTGCTGTAGTATATAGAAGGTGACTACAGACCCAGGAGGCATTAACAGTGCTGTAGTATATAGAAGGTGACTTCAGACCCAGGAGGCATTAACAGTGCTGTAGTATATAGAAGGTGACTACAGGAGGCATTAACAGTGCTGTAGTATATAGAAGGTGACTACAGGAGGCATTAACAGTGCTGTAGTATATAGAAGGTGACTACAGACCCATTAACAGTGCTGTAGTATATAGAAGGTGACTACAGGAGGCATTAACAGTGCTGTAGTATATAGAAGGTGACTACAGGAGGCATTAACAGTGCTGTAGTATATAGAAGGTGACTACAGGAGGCATTAACAGTGCTGTAGTATATAGAAGGTGACTACAGGAGGCATTAACAGTGCTGTAGTATATAGAAGGTGACTACAGGAGGCATTAACAGTGCTGTAGTATATAGAAGGTGACTACAGGAGGCATTAACAGTGCTGTAGTATATAGAAGGTGACAACAGGAGGCATTGACAGTGCTGTAGTATATAGAAGGTGACTACAGGAGGCATTAACAGTGCTGTAGTTTATAGAAGGTGACTACAGACCCAGGAGGCATTAACAGTGCTGTAGTATATAGAAGGTGACTACAGGAGGCATTAACAGTGCTGTAGTATATAGAAGGTGACTACAGACCCAGGAGGCATTAACAGTGCTGTAGTATATAGAAGGTGACTACAGGCGGCATTAACAGTGCTGTAGTATATAGAAGGTGACTACAGGAGGCATTAACAGTGCTGTAGTATATAGAAGGTGACTACAGGAGGCATTAACAGTGCTGTAGTATATAGAAGGTGACTACAGGAGGCATTAACAGTGCTGTAGCATATAGAAGGTGACTACAGGAGGCATTAACAGTGCTCTAGTATATAGAAGGTGACTACAGGAGGCATTAACAGTGCTGTAGTATATAGAAGGTGACTACAGGAGGCACTAACAGTGCTGTAGTATATAGAAGGTGACTACAGGAGGCATTAACAGTGCTGTAGTATATAGAAGGTGACTACAGGAGGCATTAACAGTGCTGTAGTATATAGAAGGTGACTACAGACCCATTAACAGTGCTGTAGTATATAGAAGGTGACTACAGGAGGCATTAACAGTGCTGTAGTATATAGAAGGTGACTTCAGACCCAGGAGGCATTAACAGTGCTCTAGTATATAGAAGGTGACTACAGGAGGCGCTAACAGTGCTGTAGTATATAGAAGGTGACTACAGGAGGCATTAACAGTGCTGTAGTATATAGAAGGTGACTACAGGAGGCATTAACAGTGCTGTAGTATATAGAAGGTGACTACAGACCCAGGAGGCATTAACAGTGCTGTAGTATATAGAAGGTGACTACAGGAGGCATTAACAGTGCTGTAGTATATAGAAGGTGACTACAGACCCATTAACAGTGCTGTAGTATATAGAAGGTGACTACAGACCCATTAACAGTGCTGTAGTATATAGAAGGTGACTACAGGAGGCATTAACAGTGCTGTAGTATATAGAAGGTGACTACAGACCCAGGAGGCATTAACAGTGCTGTAGTATATAGAAGGTGACTACAGGAGGCATTAACAGTGCTGTAGTATATAGAAGGTGACTACAGACCCATTAACAGTGCTGTAGTATATAGAAGGTGACTACAGACCCATTAACAGTGCTGTAGTATATAGAAGGTGACTACAGACCCAGGAGGCATTAACAGTGCTGTAGTATATAGAAGGTGACTACAGGAGGCATTAACAGTGCTGTAGTATATAGAAGGTGACTACAGACCCATTAACAGTGCTGTAGTATATAGAAGGTGACTACAGACCCATTAACAGTGCTGTAGTATATAGAAGGTGACTACAGGAGGCATTAACAGTGCTGTAGTATATAGAAGGTGACTACAGGAGGCATTAACAGTGCTGTAGTATATAGAAGGTGACTACAGACCCAGGAGGCATTAACAGTGCTGTAGTATATAGAAGGTGACTACAGGAGGCATTAACAGTGCTGTAGTATATAGAAGGTGACTAAAGACCCATTAACAGTGCTGTAGTATAAAGAAGGTGACTACAGGAGGCATTAACAGTGCTGTAGTATATAGAAGGTGACTAAAGACCCATTAACAGTGCTGTAGTATAAAGAAGGTGACTACAGGAGGCATTAACAGTGCTGTAGTATATAGAAGGTGACTACAGGAGGCATTAACAGTGCTGTAGTATATAGAAGGTGACTACAGACCCAGGAGGCATTAACAGTGCTGTAGTATATAGAAGGTGACTTCAGACCCAGGAGGCATTAACAGTGCTGTAGTATATAGAAGGTGACTACAGGAGGCATTAACAGTGCTGTAGTATATAGAAGGTGACTACAGGAGGCATTAACAGTGCTGTAGTATATAGAAGGTGACTACAGACCCATTAACAGTGCTGTAGTATATAGAAGGTGACTACAGGAGGCATTAACAGTGCTGTAGTATATAGAAGGTGACTACAGGAGGCATTAACAGTGCTGTAGTATATAGAAGGTGACTACAGGAGGCATTAACAGTGCTGTAGTATATAGAAGGTGACTACAGGAGGCATTAACAGTGCTGTAGTATATAGAAGGTGACTACAGGAGGCATTAACAGTGCTGTAGTATATAGAAGGTGACAACAGGAGGCATTGACAGTGCTGTAGTATATAGAAGGTGACTACAGGAGGCATTAACAGTGCTGTAGCATATAGAAGGTGACTACAGACCCAGGAGGCATTAACAGTGCTGTAGTATATAGAAGGTGACTACAGGAGGCATTAACAGTGCTGTAGTATATAGAAGGTGACTACAGACCCAGGAGGCATTAACAGTGCTGTAGTATATAGAAGGTGACTACAGGAGGCATTAACAGTGCTGTAGTATATAGAAGGTGACTACAGACCCAGGAGGCATTAACAGTGCTGTAGTATATAGAAGGTGACTACAGGAGGCATTAACAGTGCTGTAGTATATAGAAGGTGACTACAGACCCAGGAGGCATTAACAGTGCTGTAGTGTATAGAAGGTGACTACAGGAGGCATTAACAGTGCTGTAGTATATAGAAGGTGACTACAGGAGGCACTAACAGTGCTGTAGTATATAGAAGGTGACTACAGGAGGCATTAACAGTGCTGTAGTATATAGAAGGTGACTACAGGAGGCATTAACAGTGCTGTAGTATATAGAAGGTGACTACAGACCCATTAACAGTGCTGTAGTATATAGAAGGTGACTACAGGAGGCATTAACAGTGCTGTAGTATATAGAAGGTGACTTCAGACCCAGGAGGCATTAACAGTGCTCTAGTATATAGAAGGTGACTACAGGAGGCATTAACAGTGCTGTAGTATATAGAAGGTGACTACAGGAGGCATTAACAGTGCTGTAGTATATAGAAGGTGACTACAGGAGGCATTAACAGTGCTGTAGTATATAGAAGGTGACTACAGACCCAGGAGGCATTAACAGTGCTGTAGTATATAGAAGGTGACTACAGGAGGCATTAACAGTGCTGTAGTATATAGAAATTGACTACAGACCCATTAACAGTGCTGTAGTATATAGAAGGTGACTACAGACCCATTAACAGTGCTGTAGTATATAGAAGGTGACTACAGGAGGCATTAACAGTGCTGTAGTATATAGAAGGTGACTACAGGAGGCATTAACAGTGCTGTAGTATATAGAAGGTGACTACAGACCCAGGAGGCATTAACAGTGCTGTAGTATATAGAAGGTGACTACAGGAGGCATTAACAGTGCTGTAGTATATAGAAGGTGACTAAAGACCCATTAACAGTGCTGTAGTATAAAGAAGGTGACTACAGGAGGCATTAACAGTGCTGTAGTATATAGAAGGTGACTAAAGACCCATTAACAGTGCTGTAGTATATAGAAGGTGACTACAGGAGGCATTAACAGTGCTGTAGTATATAGAAGGTGACTACAGACCCAGGAGGCATTAACAGTGCTGTAGTATATAGAAGGTGACTACAGGAGGCATTAACAGTGCTGTAGTATAAAGAAGGTGACTACAGGAGGCATTAACAGTGCTGTAGTATATAGAAGGTGACTACAGGAGGCATTAACAGTGCTGTAGTATATAGACGGTGACTACAGACCCAGGAGGCATTAACAGTGCTGTAGTATATAGAAGGTGACTTCAGACCCAGGAGGCATTAACAGTGCTGTAGTATATAGAAGGTGACTACAGGAGGCATTAACAGTGCTGTAGTATATAGAAGGTGACTACAGGAGGCATTAACAGTGCTGTAGTATATAGAAGGTGACTACAGACCCATTAACAGTGCTGTAGTATATAGAAGGTGACTACAGGAGGCATTAACAGTGCTGTAGTATATAGAAGGTGACTACAGGAGGCATTAACAGTGCTGTAGTATATAGAAGGTGACTACAGGAGGCATTAACAGTGCTGTAGTATATAGAAGGTGACTACAGGAGGCATTAACAGTGCTGTAGTATATAGAAGGTGACTACAGGAGGCATTAACAGTGCTGTAGTATATAGAAGGTGACTACAGGAGGCATTAACAGTGCTGTAGTATATAGAAGGTGACAACAGGAGGCATTGACAGTGCTGTAGTATATAGAAGGTGACTACAGGAGGCATTAACAGTGCTGTAGTATATAGAAGGTGACTACAGACCCAGGAGGC
The DNA here is from genome assembly GCA_947462335.1 of Harmothoe impar. Lineage (NCBI taxonomy): Eukaryota > Metazoa > Annelida > Polychaeta > Phyllodocida > Polynoidae > Harmothoe > Harmothoe impar. Next base: position 122,111,866 of record OX381704.1, on the reverse strand, counting down.
ATTAACAGTGCTGTAGTATATAGAAGGTGACTACAGGAGGCATTAACAGTGCTGTAGTATATAGAAGGTGACTACAGACCCAGGAGGCATTAACAGTGCTGTAGTGTATAGAAGGTGACTACAGGAGGCATTAACAGTGCTGTAGTATATAGAAGGTGACTACAGGAGGCACTAACAGTGCTGTAGTATATAGAAGGTGACTACAGGAGGCATTAACAGTGCTGTAGTATATAGAAGGTGACTACAGGAGGCATTAACAGTGCTGTAGTATATAGAAGGTGACTACAGACCCATTAACAGTGCTGTAGTATATAGAAGGTGACTACAGGAGGCATTAACAGTGCTGTAGTATATAGAAGGTGACTTCAGACCCAGGAGGCATTAACAGTGCTCTAGTATATAGAAGGTGACTACAGGAGGCATTAACAGTGCTGTAGTATATAGAAGGTGACTACAGGAGGCATTAACAGTGCTGTAGTATATAGAAGGTGACTACAGGAGGCATTAACAGTGCTGTAGTATATAGAAGGTGACTACAGACCCAGGAGGCATTAACAGTGCTGTAGTATATAGAAGGTGACTACAGACCCATTAACAGTGCTGTAGTATATAGAAGGTGACTACAGACCCATTAACAGTGCTGTAGTATATAGAAGGTGACTACAGGAGGCATTAACAGTGCTGTAGTATATAGAAGGTGACTACAGACCCAGGAGGCATTAACAGTGCTGTAGTATATAGAAGGTGACTACAGGAGGCATTAACAGTGCTGTAGTATATAGAAGGTGACTACAGACCCATTAACAGTGCTGTAGTATATAGAAGGTGACTACAGACCCATTAACAGTGCTGTAGTATATAGAAGGTGACTACAGACCCAGGAGGCATTAACAGTGCTGTAGTATATAGAAGGTGACTACAGGAGGCATTAACAGTGCTGTAGTATATAGAAGGTGACTACAGACCCATTAACAGTGCTGTAGTATATAGAAGGTGACTACAGACCCATTAACAGTGCTGTAGTATATAGAAGGTGACTACAGGAGGCATTAACAGTGCTGTAGTATATAGAAGGTGACTACAGGAGGCATTAACAGTGCTGTAGTATATAGAAGGTGACTACAGACCCAGGAGGCATTAACAGTGCTGTAGTATATAGAAGGTGACTACAGGAGGCATTAACAGTGCTGTAGTATATAGAAGGTGACTAAAGACCCATTAACAGTGCTGTAGTATAAAGAAGGTGACTACAGGAGGCATTAACAGTGCTGTAGTATATAGAAGGTGACTAAAGACCCATTAACAGTGCTGTAGTATAAAGAAGGTGACTACAGGAGGCATTAACAGTGCTGTAGTATATAGAAGGTGACTACAGGAGGCATTAACAGTGCTGTAGTATATAGAAGGTGACTACAGACCCAGGAGGCATTAACAGTGCTGTAGTATATAGAAGGTGACTTCAGACCCAGGAGGCATTAACAGTGCTGTAGTATATAGAAGGTGACTACAGGAGGCATTAACAGTGCTGTAGTATATAGAAGTGACTACAGGAGGCATTAACAGTGCTGTAGTATATAGAAGGTGACTACAGACCCATTAACAGTGCTGTAGTATATAGAAGGTGACTACAGGAGGCATTAACAGTGCTGTAGTATATAGAAGGTGACTACAGGAGGCATTAACAGTGCTGTAGTATATAGAAGGTGACTACAGGAGGCATTAACAGTGCTGTAGTATATAGAAGGTGACTACAGGAGGCATTAACAGTGCTGTAGTATATAGAAGGTGACTACAGGAGGCATTAACAGTGCTGTAGTATATAGAAGGTGACTACAGGAGGCATTAACAGTGCTGTAGTATATAGAAGGTGACTACAGGAGGCATTAACAGTGCTGTAGTATATAGAAGGTGACAACAGGAGGCATTGACAGTGCTGTAGTATATAGAAGGTGACTACAGGAGGCATTAACAGTGCTGTAGTATATAGAAGGTGACTACAGACCCAGGAGGCATTAACAGTGCTGTAGTATATAGAAGGTGACTACAGGAGGCATTAACAGTGCTGTAGTATATAGAAGGTGACTACAGACCCAGGAGGCATTAACAGTGCTGTAGTATATAGAAGGTGACTACAGGAGGCATTAACAGTGCTGTAGTATATAGAAGGTGACTACAGACCCAGGAGGCATTAACAGTGCTGTAGTATATAGAAGGTGACTACAGGAGGCATTAACAGTGCTGTAGTATATAGAAGGTGACTACAGACCCAGGAGGCATTAACAGTGCTGTAGTGTATAGAAGGTGACTACAGGAGGCATTAACAGTGCTGTAGTATATAGAAGGTGACTACAGGAGGCACTAACAGTGCTGTAGTATATAGAAGGTGACTACAGGAGGCATTAACAGTGCTGTAGTATATAGAAGGTGACTACAGGAGGCATTAACAGTGCTGTAGTATATAGAAGGTGACTACAGACCCATTAACAGTGCTGTAGTATATAGAAGGTGACTACAGGAGGCATTAACAGTGCTGTAGTATATAGAAGGTGACTTCAGACCCAGGAGGCATTAACAGTGCTCTAGTATATAGAAGGTGACTACAGGAGGCATTAACAGTGCTGTAGTATATAGAAGGTGACTACAGGAGGCATTAACAGTGCTGTAGTATATAGAAGGTGACTACAGGAGGCATTAACAGTGCTGTAGTATATAGAAGGTGACTACAGACCCAGGAGGCATTAACAGTGCTGTAGTATATAGAAGGTGACTACAGGAGGCATTAACAGTGCTGTAGTATATAGAAGGTGACTACAGACCCATTAACAGTGCTGTAGTATATAGAAGGTGACTACAGACCCATTAACAGTGCTGTAGTATATAGAAGGTGACTACAGGAGGCATTAACAGTGCTGTAGTATATAGAAGGTGACTACAGGAGGCATTAACAGTGCTGTAGTATATAGAAGGTGACTACAGACCCAGGAGGCATTAACAGTGCTGTAGTATATAGAAGGTGACTACAGGAGGCATTAACAGTGCTGTAGTATATAGAAGGTGACTAAAGACCCATTAACAGTGCTGTAGTATAAAGAAGGTGACTACAGGAGGCATTAACAGTGCTGTAGTATATAGAAGGTGACTAAAGACCCATTAACAGTGCTGTAGTATAAAGAAGGTGACTACAGGAGGCATTAACAGTGCTGTAGTATATAGAAGGTGACTACAGGAGGCATTAACAGTGCTGTAGTATATAGACGGTGACTACAGACCCAGGAGGCATTAACAGTGCTGTAGTATATAGAAGGTGACTTCAGACCCAGGAGGCATTAACAGTGCTGTAGTATATAGAAGGTGACTACAGGAGGCATTAACAGTGCTGTAGTATATAGAAGGTGACTACAGGAGGCATTAACAGTGCTGTAGTATATAGAAGGTGACTACAGACCCATTAACAGTGCTGTAGTATATAGAAGGTGACTACAGGAGGCATTAACAGTGCTGTAGTATATAGAAGGTGACTACAGGAGGCATTAACAGTGCTGTAGTATATAGAAGGTGACTACAGGAGGCATTAACAGTGCTGTAGTATATAGAAGGTGACTACAGGAGGCATTAACAGTGCTGTAGTATATAGAAGGTGACTACAGGAGGCATTAACAGTGCTGTAGTATATAGAAGGTGACTACAGGAGGCATTAACAGTGCTGTAGTATATAGAAGGTGACAACAGGAGGCATTGACAGTGCTGTAGTATATAGAAGGTGACTACAGGAGGCATTAACAGTGCTGTAGTATATAGAAGGTGACTACAGACCCAGGAGGCATTAACAGTGCTGTAGTATATAGAAGGTGACTACAGGAGGCATTAACAGTGCTGTAGTATATAGAAGGTGACTACAGACCCAGGAGGCATTAACAGTGCTGTAGTGTATAGAAGGTGACTACAGGAGGCATTAACAGTGCTGTAGTATATAGAAGGTGACTACAGGAGGCACTAACAGTGCTGTAGTATATAGAAGGTGACTACAGGAGGCATTAACAGTGCTGTAGTATATAGAAGGTGACTACAGGAGGCATTAACAGTGCTGTAGTATATAGAAGGTGACTACAGACCCAGGAGGCATTAACAGTGCTGTAGTATATAGAAGGTGACTACAGGAGGCATTAACAGTGCTGTAGTATATAGAAGGTGACTACAGACCCAGGAGGCATTAACAGTGCTGTAGTATATAGAAGGTGACTACAGGAGGCATTAACAGTGCTGTAGCATATAGAAGGTGACTACAGACCCAGGAGGCATTAACAGTGCTGTAGTATATAGAAGGTGACTACAGGAGGCATTAACAGTGCTGTAGTATATAGAAGGTGACTACAGACCTAGGAGGCATTAACAGTGCTGTAGTATATAGAAGGTGACTACAGGAGGCATTAACAGTGCTGTAGTATATAGAAGGTGACTACAGGAGGCATTAACAGTGCTGTAGTATATAGAAGGTGACTACAGGAGGCATTAACAGTGCTGTAGTATATAGAAGGTGACTACAGGAGGCATTAACAGTGCTGTTGTATATAGAAGGTGACTACAGACCCAGGAGGCATTAACAGTGCTGTAGTATATAGAAGGTGACTACAGGAGGCATTAACAGTGCTGTAGTATATAGAAGGTGACTACAGGAGGCATTAACAGTGCTGTAGTATATAGAAGGTGACTACAGACCCAGGAGGCATTAACAGTGCTGTAGTATATAGAAGGTGACTACAGGAGGCATTAACAGTGCTGTAGTATATAGAAGGTGACTACAGGAGGCATTAACAGTGCTGTAGTATATAGAAGGTGACTACAGGAGGCATTAACAGTGCTGTAGCATATAGAAGGTGACTACAGGAGGCATTAACAGTGCTGTAGCATATAGAAGGTGACTACAGGAGGCATTAACAGTGCTGTAGTATATAGAAGGTGACTACAGGAGGCATTAACAGTGCTGTAGCATATAGAAGGTGACTACAGGAGGCATTAACAGTGCTGTAGTGTATAGAAGGTGACTACAGGAGGCATTAACAGTGCTGTAGTATATAGAAGGTGACTACAGGAGGCATTAACAGTGCTGTAGCATATAGAAGGTGACTACAGGAGGCATTAACAGTGCTGTAGTGTATAGAAGGTGACTACAGGAGGCATTAACAGTGCTGTAGTATATAGAAGGTGACTACAGGAGGCATTAACAGTGCTGTAGTATATAGAAGGTGACTACAGGAGGCATTAACAGTGCTGTAGTATATAGAAGGTGACTACAGGAGGCATTAACAGTGCTGTAGTGTATAGAAGGTGACTACAGGAGGCATTAACAGTGCTGTAGTGTATAGAAGGTGACTACAGGAGGCATTAACAGTGCTGTAGTGTATAGAAGGTGACTACAGGAGGCATTAACAGTGCTGTAGTATATAGAAGGTGACTACAGACCCAGGAGGCATTAACAGTGCTGTAGTATATAGAAGGTGACTACAGGAGGCATTAACAGTGCTGTAGTATATAGAAGGTGACTACAGACCCAGGAGGCATTAACAGTGCTGTAGTTAGCTACGTGAACTGCTGGCGTCATGATGCGTGAAAACGGGACTTGTGTGCGGTATCTGCACTTCCCATCATCATTCCCAAGCCCCAGATGCCTCAAATATCATATATTATACATGTATGGAATTCTTATAATGTTGTCCATTGACCTGTTATATTTTTATAATGTATTACATAAGTTATAATAACGAAAAGGCCGAAATCGTCCGGGAGAACCCATGAGTTTAGTGGGCCCAGTCACGGCCACACTGGCCAACTGACAGTTGTTACATTTCTGCTTTTGCCACTAGATAGTAGCAGGGCAATCATGGATTTAGGGATTCAGTTAGTGAGAGGAGATACAGAGCCTTCCGTGGGTACAATTACCATCTTTGTACTACAAGTATAAGTATATTATCAATCAAAGTTTATTTTTTCAAAGCTCACCATGTAAAGATGGCTGAACAGATCACTATGGTAAATGTCTGCTCTTATAATTTGATTGATTGGGAATACAGTCATATATAATAGAAGGGTATTTAGGTTGTGTAAGGTCATGGCAAACTGGGAATAAAAAACGTGGGTAGGGAGATTTTCCGGGTCACACTGCCACCCATGCTGCTCTGTCCCCTCCCCCGGCCCCCAGGCCCCCATTGGCCGCCAGGAGTGGTTGCAGGGGGCGTGCTCCGCGGGGGTGCACGGGGGTGCGGAGGACGCCTCCTGCAACCACTCCTGGCGGCCATTGGGGGCCTGAGGGGCCGGGGAGGGGAGGTAAACTTTGATAAAAATAAAATTTTAAAATCTCAGAATGAAATAAAATATACATTCCTAGATGCGAAAATAGCCATAGATTTCAACCCTAATATTTATTTTGACCATTTATAAGTTCCGTTATTATAAGAGATAACCCCAGTGCCATGCACTCATCAGCTTATCTATTGTTATGGCATTCCCCTAATCCAACCAAAGTTGACACCGTTATTTGCCAATTCCATGATAAATTATACTCCGAATTTCCAAATTCCAAAAGAATTTTGTTCCTCAGGTCTTGCTCCTTTAGAAATATGTTTAACTGGCATGATTTATATATGATACCATTTTTCATTCACGTAGCTACTGTAGTATATAGAAGGTGACTACAGGAGGCATTAACAGTGCTGTAGTATATAGAAGGTGACTACAGACCCATTAACAGTGCTGTAGTATATAGAAGGTGACTACAGGAGGCATTAACAGTGCTGTAGTAGATAGAAGGTGACTACAGGAGGCATTAACAGTGCTGTAGTGTATAGAAGGTGACTACAGGAGGCATTAACAGTGCTGTAGTATGTAGAAGGTGACTACAGACCCATTAACAGTGCTGTAGTATATAGAAGGTGACTACAGGAGGCAATAACAGTGCTGTAGTATGTAGAAGGTGACTACAGACCCATTAACAGTGCTGTAGTATATAGAAGGTGACTACAGGAGGCATTAACAGTGCTGTAGTATATAGAAGGTCACTACATACCCTCGAGGCATGAACAGGTGACAGTCCAGGGACATTGTGTCCACACCGTTACATAATTTAACTGACGTTGCTGTAGAAACTAAGTAAACCTCACGGTATGAGCTGTTCACAAGGATAAGTATTATCATGAGTATTCTATACTATTACTACTGCTACTGCTGTTTTACCAGGGCAGTTTTTATGAGTCACCTTATAGAGTCTCAATATAAATAAGAGTATTTTATTCATTGCTTATGGTTGCAGTGAGGGGACACAGTGTTTTATGTCTGCAATGGAGTGAGATATTGCTATCACATTCTTCTTTCTCATACATTAGAGGGGTTTTGTCTGTCAATAAAAAGGACTATCTAGATGAAGAATTTATATGTGTATCTATACAGTGAGCATGAACGGCTCTAATTTCATCCTCTGGTGAAACCTGACAAAAAATATCAATTACCTGGTGACTAGAAGGTAATCCCCATCCCATCTGAAAGAAAAACACTTGAAGCAGATGCTGAGGAATCGGAAATCCTATCAGAACCCACAATGTAAAACATGTCACCTGCAGCATTGCTTCGGGAGCTACAAGAATTCCTGGCCTTTGTGGTTGTTTTTGTATGTAGTGTGTATAGAGGGTTGGGGGACTATGGCAGGCTTTAGTCAGATCATGCCTAATGTGACTTTACTGTATCCCCCAATGTGGTACGTTTTAGTACAAAGACAAAGTGCTATCATGTTAACCATTGTCACATGACCTCATGCATATGTGAAGCACACATGAGATTTTGAATAACATTTGTGAGGTGTGCAATGTTGGATGTCAGTGATAAACTAATCAACTATACTCCAAATGCCTGACAACCTTAAGATGGAATACTACGTTATCCAGGCCTCCATGACGTAACATGTTATTAGTATGTTCTGCAGCATAAATGAAAAGAAATACCAGCTTGCTAGCTTAGACATGAGTATGCATGTAGGAGGGAGCATCAGACATGAGACTAAGGGAGTGGTCATTTTTTAACAAGGGGGGGTTGGTGGATTAAGGGGGGGGACCAAAAAAATTTGGACCCCTTGAAGGGGGGGTAACAAAAAAATGTGGACCTCTCTTGAGGGGGGGACCAAAAAAATTGCACCCCTTTTTAGCGAAAAAGCCTGCGCGCTACTATAGCTCAAAGGGGTCGGCCGCGCTCAATTTCAACTTGTCTGATGGGGGGACCAAAAACATTTCGACCCCTCCCGTGGGGGGGACCAAAATAATTTTAACCCGCTTGAGCGAAAAATCCACCGACCCCCCCTGTTGTTAAAATATGACCACTCCCTAAATCATGAATGTTATGTGGAGGATATTGCCACTGTCATCTTGTTTTGAGTTTCAATAAGAAACTGTCTGGCACCAAGTCTGGTCCGTATGGGTCCTGTTAACTTGCTGACCAGTCTTCGGCTGTGTCAGTTCATATATCTATCTATCTGTCTGACAGTAATGTGAATATAGGATTGAAAATACAAATATTTGTATGGGTGAAACAAGGTACCATCAAGACCCTTACCTTCTTGTGGCTAAGTATTTCTGATTCTGCTATAGGATGCCCAATTGATTTACATACAAAGATAGAATCAGCAATAAAACCAAACACAAATTAGTCTATTAGCTGTATGTGTTTGCTCTTTGCCTAAATGTAAATACAATCCGGATACATTTAGTAGTTAGGAAAGCTAATGGGCTGGTGATGACTATAGTTACTTGTTTTCTGCTCTGGTTAAAATTTTGACCAGACCTAATAGGACAAGATTTGACTGTGGACATTGGAACATGGTCTTGTAAATTCCTGGAGGACCTTGAATTTATAATGTATTCTATTGCTGAAATAATTTTCTAAAACTCAGGGGTCAGTATATAATCGAATACATCTTTATGCACTGTTGCATGAGTTACGTACCTTACATATCAATGGATTACTTAACATTTGACAACCAGTTTCTCCTGCAAGAATAATAGAATTGTTGCCTGCCTAATTGATACTTGTCTTACTTATCCATCAACCTCCCTGTAGGTAATACATATAATGGGAGTCGTTAACTGTGGAGATGTCAATACCCACACAAGTGCCAATTAGCAATGTGAGCTGCAGATAGAAATGTCAGCACAACCTTAAACCACCATGTGAATGTAGAGAGCTATGCACAATAAACAGCAGTATAAAACAATGTACAACAGGGGGGGACAGGAACTGCTGTATAGATGCTGCATGTGCAGTAATGTAAAGCTCCTCACTCATCCTTTCCTGATAAAAGGCATCCCCTGCCAAGGACTAGGAGGATGGTTAACAGACTTACCTTGGTCCTTCTCTTTACAGTGATAACATCCTGTATCTGCTCTGAGTGTAGTGCATCATACTGCTTAAAAGGGTCGATATAATACCCACTTTAACAGCTATATTGTAAAAAGGTATAAATGTCCTGCCCAGTAACACATACTAACAGAGCTGTTGTGTGACTTGAGGTGATGTGCCTGGATATATGAATGTGTACCTCAGAGAGTGAGAGTTTGTCTGCAGGCTTGTAACATCTAGACGTAAGATCCATGTATCAGAGATGAGAATAATGATTCATAGAGGGAGTCCTCTCTATGCCGTACACACATGTATATAGGTGTGATATTGGATTCATAACCACAGAACCACTCTCCTATGAAATATCACCATGACTGTTACTCTGGTCTCTTATACCTCTGCTCAAACTATTCTATGTTCTTCAGTAATTGTAACTCTGTCCCAACGTGCCGGTATACATCAGAACACAAGGGGGCCTTTTCCAATGTGTACATGCTTTTTACAGCTGGTATACCAAAACAGAAATTGATAGCTTAACAAGAAGTTATTTCCCTCTTTAGGCTACTTATAATGTTAAAGTAACTCATTTTGAGCCCGAGATAAAGAGATATGGTAGAGAGAACACAGACATGGAGAGTGGCAGAGAGATGCATGGAATGGAACAGAAACACAGACGTAGAGCGGAGAGTGCTGAGAGTGAGTGGAGAATGCTGCCTCAGCACTGGTGGATGATGTTTGAAGTAACTAGCTATTGTATTAAGTTGCTGTCCCGATATGCAAACCTGTGTGTTTTTAGGACGTCAGGGCTGTGAACCCAGCACAGTTTAGATCTATAGAAGATTTTCCCGAAAAAGTTGAATGTTGTTTTATTGGGGTTTTTTCCCTATGAGTGTTGAGTTTGACATTTCTATTTGTTAGTTTAGTCACCCATCATGAGCTGTCCTTCTAAATTGATGCAGTACTGAGGCTGGGTATCCCTCTCCCTCATGTTCTATAGATCCCCATGCCTTAATGAAAAATAATTATCTAATAAACTCATTGCGCCACTATGTAATTAGAGGGAACGGAAAATATGCTTCTACTCCCAATCTTTCACTACCACCGACTGGCCTTGACAAGGCCTGCTGCTGTATCTAGTACCATGGTTACCCTGAGCTCTGGCCAATCAGAGGGCAGGGATCCCAGATTGTGACCTCACTTCCTGTGTCATGAAGGGCTCACTCTCACATCAGAGTCTTTGTAGAGCCATTGTTGACTTATATCTCCAATCAGATATTTAGACAGGAAAGCAGGATAGGTCCAACTTGACACCTGTAGCTAAACTTCAGAGTGGATAGCTAGTAGTTGTACACTGAGTGTGTATGAGTGTATGTGGGTACTTGTTAGTGGTTTCAACTTGAATGTCTCATCAGGTGTGACTTTTTAGAAACAAATAGAGGGTGCATGAATTGCCTTATCTAGTTTCTGTAGTGAATATTAATTTCTTTCTGGGAAATTAATAATTAATTGGAACCCATTTCCTGTACTAAATAAAGTTATTATTAGTATAACATTGTATCTAGTTGTGGATGTAATAGGGCCTATGGGGTGGGCAATAGGGGAAGATTAAAATTCCGGTGCCGGTGCACTATAGCACCAAATTAGGTTAGGCCTTATTGGGTTCTGGGTGCCGTTGAAGTATAAAGGACTGGGAACATGGTACAATCAATTAATAAGGTCAGTGACAGGTTCAGTTTGTCAATTGACAGGCTCCCAAATTCTATAGTGTTTATGGGATTAGACAGCAATAATATATGTTATCTAGGCTTATTAAGATGATAGAGGGCTTTTATGGTAGGACTATGTCCACATGATCAGACGATCATGTAATTCCATAGACAGCTAGATGTGGGCCGTTTTCTTCTATCTGTTAGTTCACGGATTATTGTGGTCCACTGAGCCGTCCCTAGATTAATCTAGTAGATTTAAGCCATTAGGTGTGATGCTCGAGAGACGGTGCATCCACCTTTTCTCCTCCACGTTTAACTCCAAGATTCCTGCTGGGGTCCTGGGGGGGCTCTTTATAAAACTTAAAATTGTTATATCGAAGCCCGCCCATCTGGAGGGTCTCATGGGGGGAGGGGGACACGAGTTGAAGTGTCTGGCGACAGTAGTGTCTTGATACTTTTCAATGTCCCAACCGTGACGGTATGTACGGTCTAAGATGCGTTTAAGTGTTTGTCCGACGTATTGCATGCCGCAGTGTTTGCAAGTCAGGGCATAAATTACGTTGGCTGTTTGGCAGTTAACTGACATTAGTGCTCTGTACTTTCTACCAGTAGTGGTGGATTTAATGCAGCCCGTCTTGTTTAATTTGGGGCAGTATCTGCAAAGTAGAGGGCGATTACAAGGGTATTTTCTAATGTGTGGGATCTTCGGTTTGTCAGTCTTTGTAGATGTTGACGCTCTTACTAGCTCATTACTTAGACTGACATTCTTCCTGCTACCAAATATAAGTCTATGGTCATGGAACTCCCTTGTGGTTTTGGATTTTTTCATTTGATCCCAGTTCTTGGATAAGATATCTCTTATCGGGGGGTTGTGCGGGTTGTGTGTGGTGATGCAATGAAATGCTTTCGGTTTAGTGTTGTCTTTTTGCTTCGGTTTGATTAAGTCGAGGCGGTTTTGGATTTTTGCCCTGGCCAGGGATTCTATGACGAGTTGTCGCGGGTACTTTCGTCGTAGAAAGTGTGTGCATAGCATTAGGCTGTTCCGGATGAATTCCGAGTCTCTAGTGCAGATGCGCCTCACTCTAACGAATTGTGAGTAAGGGATGGCCCTGACTACATGTCTAGGGTGTTCCGAAGAATACAGCAAGTAATTGTGGCTGTCCGTCGGCTTGCAGTACAGAGTGGTTTCCAGTCGGCCATCTGTACCTTGGAGGACCTTTATGTCTAGGAAGTTAATTTCCGTGTTTGATTCCTCCATGGTGAACTTTATTGTTTTATGACAATTGTTCAGGTAGTCTTTGAACTTTAGTAGTTCATCCCTTCCGTGGGTCCAGATGATGAAGACATCATCTATATATCTCTTCCAGACGTATGGGCGGGGAGAATAAGGGTAGACGAATCGTTCTTCGAAGTCCCCCATGAAAATATTCGCATACGCAGGGGCGAGTTTAGTTCCCATTGCAGTTCCACTGACTTGTAAATAATTCTTGTCATCAAATTGGAAGTTGTTGCAATTTAGGACTAGTCCCAATAGTTTACAAATCGAGTCATTTGTAGGGTTCAGGAAGGGGTGTCTCTCACAAGCTAAAGCCCGTCTCACTGCCTGTATGCCCTCAGTGGTTGGTATGTTTGTGTAGAGACTGGTCACATCCATGGTGGCTAGAATGGCACCTTGGGGCAGGGACAAATCCAATAGCGTGTTTATGAAATGTCCAGAGTCCTTTAAGAAAGACGGTAATTTTGGAATGATTGGTTGTAAAAAGAAATCCACAAATTGAGAAATTCTCTCTGACGGGCAGTCATTTGCTGAGACTATGGGTCTGCCTGGAGGTGGGATTACGTTTTTGTGGATTTTGGGTAACAGATACAGCTTGGAAGTTCTGGGTTTTTCGATGTACAGATATTCAGCCGTCTGCTTATGGAGTTCACCATTTACTTGCATGGTGTGGATGCGGTTTTGGATCATTGTATTGTGTTTACCTGTCAAGTCGCCTGGTTTTTGTTCGTAGAAATTCCCGTCATTTAGTTGGCGGAGACCTTCTTTGATGTAGTCAGATCGGTTCTGGAGAACAACTGCTGAGCCTTTATCAGCCTTCTTAATGACAATAAGGTCATTCTTAGATAGGGCCTTTTTAGCTATTTTCTCGGACCAAGTTAAATTAGATCTTTGTGATACTTTAGGATAAGACTCTTCTATTTCTTTGAGGTTTAATAGGGCCATGTGTTCAACTATGCCTGGTCCTGGTGGATTCCAGGAGGAGGGCTTTTTGAATTTCTGGGCTTTGAAGGGTGGTTGGATTTGATTGAGGTTAATCGGAGTGGGTGTTTCTTCATCAAATTTGCTTATTGCAATCTCCCTTCTAATACTTAAGTGGAATTTATTAATGTTTTCCATAATTAAACCAGGGTCAGGTGCCTTAGGGGTGCTGACAAAAGTGAGACCTTTTTGTAGGAGGCTAAATTCTCCGCTAGTGAGTTGATGATCTGAAAGATTGACAACACCAGAGTAACTGTTAAGATTACTTTTATTTCCGCTTGAGTTCACATTGTAGTTTTGAGAATCGAGAATTGATGGTAAATGATCAATACATAGGTATTCAAAGGCTTCTATGAATAGTTCATCTTCGAATGGATTGTCATAACTTGAGTCCAGAATGGGAAATGGATGACGGTTCAGCATAGGATCAAAGTTATTTAGTTCCGTGGGAGGGCCTGGCGGATTAGTTCCAGCAGGTCCAGCTGGGCTCGTCGGGGATTCTGCTGATTCCGGGAATCCCCGTTTTGTGCCCTTGGTCTTCCGGGCTGGGTGCGGGACTGCTGTCCCTGTGGTTGGCGACGGCCTTGGGTCTGTTGGTAGTTTCCGTTTGGCGGTCCTCCCCTTGATTGGCGAGGCCGGGCAGATCTTTGGCCTGTTCCCCGATTCCAACTGGTTGAAAAAACCTGGTTGTTGGGTGAAGATGACTGGGTTTGTAGCTGATTCTCAAGTTGGGATCTGTTCTCAGCTCTGAGTATGTCCTCTAGTGTGAGAGCTCGGGTTGGGATGATCTCTGGGATGCTCTGTGCCTGTAGTGGGCTTGACTGGGCCAGTGAACGAGGGTCACGGTTACCTAGGTTACTAGAGGAGGGTGTAGCAAAAAGCGGTGTGTCCCTTTGAGTCAGGGCATGAGGATTGTAGCCTGGGCGTAGCTCGACAGGGATCCCTGACCAAAGGGCATCATGTGGTCGTGCTTTTAGCTCCGTTACTTCATCGTTTAGCTTTTTGTTTAATTCGGCAGTTTGTCTTTCCACTAGGTTCTTTGTCAGATCTAGGACTGTCTGGAGATCATAGTGGTCAGGACTGCCTGCCTTGGCCGTTTGTCTCTCGTAGTGGGCCTGAAGGGCCGCATAGTAGGCGTCAATATTGATTCTGGTTGCTTCGGCTTTATTGTCTAGAATGCCGGCCAGGGTGTTCAGGGTGGCAACAGCCTGTGTTTTGCGCATTCCTACTAAGGTGAGGGCTGCTTCGGTGGTGGTGACCACTCCCGCGGGGGGTAGGACACCAGTTGTCCAAGCTGGAAATCTGGAGATTCTCGCCATGTGGCGGTAGAATGAAGCTCTCAGACGTGCTTGGGCTGCCTTGTTGTAAGAACCGCGGTATAATTTCCAGGTATCCATAGCCTCCGGTAGGATGCGGGCAAAGTAGGCTTGCTTTGTTCCGTTAGCCTCCATATGGAGGCTGACCGTGTGGGGAGGGATGGCCATGCTTGGGGGCACATGGGGAGTGGAGGTTGATGTTGTGGCTTGGTTTTGAGTAAGCCGAGCTATAGTGTTCTGGAGTTGGGTTATCAAGGCCTCTTGAGTATTGGCCGTGGTTGTCAGAGAAGGTGCAGAAGCAGCACCAGTAGTTGGCTGGTTGGCTGCAGATGAGGGGTGGACGTCAGTCAGGTCCATAGGAACAGGGCGTGGCTGATCGTTGTCCTCTTGGGTGGGCAGCACCTGCATTGTGATAGAACGTGGAGTCGTTAGATCATAGTCATCGTTCATATTAAACGTTACCTTTAGAGGATTTTTCGTCAAATCTTTAACTGGTGAATTGAAATGAGGAATGACCATAGGGGCAGTAGGGGTTTTAGGGGTTTTAATGACTCTTATGTTACCCGAGGTGGAGGTATTGGTGGCGGTAGATGTGTTAGGTTGCATAAATGACAAGATCGACCGTGTGTTTGTTGTGGTGGGCGTGGCACTTTTAACTATAGGCCGCGGAATTTCACTGTTGGTGACCGAATTGTTAGCGGTGGGGCGGTGAGTTGTTGTGCCACTTGTAGTTAGGTCAATAACTGAGATGTTTGCTGAGTTAGGAGCAGCAAGAGTCACAGTATTGTGAGAAATATGTGAAACAGAATCATGTGGAGTCGCAATCCGCTTTGCAGGGGGGTTCCCCGGTATGCCGAGGGGATTCCCTAACGAAAGCGAGGCTGGCGGTGACGTCATAGGCCGTCCCGGCGAAAGCGAGGCTCCAGTTTTTGGGGAGGACGCACATGTTTCCTCTATTTCATCGATCGCGGTAAGGCGTTTTTCGGCTATTAAAGAGGGGAATTCATGAGTTACAGTGTCACTAAATCCCAGATTAGATGCGGGGTTTGTGTTTAGTGGCTGGGTAGAGGGAGGGAATTCAAGCTCATCGCTAAACCAACCCTCGGTCTCTGCCGAAGTTTCCGGCGCGGTGACAAATTCTGTTTGGTCTGAATTCGACCAGAACCGAATCGAATGTTCTCGCACCGGGCCTTTGGATCGTGTATGATATTTGTTTTTAGATTTAGAATTAGAATTGGGGTTTAGGAAAGACCCTGTCCTATTGTGGTTAGGCACTGTTGGAGGGAAGAGGTCTTTGAATGATGCTAGGGGGGTAAGTGCCGGCATTGTTGTTGTGAGATCGGCGGCCGTCGTTAGGGGGCGTGGCTGATCAATGACCGAAGTTTCGGTATGAAAAGTTTCGTCGACCGGCGAAGTGCCTCTCGACGGAGTGAAGTAATCTAATAGTGAGCTTTGCTTAGTTAGGCTTACCTCATTGTGGATGTTATCTGCAATTTCGATATTCATCTGTCGGCAGAGGATGCTAAGATTTGATTCTGCCTGGGTTGCTTCTGAAGTTGAAGCTACAGCGACATCTTGAGTGGATGTCTGGCCAGATTCAGCTGAAGGGCTGAAAATGGGGTTTAATGGGGATAAATTCCCATCAGAGGAACTGTGTCCTAAATTGGACATGTTGCTCTAACAGTGTTGGCTTGTAATTTGGAAATAGTCAGTTGGGATTTTCGGAATATATGAGAGGGAACGGAAAATATGCTTCTACTCCCAATCTTTCACTACCACCGACTGGCCTTGACAAGGCCTGCTGCTGTATCTAGTACCATGGTTACCCTGAGCTCTGGCCAATCAGAGGGCAGGGATCCCAGATTGTGACCTCACTTCCTGTGTCATGAAGGGCTCACTCTCACATCAGAGTCTTTGTAGAGCCATTGTTGACTTATATCTCCAATCAGATATTTAGACAGGAAAGCAGGATAGGTCCAACTTGACACCTGTAGCTAAACTTCAGAGTGGATAGCTAGTAGTTGTACACTGAGTGTGTATGAGTGTATGTGGGTACTTGTTAGTGGTTTCAACTTGAATGTCTCATCAGGTGTGACTTTTTAGAAACAAATAGAGGGTGCATGAATTGCCTTATCTAGTTTCTGTAGTGAATATTAATTTCTTTCTGGGAAATTAATAATTAATTGGAACCCATTTCCTGTACTAAATAAAGTTATTATTAGTATAACATTGTATCTAGTTGTGGATGTAATAGGGCCTATGGGGTGGGCAATAGGGGAAGATTAAAATTCCGGTGCCGGTGCACTATAGCACCAAATTAGGTTAGGCCTTATTGGGTTCTGGGTGCCGTTGAAGTATAAAGGACTGGGAACATGGTACAATCAATTAATAAGGTCAGTGACAGGTTCAGTTTGTCAATTGACAGGCTCCCAAATTCTATAGTGTTTATGGGATTAGACAGCAATAATATATGTTATCTAGGCTTATTAAGATGATAGAGGGCTTTTATGGTAGGACTATGTCCACATGATCAGACGATCATGTAATTCCATAGACAGCTAGATGTGGGCCGTTTTCTTCTATCTGTTAGTTCACGGATTATTGTGGTCCACTGAGCCGTCCCTAGATTAATCTAGTAGATTTAAGCCATTAGGTGTGATGCTCGAGAGACGGTGCATCCACCTTTTCTCCTCCACGTTTAACTCCAAGATTCCTGCTGGGGTCATGCAGGGAGAACCCAGGCATTTTATCAGACCACTATGTAATTACAGCCTGTCTGCCCCCAGGATGTGTTTATAACCTCCTCCAGGGCTGTGATCATCGAGATGGCACACCTTGTTAACGCTAGTCTACACAACCTGGTTATCTGTTTAAGTTTACATTAAGTGTAGGAAAAGGCAGTAAAGGAGACGCAGCCGGAACTGTATGTGTCTGTACACAATGTACACACACATGTTTATCAATAGAGTGAATAGAAGTGCCATCCCGAATGCCTTAAGCTAGATGGGGGTGGCCCACAAAATAAACATCTTCTCTGCTTACAGAGTCACATCTGCTGTTTTCCATCCCAGCTCATTAGTTCTGGTTAAAATTCTGTGTTGTGTTTTCCGGTATTCTCACATTAACGTTAAATACATGCAGAAATCCCCTGGGCAGGTCTGACATCTTTTTGACCATATTTGGCTTGAACAATGACAGCCATGGACACATCAGACAATTAGAGGCAAGGTACAAGTATTTCAATTATGAGCCAATAGGGCACCTTCTTATGGAAAAGGTGTGATAGAAAAGGTTAAAAAGAAAAAGATAATAATCAGTGAATGTCAATGTGAGAGGCTGATCATGAGCCCACCAATGTTAATGGAGAGAAATTGAAATTAGATTTTCTGACCAAAGTGTCAATAATTTAATGTGTTTAGAGGTTAGTGGCTCAACTTGATACAATGTAATTAATGCAGAGGTTCTTTAACTTAGCATTGCATTAGTACAACATGAGGGTTTAGGTTTCATAATTGTTCACGAAGCACTTGGAACCCATAGATATTCAGGACACTGTCTAGGAGTAGTAAACCATGGCTGCTGCCTCTATGACAGTCTAGGTCATGTTTAGGTAATGTGCTCTGGGTGTCACAATGTGCCCATTATGGGTGAGAGCGGCCAGATGGTGGATGTCAGTCAGGGACTAGACACCAATCAGCATAACATCAGTCCCTACAGTCATGAGTCTCTCTGACTATGGTAGTCTACATAATGTCCTCTCTAGGTGTCATAATGTAACCATTATAGGTGAGAGCTGCCACATGATGGATGCCAGTCATGGCTGACTCAGCGACTGGGCGCCCAATCAGCACTACATCAGTAGTAGACTACTAGTGTTGTCTCTACACTGTAGGTGGCACTGCTGTATATACATTGGTAACAATGTGTGGTGTACTGAATCTGGGACTTGCTGGCGAGGCCGACAAAGGGCTTGCTTAATGATCTCACAGCTGGACTGGATACCAAATGTCTTAAAGGAATGAACAGGGCAATAAAACGTAGGATATAGCACGTGCTATCTTCAAGGGTGCCCACTGTGAGTTGTAAAATTGGTGGTAAATGTGGTAACCAAGAGGATACAAAGTTTATTGATAGTGCCTGTAAATGGCACTTAGGATAGGTGTTGTCTATATCTTAATTGATGTTATCAATGTGGACCATAATGACCTAACAGTTGGGAGCTTCGCCAGCAGGTCCCAGATTCAGTTTACCACAAATTGTAGTCAGCTTACTTGTACCTGGCTGCCTTTCTACCCAGCAGGCAGCCTTCAGCAACAAGGGAGTCGGCGCTGTAGAACTGTACGATATAATCATGGCTTCTGACTCAAACAGAGATTGTGGTGATGAGGGAACACCTGGAGACAAATCATAGATAGTGTGGCTATGTAGAGGTTCCTCATCTCCCAAGGTGCCTTGCATGACCCGGCCCTCCAGACGGTAGATTAGCAGACATGGTCCCAGCAGCACGCACCTACTGACGTCTGATCAGCTTCATGTGACATGCAGGAAGGGAAAGAGACCTCGGGACTAGTTATGCTGACATGGAATCACCAGGTTTTAAAGTGGCATTCTCACCGACCGTTTCCCACTCACAATTCTAGTACTGTTCTAGTCTGCTATGTGGTAAGTGCGAGTGGTGAGAATGCCCCTTTAATTATCCATCAGATTATCAGTTTTATTGGCCATTAAGTTTGATTCCCTCATAACTGTGTCAGTGGGTCCAATGGGGCAATAAGAGAACAAGCTTTGACCGTCTGGAAGGCTCACATTAGAGACCAAAAGGTAAAGACTCTTTTCTTTCAGGACCTAGAAGTACATTCAGAAATAATGTGAATGGAAATGAGTGGGTAACCACCCTCAACTATCAAATGTACTGGACACATTTACTATTGTCTTCATGGCTTTACAAGGAAACAAATCATTGCAGCTATGGTTGTACATGTTTGTACAAGAGCTAACATTTTGCAAAGCAAAGTAAATAAATAGATATTAAAACTAAAAGAAGTTAATAGAAGTGTGCACAGTGATTTGCACTGGCTACATTTCACTTCATTGACTTCATTTAATCTTCAGGAAATGTCAATTGAAGCCTGGAGCTGTCAGCCCTACCTACAATACACAGTGACTGCCAGCTACCATTACTACTGCAGCTACCGTAAAACCTTATCTATAAGCCTAACTCGCTTATAAGCCACACCCCAAATTTGGCCTCACCAGAGATCTGGTTATGGTGACTTTTAGTACTGTACCATAGTAGCAAATACTGGCGTACACGCTGCACCTGAACCTGGGCCATCCTATAAGCCACACTACCGATCTGAATTATGTACTAGCCCTGGCTAATTTGCAAGGTTTTACAGTAGTTGTAGGTTGTACAGCGCACATGCAGCAGATTCATCTCTCTCTACACACTAATACTACACTATATAGAGTTTACCTACAGTAGGTTAACATATACATGAAATACATTGTCCATTTGAATATTCTGCATGCACCGCAGTGAAGACAAAAGTGATCACCAAAGCCCCAAAGGCTGGCAGCTAAGTCCTAATTAACTTGAATCAGGAAAACTTCCCCTCTTCTTTATGTCTTTAACCACGTCGGCTAAAATGTTTGAAATTAATGGGAAAGGATTAAATAAAAATTTAATTTCATGGAAGGGTCCAGTGAATTAAAAGCCATTGAAGTTAATTCTGCCAAAATGATTTGTGTGATCGGTCGTCTTTGGGAAATATGTCTGTTGATTTGAATTATTAGATGTTGATATTATGTCATCATGATGCACTAATACAATGCCGGTGAGTATCTTAATGCCTCATTGGTGCATCATGCAGTCCTTTTTGACATTTTTCAATTTTATTAACCCAGTTCTTTCGAGTTATCTCTTTTTTTAGAAATGTTGCAGACTCCTTCTGTAGAAAAATAAAGTATTAAAATCGGGCCAGTAATTTAATAATCTAGCGTTAAAATTTTCAAAATCTTCTCATGAATTACAATTCAAATACTAATATATAAGATAGCCTCCATTTTAACAAGTTTAATGAGTTGTGATATATAGCCTGTCAGAGTATCTGGGTTTATCCCACTAAATATGGTTTTGAATCAAATATCAAGGTATCAAATATCAGATTGATATTTGATGTCGTCAAGTAATATCTGACGTTGTCAATCACTAAAAACAGGGCGTCCTGATTAGTCTACAGCATAAATGGAAGTGGCATCACAAATTAAGAAGTAAAACAAGATTCTACAGGTAACCTGATGCATAGGCTTTGAATTTAGGCAGTTTTCACTTTGAAATGATGTAAAATAGCGCTTTACCAGCCCTATCGGAAGCGCCGACCTCAACAACTCAGAGTAGCCCTTGGCAACATGACCCAATTCCATTTCCAAGGACTCCACCCTGTGGGGCGCTGAAGGGGGATCTACAAAGGTCCTTGAAATGTGCATTATATCCTCATTTGATACCCCATTTCATTTTTAAACCTTTTGACAATTTACAGTCGATATCTGCTGAACAGCAGATATCGACTTGAGGACCCGCCAACCACCAAATTCTATTAATGCATTGTTCATCTTTAATTGGACTGCCTTTGTGTGATGGGAATGTCTAAATCATCTCATCACCTTATTGGATGGGGGGTGAGATTTGCCTAGATCAATTGGCCTGCTCTATTCACCCTGAAATAAGTCACTATAGTTGCAATGGCTAAGCTTCATTGCCAATGTATATGAATACTGTTGTACCTTCAAGACTTATGCTTGTATATAGGCATATAGTTTACAGAGTTAATCACACAGTTACTGTGTTAGAAAACATTATAACAGAGGTGGAACAAGCACCTGGCTGACAGTCTCTGCCCACATCAACAATGTCACGTTCACCCCCCTACACACATGTACACCCCCCAACATCACCCTCCCGACGCCACAAATACTATCTATATACTGCATTGGTTTCATCATAATAGCATCCTCTATATAGACAGTGTATCTGTGGAGGGGTATGTTTTGCTTGTTAACAGTCAGTGTCAGTCTAGACAGCATAGACCGAGATGCTTCACCCATCATAGTTTCTGTTACTAAAATGTAACATTTTCCTGGCCCAATGTGAAATTGAGAACATCCACTTTTGGTGATTGAACGTTGAAGTTATCTTCCCTCACTCTTAAGCTGTGATGCAGTAGGCTGCCATGTATCTCTGTCTCGCCTTCCCCTACTGAGGTGACAAAGGTGCCCAATCCATTATCATGTAGGTCTTAGTGGTACCTTATATCAGACTTCCCCTCCATCTTACTATCTCTTCCCTGTCATGGCCTGTTCTCTGTCTGTATGACTAAGGTAAGGGCTATAACTATATATGTCTGCAAGCCCCTCTCTATACATATCCACACACCCCATTCTCTATCTCTCTGTCTCTCTAGCTTTGTCTGTCTCTGTCCATCTCACAATGTTTAACATTTCCTATATACCTCTAGCCCTAATTTTGCACAGTGCTAACCCTCCTGCAATGAGCACTGAGGCCGACCATTCCCCTACCATACTATCCTGTGTGCCACTACTTACAGTTAATTTCCCCCCCACCTTGTCACCTCCAGCACACAGAGAGAAGTGTGAGACAGAGGCTGGGTCTGCTGCTGCCACCTGCTGACCCTATTTATAGCCTCCTGAGCGGCTCTAGTGGAGGCGGCCATTAGGAGGTAGTCTGTCACTCAGTGTAGAATCCCCCACCCCTTTCTGCTCACCCATATTGTTACCTTACCCCTGCTATAGGGAAGGGGTCTGAGAGTGCCTCACATCCAACCTTACCACCTGACCCTGGTGTTTGTTCCCACTACCTGCACACCCATCTTCACATGCCGTACACTTTCTACATTTCTCCTCTTCCTTCCTTCACTGTGGTGCCATACTATATCTACCTAACCTTGTACACTGAAGCAGCTTCCCAGGTCTTATAACCTCTGCCCTGCACTAACTTGTTCTCCCTACTCTCCTCCCTCTCCTGCCTCTACCTACCTATCTCTGTGTCTACCTGGACAACTCCTCCCTACCCCCCTCCCTCTCCTGCCTCTACCTCCCTATCTCTGTGTCTACATGTAGCTATCCTTGCCTCCCTGTAGCAGCCCTAACTGTACCCACACACCCAGCTGGGTACCGTCTCCCCCTACACCAGCCCCTCACCTGATCTGTGCACCAACACTGGAGCCCCCACTACCTCTCCTACCTGCCTTACCAAGGTCAATCTGTTGTCTTGATCTGCTTTATATTACCAGGCCCTCTCATATTTCAACTGTGTTCATATCGCCGTGCCCTGATCCTCCTTGCCCCACCATTTACGTCTTCCCCTCTCCTTCTGTTCATTTACCATCTGCCATTCCAAACCATTCTGCTTCTTCACATTATCATCACATTATCATCAGAGATCGGGACGCTTGGAGATTTTGACACTGGCATATTAAGACCCTTGTACATTGGGACCATGGCAGTTTTGGACCCTGGCTGGGTGGAACCCTGTTTGGTTACAACAGATTAGGGTCCATCTTCTTCTAATAACAGTAATATGCATGAGCAGTACCTTAACATTGCTGATGTCTAACTGCCTCAATTTCTTTCTACCACTCTCTCCTCCAACAATTACTTTGCACGACCCGTTTCACTTCAAGCCCCACCATTCACCTCGCTTCCACCCTATAATCGAGCAACCTGCCCTCCCCGTCCACATACACTACACCTTATTGACGCAATTCACAGTGTAGGTACTTGACAGATGTGGTCGTGTATCACCCCCCCCCCCTCTATATCCATTCCCGCTCCCTGCACCCCAGCCTACCATACCCTACACCCCCTCCCCCTGCTCTCCCCCTTGCACTACACCTGCCTTAATGCCCTCAGTGCCCAGATTAGAGTGCAGGTGTGTGACAGAGGCAGGGTCTATTTACCAGCTTTAGAGGCTTGGGTAGGCATTGGCAGTGCAGTAGTTTTTAGAAGGTCACTTTAGACGCACGAGGCAGGACAGGGTGAGGGGACGTTGTGTCAACACCTATATATAGTATAGCTTCCGCCATAAACTATAAGGAATCACAGAACGTCAAGTATGATTAATGATTCACTGTATTACTTGGGCATATGTCCACCCACACCAGCTAAGGTCTTGGTGCTGATGTTTTGAGTTCCTATCTTGAACCGCCATTTGTGTCCGTGCAGCCCCTTATAATTACGTCTGCACCAGACACAAGGATGCCTGGCACCCGCTAGTGGCAATTCCCTGAGCGCCGTGCTCTGCACCGGATAAGTAGCACGCTGGGGCCGGTGGATCCTCCATGGCGCACCTCTAGGTGTCCCTATCATTGCCATCGGCCCCACCGTGCTCGCCATAGTAGTTTACCTGACATTGCTGCTGATACAACAACATCACAATGTAAAGCCCACAGTATGATGTATCAGGTACTACCAGGACCCTGACATAGTTGTGACAAGCTGCAATAGATATTTAAGTCTAATTCACCAATTGTTTTGTAGCAGAGTAAACATCTTCCTTTGTCCTAGGTTAATGAAAAAAGGTGTTGGCATACAGTCAGCTGGAAAAAGTATAAACTTCATAATCTCTATAAGGGAATTAACTCTTTCAAATGGGCAGGAAGTCTGATAGAAGTGTTGTTGTGTAGAACGGAGGAAATTCTTGTGTTAAGAAGATTCCCTGTAAGTCAGGCTGAGCTGGTATAAGTGCAGACAGGGTGAGCGCGTTGCTGATGTTACCTTATTGTGTGATGCTATTCAGGTGTTAAGTGGGTGTACAGTGTACATGCTGACACAGCAGCAGTTATGTAATATGACACACCTAGCACTAGGATAGCAATTGCTGCAATCACACGTATTTGTTTACAGTGAATATATATGTTGAAAATAATAATGATACAAATGATGATGAGAGTAATTAGTATATCTGCTCTGATTACATTTAGACCAGGACTAACAGAACATAATATGATGCAGCACAATGTCATACAATCTTCGGACATTTTTGCATGACCTTGAAGACTGTGAAATGATGTCCCTATGCAATATCATATGAGCTTGGATATCACTTTTCTTTGTGAAACTTTCTCACTTTCAACCACCCTAATGTCTAACTCTCTATCATGAAGACAGAGTCGCCGAGGGAGTTATGCATCGAGGCCAATGTAGGAGGGGAGTGTTTTTCTGCTAATTTTTAGCTTGGAGAAAGTCTTTCAGCTTGGAGAAAGTCAAATGGCATGTAACATATCTTATTTCATGGTGAATACGATCTATCAAGGTTAAACCTATGGGAGGGCCGTATGCCAGTACAGCGTGCAATAACCCTCGGCCGTATTGCACGCTGTAGCTGCATTGCACGCTCCTAGGGGTTGCCATGGGGTTGCCATGGGGTTGCCATGGAGTTGCCACGCTCCCGAGGTGACGTGACCGGCGCGGAATTCAAAATGGCGGCACCACAGAAGTAAACAAACTCCGCGGAAGTAACCAAACATGGACTGTAGATCTATTTTACACCAATAAACCCTGAAATAAACACAGAGCGTCACTCAAAAGTGACCTCGTCAGTGGTTATGTCACTCGAGTTGCCTGTCCTGTATTTCACTAGGCCTGCGGCCAGCGTGAAATACAGGACAGGCAACTCAGGTGTCAGATGGAATGCAGCAGGTGCTTGTAGCATTTAGATCTAGGTTTATATTAAACACCATTATCATTACTTAATGATTCACTCAGGGATTACGGGAATGTTGACTATCTAATCATGTATAATTCTTCCTACTTCATCAGCATACCTGTAGATAATATTAGTTGGGACTAAGTCTGAGTAGGGGGGTAAAAAACTACCTTGGTGCCAAATAGTAAGGTGAGCTTTAGACAGAAACATCAGCACAGTTCTATGCTGTGTGGATGTAGAGAGCAAAGTGGGCCATAACAGTATAAACCACTGTACAACAAAGGTGATCTGCTGTTTATGCAGAATACTATTGTATAGACCTTCCTCATCCTGACATGATACGGGACACTCTGTCAGTGCCTTATAACACACAAGGAGGATGCTTCGTTTCTGATGTCAGGAATCACAAAAATCTCTCTTCTTCTATGTGCATAAAACCCAAAATTGCCACATGACAAATTCTTTGTGTCATAGAAGTTTCCCAAATCTCTCCTTATACAGGGATATTTTAGTTTATGTTTGCTCTGAGCATTTATCAGATAATGTATATTCTCAGAGGTTTTAAGAGTCAAGTTCAACATTCAGAGAGCCTCTATCCTTGACTCTCAGACCTTCATTCCCTCCATCTAACCAGACATTATAGCATACACTACTTGTAAAATGTAGATACCTGATAACTGCCAGTATATGAGACCCCATAATACCAGTATAGATAATTTATACAGAGAGTCCCCTGTCTGTCGCCCACACATGTATAGTGGATGAGTCCAGGTGTCATATTGGATTCACAACCAGAGAACCACTCACACAGATCAGCATGACTATTTCTCTGGTTGCCTGTGCAGATCAGAACCTGTATCTCTTCCCCAACCTCTTACTTTAGTTCTTACAAATGTTTGAATACTGGTGTACCTTTAATGAAAGCTTTATAAAGAGGAATTTATCAATCCCTCAGGAAAATTTATCTGCTCTTCTCTCTTGTGGCAGAGAAAGAGAGAGTAATCAGAACAGAGATAGGAGAGAGCAGAGAATTGGCAAATCAGAATGCTGCCTCAACACTGATGGTTGTCTATGAGTCGGCTAAGGCATGGACTGGACATGGAGTAATACTATTTGGATGCATCTCACTGTGGGTCTCTCTACAAATGTATGAGGAAGCAGAGGGGGCCCGATGACACATAACAGAAGGGGTTCATGGCACTCAGTAGATTCATGCTTTTCAGATGAATTTGTTGTTTTAGTCAGATAGTAACTTTGTATAACATCATCTACTATTGGATCCAAAAGTAGGTTGCCAATCTTAGCAGATGCATCACACATTGAACCCTTATGTTGTCCGACAAGAAATCTTTGTACTTCTCTGGTTTCGTCACTCACAGTTTCTGCCGATCCCTCCCCCTAATGTATGATAATTGTGTAAGAACCAACAGTCCCTGTGCGGCCTCCAGGATGGCTGTGATAAGCGGGACGGCCACCTTGTTAATGTTAGTCTCACAACCTGGTTATCCTATTGAAGCTTACATTCGGAAGGGAATATGGAAAGTGCAACTGAAACTGTGTATGCGCTAAACAGGGGGATCCTGTTGCTCACAAACGCATCAGATCAGAAACTCAACAGCAGCCGACTTCATCTTGAGACATATGCAGCAAGAAATGGTCACTGATCAAGTTCCTGAAAAAGTTGTTGAGACTTTTTGAAGCGCACCTGACAAATGCATGGATATCATCTCAAAATCCTCAATTGTAATATGCACTATTTGAAAGATAATTATCCTGTGAATCTCTTGCAAACAAAGCCATTACAGACAATGTTATGGGGACTCAGCTAAATCCAATGTAAACACAACTTGATCATCAAAAAGTCACGATTTCTCGCTGCATATACCATAGTCCTACACTGTTTACACACTGGTACACAGAAGGAGATGTCGAAATCTGAGTGAGCACCGCCAACACATGTGTTTCTGATTACAAATGTACTAAAGCACCGCAGGGTCACATCTGTTGTTTTCCCTTCTGCCTGATTTTGGTTAAAATCTGGTGTTGTCTTTTCCAATATTCTCACATTAACGTTAAATAAATCAATAAAGGTCACATGTCTTCATACCATATTTGGCTGGACCAATCACAGCAATCGACACATCAGGTATCTCTGGGCTGCAGGAGTTATTCAACATGGTACATGAAGCATGGCATGAGATGTATAGAGTGTGATGGCTCCCAGTCATGGCTGACTCAGGGACCAATCAGTAGTCTATGACACCAGCCATCTACAACTACTAGTGCTGCCTCTACACTGTAGGGGGCACTGAGGTATATACACAGATATTAAGACTGCAGCACTCCCCACTTGGTCCCTCTTACTTACAAGGCAGATCTCTGTTGAGTGGGTAGACCACTAATGTCAATGATTGTCATTGCTCTGATTGACTATATATAGAAAACCCCGGATATTTAGAAAAACTAGGACCTACCTGCCTGTAATCATTACAATTTCAGCGCTCTCCACTTAATCTTCACAAGGCAGATCTCTGTTGAGGCAGTAGATCAACATAGACACACTATAGCATTGAAATACTGTGCATTGTAGTCAGTGATTGGCTTACTGCATGACTGTGATTAGCTGTATATAGGAAAACCCTTACTAGTAACTACCTGCCTGACAGCTAAACCATGATGGGTACCAGCCAAATCAGAGATTGTAAACATCCCTTCTGCCTCCAACTCAGTTACCGCTGCTCAGTAGACTCTATACAGACACTAGTGCCACCTGGAGACTGCACAATGACTACAGTGAGGCCTTGTATAAGCTGCTCCTCTCCCAAGGTGCCGTGCATGACCCGGCCCTCCAGACGTCAGCAGACGTGATCCTGGCATCACGCACCTACTGATGTTGAAGGTGACTGCAGAGGGGTTTTCGGCGACCTGGCAACCTGGACCGTTTTCGGCCGTTTTCCAGGCAACTTTTCGACCTGGGGCAATAATTTAAGCGACCTGGCGACTTTTGCACAAAATTGATTATAGGATAAAGGGTCTAAAAAAACGACCTTGCGACCTGAGGGGGGACCCCTCTGCACCCCCTTATAGCAGCCACACCATCTTTATCTGACAGGCAATCAGCTACAGCTTAACCAGCTACTTGGTGAATAACTACAACATTATCCATGAATCTGACTCCTCTACAGCTAAACCAGCACTTGGTGAATAACCTAACATTATGCATGAATCTGACTCCTCTACAGCTTATCCAGCAGCTACTTGGTGAATAACCACAACATTATCCATGAATCTAACTTACTGTCTTCATACCTGTGTGTATGGTACACTGGGGCAATGGGAACATGTATTTAAATGCTGAGCTTGTATTGGCAGGTCACAAAATATGATAACACAAACATACAAATAACAAGTTCTCCAGGTAATATTGATTTAGAATGTCATAAAGATTGTACAGCAATGACAAAGTTGAATTATCTCAGCTAATATGTCTGTTGATTTGAAAGGGGTTTCATGTTCATGCTTTGCCATAATGCCCTGAATAACTCATGCTCATGATTGAAGTCTCATACCCGCTGCAGATCTTAAAGTGTCTGGGGCCATTGTTCAGCTTAAGTGGGCTTCCTTTGTGTTCTGACGCAGCATCCGGTCCATACAATATTGCCTCTTTGTATTTCTCCTTCATAATTCCTTTGACTACAAAGGTACAAAGGCACGTTGGGCTTTTATTTCCAATGTTACAGTGCAATGAATGACTTAACTATGTTTCTAGGTCAGATGCTAATTCTTGTGGCAGGGAGGGATGAGGGATAACACAATAACATGTGAACTCCTGATTAGGCACCAGAGGTGGCCAGGTAGGGTTTCCTGCTGAATACAGAAGGTCCTCCTCTGCTCATACAAGTAGATGAGAAGGCTTTGGCCATAGTTACTTAGCAGCAAAGGTTAAGGCAAGCAGTTTACACCCATCTGAGGTCTGACTCCTGTCAGCTAAGCTGCTCCTCTACCTGATATATCACTAAAGTGCTGCCTATGATGAATGTCATACTCAAGCTTATGCTACAACTATTTGTCAGTCATTTGACAAATGCCAACGTTTTAAAGTACCACCATATCAGCTAGACTAATAAAATAGTTTGTTGGGCATGCTACTCTGTGAGTAGTCTATGAAATTGATATGGCTCAGTCACAGTTGAAACGTCTTTGACCGGGTGTCGTCTTTGACCCGTGTAGTCTTTGACCGATGTAGTCTTTGACCGGGTAGGGTTAAAGTACTATAATAGTAAAGAGATTGGGTAACTTATTGTATAATAAAAAGTCCCACCAAGTACATTACATCATATACATATATGATTTTTTAAAAAAATGGAAAAAAAATCTTTTCTATATACCCAGTCAAAGACAACACCCGGTCAAAGATGTTTCAACTGTTACAAACTCATGAGACTGAGCCATACGCTGAACAGGCTTCTTTGCGAGTAGTATATGGACATGGGTATGTTGGGCAGGCTTCTTTGTGAGTAGTGTATGGACATGGGTATGTTGGGCATGCTTCTTTGTGAGTAGTGTATGGACATGGGTATTTTGGGCAGGCTTCTTTGTGAGTAGTATATGGACATGGGTATGTTGGGCATGCTTCTTTGTGAGTAGTATATGGACATGGGTATGTTGGGCAGGCTTCTCTGTGAGTAGTATATGGACTTGTGTTGCACTGGCTACTCTGTAAGTAGTGTATGAATATGGGTATGTTGTGCAGGCTACTCAGCAATCTACTCTGTAAGTAGTATAGGAAAACACGTATGCTGAGCAGGCTTCATTGTTAATGGTTAGTGAAACAATATGGTTAAGTGTGGTATGTCACTTGTTTTGTAAGAGGTATTGCAAAGCAGCTTTTCTAATCCCCCTGTGCACTCACCAACCATCACCCCCTTACACCATCAACCATTGATCTACCAGCGCCACAAATGCTATCTATATGGTGCATTGATTTTATCATAATACAATCCTGTGTTGTCATAGACTGTGTATATATATATATATGGATGGGGATGTTTTCTGTCATACAGTCAGTGTTACTAGTCTACGCACAGTAAACTGAGAAACGTCAGCTATGCTAGCTACTCCTGCTAAGATGTCACTTTTTCCGGCACACTATGATGTGAGAACATCTACTTGTGGTGATTGAACGGTGAAGTTATCTTCCCTACTTCCCTGATGCATTAAGCTGCCATGTATCTCTGTATCTGTCTCTCTGTGTCTGGTGTTGTCACTTAGAGGCTCAGCAATCCAGTTACATTGAAGTGTGTGGGCGCTAGTGGCACTTTCTGCCTCTGAGAAGACTTCTAAGTTATACTAATCCTCTAATGCCTTCTAGACTTGTCTGTCCTCTGTCTCTATCTGTCTCTCTCTCTCTCTGGGTTTTTTTTCTGTAACTTTGAAGATGTGTCTGGCTCTGCCTATCTGTCTGACTGCCTTTCTGTCTATATACCTGCATGCCTCCATCAAACCCTCACCCTTGCCCTCTGTTTGTCTGTCTCTGTCTGTGTCTCTCTCCCTATCTGCACTCTATATCTCTCCTACCATACTATCTGTCCCTTGCTCTATTCTGGCTTACCCTCAACTGCACTCACCTTCACTCAATATACCAAGCCTCCTGCGGTGCTCCGTACAGTGCTGGGTGAGGTGGACCTCCCCCCTACCATGCAGGTCCCCACCCACAATGGAGGAGTGTGAGACAGAGGCTAAGTCTGATCTGGTCTGCTGCTGCCACCTACTGATCCTGTTTATAGCTATCTGAGCGGCTCTGTTCTCTAACATCTCCCCACTCTTGACCCTGCTGCTCTCTTTGCAGAGATAAAGAGAGACTGTGAGACAGAGGCTGGTTCCTCAGTGGTTGCTGACCCTACCAAGCTACCCAGCAGACCCCCTTATTACAATGACCCTCTCCCCACAGCACACAGAGGAGTGTGAGACAGAGGCTGGGTCTGGTCCTGACCTTTCTACTGCTGCCACCTGGTGACCCTATTTATAGCCTCCTGAGCGGCTCTAGGGGAGGCAGCCATATGGGGGCAGTCTCTCCCCTGCTCAATCCATAGTGTCACATTAATGTGCCTCTAGGGGAGGAGGGTCTGCCATGGTCCACTCTAACGATGCCTCACCTATACCCAAGTCACCTACCCTGCTGTTTCTTACAACACCCTCATGCTGTACTCTCTACATTCCTATGATTGCTCCCAGTCTGTGTCCAACAATACTTTATCCACTTTTATCCTTCCTTGTGCTTCCCCAGCTCCTCTGTATTCTTCTATCCTGTTCTCTCCTGTTGTACCCTGATCCATCCTCCCAACCTCCCTCCCTCTCTCTCAGGTGTCTCATTCCTGCCTCCCTATGTACTATCCAGGAAAACAGGAACACCTGCTCCAATGTACACACATACCCCTCAACAACAACTCCCACACACGTGGTCTGTCCCTCCTACCTGCCTCACCTTACTCCCTACACCACCCCTACACACCTGGTCTGTCCTTCCTACCTGCCTCACCTTACTCCCTACACCACCCCCACACACCTGGTCTGTCCCTCCTACCGCCCACCTTACCTTGCTGAATGCTGCACTGTCTTGATCTGCTTTATATAACCAGCTCCTCTCAAGTTTCACCTTTTTACAAATTATTGTGCCCTGATCCTTCTTGCCCCACCATTCTCTTAGTTACTCATCATGTCACTTACAAGCTTCTCCCTAGTACTCTGGCTTCCTCATCCCTTTTGATTCTGCCGCAGCTAAACTTGATTTATATTGGCTTGCTATCAGGGACTATACACCTGTCTCCTGTCAGATTGGCCCTATCAGCTTCTGATACCATGGTTTCCTGTGTAGTTCACCTTGACATTGCTGACGTCTAACTGCCTCAATTTGCCTGTCCAAGTTCTGCCTACCCCTCTGTCCTCTGCCTCACTCTACAATACCCTGAACCTTCCCCCTCCACCATTCACCTCCACCTAATGAATGGGCTACAATACTCCACCCCCACATCAATGCCCCTCCACCTCACAATCAGCCGTCCCTACGCCCCCTTAATGCCCAGATTAGAGTGCAGGTATATATGTGTGATAGAGAGAGGTCTATCTATGGGCTACAATACCCCACCTACACATGGCGTTTATGCCCCTCCACCCCACAATCAACCTGCCCTCCTGAGACACATACACTATGCCTTAATGCCCTCAGTGCTCAGATTAGAGTGCATTTGTGTGACAGGTGTGGTAGTGTCACCCCCGCCTCCCCTACCCCCAATATCAACCCCACTCCCTGCACCCCAGCCTGCCACACCCTGCTCCCTGCCTGCCAGACTGCCCTACCTTACACCGTCCTCCCCATGACCTACACCCCCTTAATGCCCTCAGTGCACAGATTACGGTGTACCTCTCACCCCCTCCCACACCCTCTACATCCACACCTATCCCCCAGCCTGCCCTATTGTACACTGTCCTCCCATGACCTACACCCTCTTAATGCCCTCAGTGCAGGTGTGCCTAGATTAGAGTACAGGTGAGTGGCAGGTGTGGGACAAGAGGAGAAGGCTGCAGGCTGCAGGTTGGATGGGGTAGGTAGGTATTAGTGGCCATGGAGTATGTAGAAGGTCACTATAGTCCCATGAGGCAAGGACAGGGGACAGATCAGGGACGTTGTGGACAAGTGTCCTCACTAATAGTTAATTTACCTGACATTGAAGCAGATACAACAGCAGACTGGTAAATCTCAAACTATGAGAGGTCGACAAGGATACAAATGCCCAGAGTCGGCTTGAGTCAAAAAAACATTCCTTGTAGAGGATATTTGCCAATAAAGATGATTAAACTCAAACTACTAGAGACACTATGAGCATGATCCCTATCCTACCGTTTGTACTTCTCAATTTAAAACTCCCTCAAGCATTCGCTTCAATGCTCTTCTTTTTTCATTTCATAAGTACTTTTATGGGCACTTTTGTAAACACTATTGCACATTTTTTGCGTAATGTATTTCTACACTAGTCAATGTCAGGGTGGTTTCATGTCCATCCTGTTTTTAACTCACTTCTGTGTTTAACATGATTTCATCTTTTTGTGTCATTAACACAGTTCCATGTTTTGCTTTTTGCAGGTGAGACGAGTTTTTTAACAATGAGACTTACAACTTCTGCGGTAGGTTATTTAAAGGATAAGGAGAGACATCTGCTAAATGCCTTGCACAAAAAGTGTTTATTCTTGGAGAAAAGGAATCAACAAGATTTGTCTTTCACCATTAAACTGACCGTAAAATCTGTTCATAACTGTATAATTGTAATATGGAAGCTGATTGACAAAGAAGTCTGTTACAAAAGGTCTCGAGGATGTATGTGTTTCTACATATGCATATGGTAACTATTACTATGACCCTACGACAGCCACCTGGCAAATAGTAAGTAGTTATTCACTAGAACCAGTCCTTATTACAGTCCCTTGGATAAGCAGCACCAGCTGAAAGAATGGCCTTAGGCGGAGGCTAGAAACATGGTTCACACATTCAGAAACCACAACGTAGAACACATCTCACCCCCGGTGAGCAGCTCAGTGTTTGCCTCTGTCACTGCCTTAGACACTACAACAAACACAACACTGCCCTTGGTATTTTTTGTACAGAGCTGAATAACGCCACTTATGAGTAATCTGAGATTTCTTACAATCATGAGGTCAGTTTTTGTGAGAATGCTGTCCCCTGATATCATGCAGACATGAGACCACATATATTTTTGAGATGCCTACAGCAATCACTTGTGTACTAAGCCGGGTTCTTAATACCTGTAATGTGCAGTTCTATTGGATAGATGAATAACTTGTAGAAAGAAAGTGCCTTGGATTTATTAAAATATTTACATTATACCTTACCAGGGTCAGGCTCAGCGGATTAATTGTTATTGTGTAGCTGAGATAGCATCCTCTGCAGGGAGGAATAACCTACAGCCAGCTCACTATCAGGATGAGCATGCTGCCACTTGCCGTAAATTGTGTGATCCCATTTAGAAGTTAATTAGGTACCAAGGACACAGGCTAAATTGGATTTATAAATAATGGAGCCATGCATAATGACAGTAATGACTTTGTGACCTAATTAGACGAGCTATCAAATTACCACATGCTGTGCTTTAGCCTCTGCATTCAGTTACTAGCCTACATTTGTTGATGTAGAGTTACTCATAATTCAATTAACAGACTCACATGTCTCTGATTGTGCTGTCGCTGAGGTCGCATTGTTGTTGGGAACATAACATAACAGAACTTAACATAATGTCACATGACCTGGTACAGTGTCATCTGGCCTTATGTATTGTGATGTGATCAGCTAGAATACCGCATGACGTTTCTGAATGTAACGGCCGCTGTAAAATATCTGATGTTATACAAGTAAACACACATCACCATACTGATATCAACTGCTGAGGGAAACTATGGCCAGACAATGTCACTCACCATCAATCAAATAACATCTGACAACAGAAGTCTGCTCCAGGTATTGTTGCCTACTTGATTCCTTAATGTCTAACTCATGGAGAGGTAACAAGAATTGCGGTTGTTGCCGCGTAAAAAAATGTCTCAGGCATTTTTATACGCGGCAACAACCGCAATTCTTGCATTCGAAGAAACATAATGTCTACATGGTTGGTATGTTTGAAGGGAACACATTCAAGACACCAAAAAAGCAGGGCCGGGAAGGGGTTATCAGGGGGAAGGATGATATTACTTCAAATATGGCATTTCCTATGAATTCCTTGGGTCCATGTTAGGGGGTAAGGAATTGTGTGTTGCTAGGCAGATAAACAATTACAATAGATATTGCAATTATTGTAATACAGCTAATAGGACAGGAGCCATAAAGTGTATATACTCTTATATAAAAATTGTTTATAATGTGATTAATACAAATTTGGTGCTGACATAAGTGTATTATTAATACATTAGTCAATAAAACCTTCTTGAATCTTGAGTCTTGAAACCATTGAATTCCTTGGGTCCATATAAGGGGGGTAGGTATGATTATAATCAACCTTAGGACCATGGAAATGTGTGTTGCTAGGCAGATAAACAATTAGAATAGCCATTGCTAGGCAACCAGCTGTATTAGCAACAAATGGATAGAACCATTGATTTCCTTGGGTCCATATTAGGGGGGGTAGGCATGATTATAATCAACTTCAGGACCATGGAAATGTGTGTTGCTAGGCAGATAAACAATTAGAATAGCCGTTGCTAGGCAACCAGCTGTATTAGCAACAAATGGATAGAACCATTGAATTCCTTGGGTCCATATTAGGGGGGTAGGTATGATTATAATCAACTTCAGGACCATGGAAATGTGTGTTGCTGGGCAGATAAACAATTAGAATAGCTGTTGCTAGGCAACCAGCTGTATTAGCAACAAATGGATAGAACCATTGAATTCCTTGGGTCCATATTAGGGGGGGGTAGGTATGATTATAATCAACTTCAGGACCATGGAAATGTGTGTTGCTAGGCAGATAAACAATTAGAATAGCTGTTGCTAGGCAACCAGCTGTATTAGCAACAAATGGATAGAACCATTGAATTCCTTGGGTCCATATTAGGGGGGGTAGGTATGATTATAATCAACTTCAGGACCATGGAAATGTGTGTTGCTGGGCAGATAAACAATTAGAATAGCTGTTGCTAGGCAACCAGCAGTATTAGCAACAAATCGATAGAACCATTGAATTCCTTGGGTCCATATTAGGGGGGGGGAGGTATGATTATAATCAACTTCAGGACCATGGAAATGTGTGTTGCTAGGCAGATAAACAATTAGAATAGCCGTTGCTAGGCAACCAGCTGTGTAAGCAACAAATGGATAGAACCGTTGAATTCCTTGGGTCCATATTAGGGGGGTAGGTATGATTATAATCAACTTCAGGACCATGGAAATGTGTGTTGCTAGGCAGATAAACAATTAGAATAGCCGTTGCTAGGCAACCAGCTGTATTAGCAACAAATGGATAGAACCATTGAATTCCTTGGGTGCATATTAGGGGGGTTAGGTATGATTATAATCAACCTTAGGACCATGGAAACGTGTGTTGCTAGGCAGATAAACAATTAGAATAGCCGTTGCTAGGCAACCAGCTGTATTAGCAACAAATGGATAGAACCATTGAATTCCTTGGGTCCATAATAGGGGGGGTAGGTATGATTATAATCAACCTTAGGACCATGGAAATGTGTGTTGCTAGGCAGATAAACAATTAGAATAGCTGTTGCTAGGCAACCAGCTGTATTAGCAACAAATGGATAGAACCATTGAATTCCTTGGGTCCATATTAGGGGGGGTAGGCATGATTATAATCAACCTTAGGACCATGGAAATGTGTGTTGCTAGGCAGATAAACAATTAGAATAGCCGTTGCTAGGCAACCAGCTGTATTAGCAACAAATGGATAGAACCATTGAATTCCTTAGGTCCATATTAGGGGGGGTAGGTATGATTATAATCAACTTCAGGACCATGGAAATGTGTGTTGCTGGGCAGATAAACAATTAGAATAGCTGTTGCTAGGCAACCAGCAGTTTTAGCAACAAATGGATAGAACCATTGAATTCCTTGGGTCCATATTAGGGGGGGGGAGGTATGATTATAATCAACTTCAGGACCATGGAAATGTGTGTTGCTAGGCAGATAAACAATTAGAATAGCCGTTGCTAGGCAACCAGCTGTATTAGCAACAAATGGATAGAACCGTTGAATTCCTTGGGTCCATATTAGGGGGGGTAGGTATGATTATAATCAACTTCAGGACCATGGAAATGTGTGTTGCTAGGCAGATAAACAATTAGAATAGCCGTTGCTAGGCAACCAGCTGTATTAGCAACAAATGGATAGAACCATTGAATTCCTTGGGTCCATAATAGGGGGGGTAGGTATGATTATAATCAACCTTAGGACCATGGAAATGTGTGTTGCTAGGCAGATAAACAATTAGAATAGCCGTTGCTAGGCAACCAGCTGTATTAGCAACAAATGGATAGAACCATTGAATTCCTTGGGTGCATATTAGGGGGGTTAGGTATGATTATTATCAACCTTAGGACCATGGAAACGTGTGTTGCTAGGCAGATAAACAATAAGAATAGCCGTTGCTAGGCAACCAGCTGTATTAGCAACAAATGGATAGAACCATTGAATTCCTTGGGTCCATATTAGGGGGGGTAGGTATGATTATAATCAACCTTAGGACCATGGAAACGTGTGTTGCTAGGCAGATAAACAATTAGAATAGCCGTTGCTAGGCAACCAGCTGTATTAGCAACAAATGGATAGAACCATTGAATTCCTTGGGTCCATATTAGGGGGGGTAGGTATGATTATAATCAACCTCAGGAACTATCAAAGGTTGATTTATATTATTGTTATCACATAGCATACATTTGTGTTGTGACACCTTAATCCAAGATGGCGGCACAATCCAAGATGGCAGCGCCCGTTCTGACTTCTGGCAAAGTGCAAACATCATATACCTCGTTCTGGTGGTGCCTGGCGGCGCCACCAGGTGGCTACGCCACCACTTCGGCATAAAAAACCATATTGTCATAGATAAATGATAGACAATCCTTTACCGCAACTGCTGTGTATCAATGTGAACAAAAAGATAACAACAGTATAAAGCAATGTACACCAAAGGACCAAGTATGTATGCTGTATATGCTGTAGTGTATGTGTGCAGTAATGTAGAGCTCCTTGCTCATCCTTTCATGATAAGGGGCACACTCTGTCAAGGCAATATAAGACAGTGATGATATGTTCTGTGTTGGCTCTGAGTGAATTACTTGATGCTTCTTAAAAGGGTAGGCCCTATGTAAGGCCTCTCCCAGGTAGAAAAATATCATGATAAACATTTTGATTTTATCGCGTTGAAAAAATCATGCCTTTTTCTTGGAAATCATGATTTGTAAATCATGATTTATCATGAAAATTAGTCTGATATATCATGATTATTATCACGATAAACAATGATATCATAGTTCACCACAGGAAATTTGCCAATATATATCATGATTCATTATGCTTTATGATGATACATATTATGATATAATCATAGTTTATCATAATATCATCATGATATAACATAGAAAACCATGATTTCCGTGAAAAAACTATGATTTATTTAACATGATATTTATCATGATTTATTATACTTTATCATCATGATATATATTATGATAATTATCATGATACATCATGATATGAAAATCATGATATCCATGAAAGAATTATGATATTTTTAACATGATTTATTATAATCATCATGATATATATATATTATGATAATCATCTTGATATATTATGGTCTAAAAATCATGATACTTATCATGATTTACTTTCCTGCATCATGATACATATGATTTTACCATGATAAGTATCAAGATAAATCATGTTTAAAAATCATGATTAATTCTTTTAATGTAGATAGACAATATTTCTTATTGTGGAGGGGGTGAGGTAAATGCATTCATTCATCAATTTCATCATTTGATAGTGGATCGACAGTCAGTCCTGAAGGCTGAGACCGGCTCCTGGAGGCTCCTGGAGGCCCACAACCGGCTCTTGGAGGCCCAGGAGCCGGCTACTGGAGGTCAAGAACCGGCTCCTTGGGCCCAGGGTCGGCTCCGGGGAGTCCAGGGCCGGCTCCTGGGGGCCCAGGTCCGGTCTCTGGGAGGCAGGGTCGGCTCTTGCTGTAACCTTTCCTGCTAGGAATAATGGGGGCAGGGGTATTACATTAAGGGATCTATTGTTTTATGGTCGCACATCTACCCCTATCACAACAGGTGTCATAGTACAACTAGTACATCATTATTAAAGATAAATAGTGCTTAGTCCTGAACTAAGATGTAAGGTACACTGTAAAAAGTTGTTGTTCGTGAACAGCAATATGTGCTGTAACTATACAGTACTTTAGCTGTAAAAGATAATACAGCAACTTTTGCTGTACACATACAATTCTGTTACTGTAGATGCAGGTTCGAATCCCATAACCAGCAACCAAAGGGAGAGAGAGCAGAGAGGTTGGAGGGAGTACCATACTCCACAGCTCAAATATGACCTGATCTTTTCAAAAGCCCACTGTTGCAGGCTACATAGTGACTGCCCCTCTAGCTCAGTCGGTAGAGCCGTGGGAGATGTAGTCTGAGGGTCAGCGGTTCCAGTCCCGGCAGGAAACTCTCACACAAGCTACATTTCTCCTGATGCAATTCTAAAGTATAATATATTTTGGTACACTGAAATGTTACTATTGAAAATATGCAGAGGATAAGACCAATGTATCTCAACAATCTGCATGAAAGATAGTAAAATTTACTTTGAAAAACATCTATAGGCCATCAAAATTACACTTCAACTAATGGTAGTTCAGTCCTTATTAGTACATTACTGCAATAGGGTAATTTTCATATTATCCCTTAAGACATGAACAGTCTAGTTCTAAAATTTTCCCCAGGGATCCTGTGTTGACCTCATTACCATTCACACATAAGTAGGAGGTGTTTCAATGCACCTGACATGCAGGATTCACTGGCGTAGTGGTCATGGTTCAGGACTATGGATTAGAACCTGGGGGTTCAAATCTCCAAGATGTTGAATATGTGAGCCTTTTTAGAACTCAGGTCTGCGTCTACAGTAGATTCTACTGTAGGTCTACAGCAGAATTTACTGGAACCAAAGTTGCCCCCAATAGTTGCTGTACAGGAACACTACTTACTTCTAACAGTGTATATACATACCTTCAGATACACATCTATACCATATACATTTTGTACATGTATGTGTAAATGTATATATGTAAGTGCAGACCTCTCTGAGACCACCAGGTGTGTGTAAGACTGCTGCTACCTGTTACTGTAGCTTGGCCAGTTGGGGTACCTGAGTGTTGGTCACACCTTGATGACCCGCATCTGGGGAGTGGTAAGGAAGGGGGCAGGCCTATTGTCTTAGGGGCCTATTGTTGTATGGTCGCACCTTCACCCCTATCACAAATATATATCACAAAATAGGCGTCATAGAAGTGTGTTCACAGCTACCTCCAGACAGGCCCCCTGGAGGCACAGGGAGTTTCAGGGGAACGGCACATTGGGGGGGGGGGTATTTATTTATTCATCAATTTTATTGTATTATTCTCCTGGAGGCCGGGGCGGCTCCATGATGGCCGGGGCTGGCTCCTGGAGCGAAGGGCCGGCTCCTGGAGAGCAGGGCCGGTCTCCAGAAGGTAGGGCCGGTCTCTGGAAAGTAGGGGCGGTCTCTGGAAGGTAGGGCCGGTCTCTAGAAAACAGGGCGGGCTCCTGCTGTAAACTTTCCTGTGGGAAATGGAAAAATAAATTACCCTATGAAAGAAAGAGAATGGTAAACAATTACTGTTTACATGTTTATATCAAAATAAAGTATAACATATGCAAAAGTAATGTAATGAGATGGAATTCAAATGTATACAAATGGAATATGTAAAAAAGTGAAATTATTAAATGGTAATGTAAACCCACCTGGAAGGATATGCATATATATGTACATGTGTACACATGTGGTTGGTCTGCTGCCTAGTGGTGTACTGGTCACCCTGTTTAAAAATTACCCAAACCTTGCACTTCACACTGACCTGGGTGCATGGAGTCATGGCTATTGTCTTAGGAGTGCATTGTTGTATGGTCGCACCTCTACCCCTACCACAATGGACGCCATGGTGGTGTGTTCACAGCTACCTGTAGACAGGCCTGTCACCACAAAGGTTGTTGTTGGTGGTGGTGGGGTGTGGGGAGTGGAGGGGGGTGGTTACCAGCAAAAATAATTCCTTATTATTATGAATTGTTTTTCAAGAATACCATTATCTAATTCTATATTTTATTAACGATATGGGCATATCTTTATTTTTTCTCTGTGACAATAAGAAGCAATTTTAGCACTTTATATTATATATAATATATATATAATGTTAAGGTAGGCCCAGGTTGTTCCCCTGCAGAAGCATTAAAATAATGTATAATAACGGGATCAGTGTCCCCTGGTTAGTATCACTGGTTGCACCCATTGAGAAGACTTAAAACAATGTATAATAACGGGATCTAGGGTCCCCTAACTGCCCTGGTTAGTATCACCAATTGTACCCATTGAGAATACTTGAAATAAAGTATAATAACGGGATCTATGGTCCCCATAGTTTAAAATGATGCATGATATAGTACATGTAATGTTGAAGGTAGGCCCAGGTTGTGTACTCCTCCAGAAGTCTTGAAATAATGTATAATAACGGGATAAGTCTCCCCATAGCTTCCCTGCTTAGCATGATCACGGGTTGCACCCCTCCAGCCTTGAAATGATGTATAATAACGGGTTGTATCCTTTTAGAAACCTTAAAATGATGATTATTTTTTATAATAATGTGATCTACACTTTCCAAAGCTGTCCGCCACCTCCTCCAGTAGCCCAGGAAAGTTTTCCTCTTAAAGTGTGATATCATGATAAATTATGACATTATGAAATATCACGATTATTCATGGCAAGATATATGCATGTTTTCCTATCAATGGGAGATGTCATAATAAATCATTACATTATGATTAATCATGGTCAAATAAAATCATAAAAAAATCATGCTTCCTCTTAATGCGTAAAATCATGATAAAACATAATATCATCATTAAGTATGGTAGGGTAAATTCATGATAAATCACAATTTCCTCTCATGGGGTGAGATCATGATGAATCATGATACACCATGATTAATCATAATCAGATTAAATCATGATAAGTTATGTTTTTCCTATCAAAGGGAAAGATCACAATATTTTATGATTAATTATGTCAAATAAAATCGTGATAAAACATGTTTTCTCTCTCAATGTGTAAAATCCTGATTAATCAGGATATATTATGATTGATTTGGTAAAGTAAAATCATAATGAAACAAGTTTTTGTCTCATCGGGTGAGATTATGATAAATCATGATCAGGTAAAATCATGATAATTCATGTTTTCTCCTTTCAATGGGAGATATCATATTATATCATGATATATCAAAACTAATCATGATCGAATAAAATCATGATAAATCATGTTTTCTCTCTCAATGTGTAAAATCATGATAAATCATGAAATATTATGATTAATTATGTAGAGTTAATTCATGATAAATTATGTTTTCTCTCTCAATGAGTGAGATCATGACCAATCATAATACATTTTGATTAATCATGGTCAGGTAGAATCATGATAAATCATGTTTTTTCTCCCAATGGATAAAATCATGATAAATCATGATAAATTATGATTGAATATGATTGGGAAAAATCATAATAAATCATGTTTCCCCTCCCAAGAGGTTTGATCATGATAAAGTGTGGTTTATCATGATAGAAGAAAACATGATTTATCACGATTTTGCCCCTTAGGAGGTAAGATCACGATATAGTATGATAAACTGTATTTAATCATGGTAGGAGAAAATGTGATTAATCATGATTTTCCCCCTCAAGAGGTAACATCATGATAAAGTATGATTTATCACGATTAATCATGGTAGAAAAAAACATGCTTAATTATGATTTATCATGATAGATCATGATAGATCATGGTTTAATATGATAAATGATGATATGTATCATGATATTTTTCTACCTGGGCTACTTTGACACCGTTAACAAGTTTTGACATTTACACAATTAACCGATCCTATGGCATCAGT
Organism: Harmothoe impar; assembly: GCA_947462335.1. Lineage (NCBI taxonomy): Eukaryota > Metazoa > Annelida > Polychaeta > Phyllodocida > Polynoidae > Harmothoe > Harmothoe impar. The sequence goes on along the minus strand of OX381704.1, from coordinate 122,068,736 downwards.
TCATACTATGTGCTGGATATCTAAATGTGTCCAGTTTGTATCCAGGGTGGTAACATCTAGAAGTGAGGTCCCTGTATCTGACATCAGAATAATATTTCATACAGAGAGTCCCCTGTCTGTCATACACACATGTATATTGTATGAGTCTAGGTGTGACATTGGATTCATAACCACAGAATCACTATCCTCACACAGATCAGTGTGATAAATTGCTGCTTGGTATCTCTGCCCCAAACTACCTGTGCACAACTCAAGCTGGTTTACCTCAATGTATAAGTGTACTGTATTCTGCAGCTTTAAATGATAACTTCATAAAGAGGCATTAATATTCCCCTGTCCATCCCCAGAGCTACAAAAAAATCTATAAATCATAGAAAAAACTGGCTGTTTCCACTCACTGAGGAGATCAGTTTGGGACTAAGAGACGGTAACTGTAATGGGAACACAGACGTGTCAGGAGAGTGCGGAGAGTGAATGGATAAAGATAATGCATCCGCACTGCGGGGTTACGCATGATCGGAAATAATAACCATTGAGTAAATATTAGGATGCTTTCTCACTCTTTCAATTTGTCTGTGTGGAGGGGAAAGGGTTAAAGAGGACTTACCTTGCCCTTATGGTGTCACAGAACAAATTCGCCCCCACAATGTTGTACTCATATATCTATAGTGCCAATGAAAAACGGTATTACCGGGCATATAATCAGTGGTAGGAGGCCTTAAATGTGTCACAGAATCATGATCAGCAGCCCAAATTCTTGATAAATTCTTAAAGCAATACCAAACCCTCTCAACATAAACATGGGAAGTCAATCTGGGCAAAGAAAATACTGTTAATGTATAACTCTTAACCGTTTTTTTGTTGTTTTTTTGTTCCAACTTGGTCACATCATTCTCATGATTTTACGTGACTGCTGAACCTTTATTTCACACAGAATTAAATGCTTGACAAGTGACTATAATAATGATAAAGGGTGGGGACCCTGTATGCTGAATAATTTAGGAGCATGTTTAGACTCCAATAGTATTGATGAGTGTATACATAGCTGTGAGGATAAAGAGTTTTTTTCGGTACTCAAATCCCTTGTCAGGGGATTGAGTGGGTGGGTGATGAAAAAAACCTCAGATGGAGACACTACATCAATGTACACTGTATACAGGCCCAACGACTAAATGCTGACCTGGTAGTTACTTGTCTACAAGCTGTATGTGTGTGATCTAATAAATCTGTTTGGCTGCCGGGAGGCGTTTACAGCAACCAGTGGGGCTGTGATCACTGGGGCAGGAATTAGGCTAGACAACTTAATTATGCTATTTAAATTTGCATTAGAAATAGTGTAGGAGCCCAATCAAGAGGCAGTGTTGGGAAGGCTGCATCCTCAAAACCTGCTACAATACATACAAAGGCTCATGCTCTAATGGGAATGTGGACAAGAAAATGTTTCCAATCCTAAATTCGATTTATTTGAGATTATTTAAAGATTATTTTAAAGTTATCGACAGAAAATAGAAGACATTCAGGATACATGATAAACATGAGGTGGCTTTTCTTTTCTTTTTTATGACCCTTATTTGTTACTTGTTGGTAATATTGTATTATATCAGGGGCTTTGCCCCCGAACCTCCTTTTCTCTCTTTTTTTCCTTTCTTTTTCGAAACTGATTTCAAACACAACTAAAGACAACTGTGCCAGGTATGAAACAGTGGTGTCACTTTGTGTTTGGAATCTTGAATTTAGGATTGTTAAGTTTTTAAGATTTGCCGTTTTAAGATTGGAAAGATTTTCTTGTCCACCTTCCCCTAAGATGACATCCACTAGTGCCGTACAAAGTGCACATAACTATGTAAGCATACACCGTCTGGTTTGCCCATTGCTGCACATAACAAGACATTTAATGGATGGACCGGGCCCTGGCAATAAACAACTGTTTCTGGTTACAAACACATTTTATTAGCACCAGTTTTCAGTAATGGTGTACATACCTGTAGGTGAGGGGGTGGTTGTTGTTGTGTATTAAAGTGTCCTGACTCTGCTGCACACCTGAGTCTGTGCTTAATGGCTGAACACAACCTGGGACCCTCCATCACATAGTAAACATACGCAACAAGCAGATGTGTACAGCAAACATGCACCATTGTCTTCACGACTTTCAAAGGAAACAAATTATTCACAGAATAAACAAATGAAATTGTCCTAAATGGAAAGATAAAAGATTTCTCAAACTAAAAAAAAAGAATAGAGGTGTTGCTCCATGCATTCTTTTTGCACTGGTTAAAAACATTTTTGTGTTCACTTACATATGTGCAGGACTGGAGCCCATTTCATTCTGTTGCAATGGCAAGTAAACTATATGAATCCAATGTTCAAGGTCCAAATTTAGCAGCTGTAGACTATTTTTTATGAGGACCCCAGACAGGTAGAATTGACAAATCAACATGAGCCTAGTGACAAGGGACAAGACCTATTTCTTAAAATCGACAAATGACATAGGCATTCCTAAAAGTCGACAAGTGACATGAGGGCTGGTGACATTTTCACACAAGTGACACAGCAACCCCTTTCTAGGGCCCTGTTATGGGACAGTGCAGAGTCAAAACAATAAGATCCATATGATAATATAAGCAGAGTCATTAGCAGTTTGACTCTCTAATTTACCAGAGCCATGTTGGAGACACAGTTAACGCCTTTTACTTTTCTGTTCGTAATTTGAAATATAGTTTCTCTCATATTTAGATATTCTGGAATCAGTTCAGACACAAACCATTCCCTGGTCACCAAAGCACCAGAGGCAGTAATCGAAGGCAGCCACGTCTTAATTAGCTTGAGTCAAGGAAAACCTCCACCCCTCATTATGTTTTCAGCCACTTGACTGAGGAAATCAGAGAAATCAAGATGTTAGTGGGGCAAAACATTCAGAATTAATGGGAGAAGATTGAATAAAATGTCAATTCCATGGACGGCTTCTGGTAAATTAAAATCCATTGAAACTAACTCTGCTAAGATAAATGTGTGTGATCTGCAGTGTCGAGGAAATTATGTCGGCTGATTTCAAGCACAGGATGATTTTGAATTATGCTTGAAGTTTCATATTCGTATGTCGTTAATGCAACCACTGCATCATTGCATCATGCCGCCCCTTTTAGGATTGCATCCACCCTTTTTTTCAACTACATGTTGAATTTTAATTTTCCACATAGTGTGTGACCCCTCCATCTTATAGCAGAAACTGACAGATGACAAATAAATGGGTTAATTTTAGATGTTCGACATCATTTCTATGCTGGAGGTGGGTGTACAGAGGATGGGGCCTGGGTTGGTGCATTCAGCATATTTGACACACTACAAATGAGAGAAACTACAGCAGGGTGATATACCATGGCACAAGGATGCACCACAGTATAGCACAATGGTGCAAAAGCTAATAACTGGTACCCTTTGTTATATTTCATATTATGTGTTTTGTCCTTTTTCAATATTCTCAACCCATGTCAGTTTATTCATTGAGAACTGTCATGGCTGACTGCTGCTGAGTCATACCAGACAATGACAATGATAAACTACTACATACAGTCTCTGATATGGAAATGACAACACTAGCCTGACACGTAGAATCTCTGAGGAGGAGATCTTGAGAGTGGCAGATCATTAAAGCACTCAGAGAGTGCTGGGTGCATTGTGCAGCTCTAAGTGGCTCCCTTTGTGTTCTAACACAGCGTCCGGTCTGCACAACACTGCCTTTCTACACCCTGCTCTATACTTCCTGACACTCTGAGAAAACTCCATTCTACTCCCTGTGCTTTATAAGGCCAAATAGAAAGGGTGTGTTGAAACACAGCTTTCCTTGTGCTTAAAATTAAGGTAGGTAGGTCCAATTATTATTATTTCATATTTTTGCAATTGAAATTGCCAGGAAAGAGTTGTTAATCACCGCATTGACTTACATGGCATTAGAATGACTCCTTGATTCATCAGAATAAATAGGAATATCATGAAACTGTTAGCTATACTTGTTGAAAAGAAATTACATGAGGTCAAACAATTGACAGAAGCTGCCTTACAGTAGGTCTGAGAGCTGTTGGTGAGGCGGACACAGGCTGCCTGTAGTAGGTCTGTGAGCTGTTGGTGAGGCTGACAGAGGCTGCCTGTAGTAGGTCTGTGAGCTGTTGGTGAGGCTGACACAGGCTGCCTACAGTAGGTCTGTGAGCTGTTGGTGAGGCTGACACAGGCTGCCTACAGTAGGTCTGTGAGCTGTTGGTGAGGCTGACACAGGCTGCACATAGAAGACTTATAGATAGCAATTGTTCTGGAGACTGATATAGGTTTTATATTAGTCACTAAGTATAAATACCAAGCTCGTTCTACAGTTCTCATTACAGGAATGTGAAGCAGGTGCGATAAGTCATATCTGTAAAATTACTGAGAGAGCATGGTGGAACCATCAATATCAATAACTGCCTGAGGACATCTACATTAGCATGGTGCATCAGCACTGGGGGGTAATTTATGACGGGAAATAGACACCATAGTGAATATTCGGATGCTTTATCACACTCTTGATTTGTGTGTGTGGAGGGGGGAGGGTTAAAGAGGACTTAGTTTGCCTTGATGAGATGGTACAGTTGTTGAACAGCTAGCTATTTGTGAGCATTTAGTGTCTTAAAGCCTGACCAAAGATTTAGGTCTGACAGAGGCTGCTTACAGTAGGTCTGTGAGCTGTTGGTGAGGCTGACACAGGCTGCACATAGAAGACCTAAAGCAATTGTTCTGGAGACTGATATAGGTTTTATATTAGTCACTAAGTATAAATACCAAGCTTGTTCTACAGTTCTAGTTACAAGAATGTGAAGTCATGTCTGCAATTACTGAGAGAGCATGGTGAAACCACCAATATCAATAATTACCTGAGGACATCTACATTAGCAGGAGTACATCAGTAGGTCATGGATATGAGTATGTACACCCAGAATAAAATTGATCAGTAAATGCTCAGTACTAAGCTCTTACAGTATGGGAGGCAATTTAGCCTTTTAAGGATGGCATAGTGCTCTTATGTGATGTTTGTGTCACGATGCAGAGATGACTTGCCAGCTCTGTATTCATGCATCATGCCAACCTTACTGCATTGAATCTCTTAAGGCTTCGGCATGATGCACCCATGCTGGGGAGAAACAAACCAGTTCTGCATTGGTGCACCACAGTGAAACATGTGCTCTAACATTCTTATGTGACCTTTGTCAGCACTGCCTTTATGCATCATTGCAGCCTTACTGGGTGGATTCTCCTGAATGATTGGCATGATGCAACAGTGCAGAGTTGGGAAGTTAAAAGCCAGCGCTGCACTGGTGCATCATGATGATGCCCTGGGGGTCTTAATCCGGTAGGATTACATGATACACGAATGCAGCACTGAAGAGTTACTCGCCCGGGCTGCATTCATGCATAATGACGACTAAGGGCATGATGTATTAATGCATTATGCTATCCTTAAAGGGTTAATACTCAATGTCCTCTCTACATAAGGAGCTCAGTGTCAGTAAGGAGCCATATTGCTGGGGGCACAAGATGGAGGAGGAGAGTTGATCTTAGCGCGGCGGTGTTCGGGATGTCTGCTACTGCAGCACTAAGTCCCTGAGCCCTGCCCCAGGGGCTCTCAGGGACTGCCCTTATAGGACTGTCAATCAGTAGTCTGTGAGGGCAGTATGGGGCTTTAGTGTGATATGACCTTTGTCGTCATGAGGCTGCCTGGCGAGTAACTCCCTAGTTCTGAATCAATACAATATGCCGACCATGTACATGGTCTATGTACACATGTATTTGGAGAGGACCCGCATGATGCACCAATGCAGTGCTGTTGTGTTCCTCCCTGGGGTTGTATTATGATTATCAATAGATACTGAAGCCTTCCGCCTTAAAGGGTTAGTCCAGGAGCCATGCACATCATCTATTCATGTGTATGGAAATTCCCATCTCAGAGTCCCCCTTAAGAGTCCCTCACCTCATCACCAATTCAGCAGAATGTGATCATGTAAGGAATATCTACATTTTCTAGATAGAACTCCTGAACATCTACTTGTATACAACTTACAAAGTTTTATCAGTTGAGGTGAAGGTTTTACCAGACAGAAAAGATTGTGGGAGTCATGTGTTTGGTAAAACAAGTACTTCCTGCCTTTCAGAAGCTTCTCCCTTTGGCATCAATGGCCTCTTTTTTTTGTGGAAGAAGAAACAACCACACTAATGCTTTTAAATATTTAAAAAAGCAGCCTCTCTCTTTTCATTTGGACATTTCATCCTTGAGAAGAAAAAGAAATGTTATTAATAATAAAATGAAAAGAAGTGCTAAAATCAAGACACGATTCCTACCAATTCAATCTTATCTCCTTTACCAAAGGGCACAGAAGATTACTGAATGAAGGCAGAACTGACTTTTAAAACCCTACACCTGTGAATTTGACATAGGGACATTGGCATTTGTCCTGGCACTATGCGGCCCTTAGCAGATTAGCGTGCTTTTATCTAGACGGTGGGTGTCGTGTAGAACAGAGTGCTGTATAGAACAAGCATCAGTGACCCTAACCCTAGCCATGTAGAACAGGGCCTGAATGCCCGCCTCTCACGGCTGTCTGTCTAGGGTCAGCAGCCGTAATGGGGACCTGAGACCAGGATAACACAGCCGTAATGGGGACCTGAGACCACCACACAGCCGTAATGGGGACCTGAGACCACCAGGATGACACAGCCGTAATGGGGACCTGAGACAACCAGGATGACACAGCCGTAATGGGGACCTGAGACCACCATGATGACACAGCCATTATGGGGACCTGAGACCACCAGGATGACACAGCCGTAATGGGGACCTGAGACCACCAGGATGACACAGCCGTAATGGGGACCTGAGACCACCACACAGCCGTAATGGGGGCCTGAGACCACCAGGATGACACAGCCGTAATGGGGACCTGAGACCACCACACAGCCGTAATGGGGACCTGAGACCACCATGATGACACAGCCATAATGGGGACCTGAGACCACCATGATGACACAGCCGTAATGGGGGCCTGAGACCACCACACAGCCGTAATGGGGACCTGAGACCACCAGGATGACACAGCCGTAATGGATGACACAGCCGTAATGGGGACCTGAGACCACCAGGATGACACAGCCGTAATGGGGGCCTGAGACCACCAGGATGACACAGCAGTAATGGGGACCTGAGACCACCAGGATGACACAGCCGTAATGGGGACCTGAGACCACCAGGATGACACAGCCGTAATGGGGACCTGAGACCACCAGGATGACACAGCAGTAATGGGGACCTGAGACCACCACACAGCCGTAATGGGGGCCTGAGACCACCAAACAGCCGTAATGGGGACCTGAGACCACCACACAGCCGTAATGGGGACCTGAGACCACCACACAGCCGTAATGGGGGCCTGAGACCACCACACAGCCGTAATGGGGGCCTGAGACCACCAGGATGACACAGCCGTAATGGGGACCTGAGACCACCACACAGCCGTAATGGGGGCCTGAGACCACCAGGATGACACAGCCGTAATGGGGACCTGAGACCACCAGGATGACACAGCCGTAATGGGGACCTGAGACCACCACACAGCCGTAATGGGGACCTGAGACCACCACACAGCCGTAATGGGGACCTGAGACCACCAGGATGACACAGCCGTAATGGGGGCCTGAGACCACCTCACAGCTGTAATGGGGGCCTGAGACCACCACACAGCCGTAATGGGGACCTGAGACCACCACACAGCCGTAATGGGGACATGAGACCACCATGATGACACAGCCGTAATGGGGGCCTGAGACCACCAGGATGACACAGCCGTAATGGGGACCTGAGACCACCAGGATGACACAGCCGTAATGGGGACCTGAGACCACCAGGATGACACAGCCGTAATGGGGACCTGAGACCACCACACAGCCGTAATGGGGACCTGAGACCACCACACAGCCGTAATGGGGACCTGAGACCACCAGGATGACACAGCCGTAATGGGGACCTGAGACCACCATGATGACACAGCCGTAATGGGGACCTGAGACCACCAGGATGACACAGCCGTAATGGGGGCCTGAGACCACCAGGATGACACAGCCGTAATGGGGACCTGAGACCACCACACAGCCGTAATGGGGACCTGAGACCACCACACAGCCGTAATGGGGGCCTGAGACCACCAGGATGACACAGCCGTAATGGGGACCTGAGACCACCACACAGCTGTAATGGGGGCCTGAGACCACCACACAGCCGTAATGGGGACCTGAGACCACCAGGATGACACAGCCGTAATGGGGACCTGAGACCACCACACAGCCGTAATGGGGACCTGAGACCACCACACAGCCGTAATGGGGACCTGAGACCACCACACAGCCGTAATGGGGGCCTGAGACCACCACACAGCCGTAATGGGGGCCTGAGACCACCACACAGCCGTAATGGGGACCTGAGACCACCAGGATGACACAGCCGTAATGGGGACCTGAGACCACCAGGATGACACAGCCGTAATGGGGGCCTGAGACCACCACACAGCCGTAATGGGGACCTGAGACCACCAGGATGACAAAGCTGTAATGGGGGCCTGAGACCACCACACAGCCGTAATGGGGGCCTGAGACCACCACACAGCCGTAATGGGGACCTGAGACCACCAGGATGACACAGCCGTAATGGGGACCTGAGACCACCAGGATGACACAGCCATAATGGGGACCTGAGACCACCACACAGCCGTAATGGGGGCCTGAGACCACCACACAGCCGTAATGGGGACCTGAGACCACCACACAGCCGTAATGGGGACCTGAGACCACCACACAGCCGTAATGGGGACCTGAGACCACCACACAGCCGTAATGGGGACCTGAGACCACCAGGATGACACAGCCGTAATGGGGACCTGAGACCACCAGGATGACACAGCCGTAATGGGGGCCTGAGACCACCACACAGCCGTAATGGGGACCTGAGACCACCAGGATGACACAGCGGTAATGGGGACCTGAGACCACCAGGATGACACAGCTGTAATGGGGACCTGAGACCACCACACAGCCGTAATGGGGACCTGAGACCACCAGGATGACACAGCCGTAATGGGGACCTGAGACCACCAGGATGACACAGCCGTAATGGGGGCCTGAGACCACCACACAGCCGTAATGGGGACCTGAGACCACCAGGATGACACAGCCGTAATGGGGACCTGAGACCACCAGGATGACACAGCCGTAATGGGGACCTGAGACCACCACACAGCTGTAATGGGGGCCTGAGACCACCAGGATGACACAGCCGTAATGGGGACCTGAGACCACCACACAGCCGTAATGGGGACCTGAGACCACCAGGATGACACAGCCTTAATGGGGACCTGAGACCACCACACAGCCGTAATGGGGACCTGAGACCACCACACAGCCGTAATGGGGACCTGAGACCACCACACAGCCGTAATGGGGGCCTGAGACCACCACACAGCCGTAATGGGGACCTGAGACCACCAGGATGACACAGCGGTAATGGGGACCTGAGACCACCACACAGCCGTAATGGGGACCTGAGACCACCAGGACCACAGCCGTAATGGGGACCTGAGACCACCAGGATGACACAGCCGTAATGGGGGCCTGAGACCACCATGATGACACAGCCGTAATGGGGACCTGAGACCACCACACAGCCGTAATGGGGGCCTGAGACCACCACACAGCCGTCATGGGGACCTGAGACCACCACACAGCCGTAATGGGGACCTGAGACCACCATGATGACACAGCCGTAATGGGGGCCTGAGACCACCATGATGACACAGCCGTAATGGGGACCTGAGACCACCACACAGCCGTAATGGGGGCCTGAGACCACCACACAGCCGTAATGGGGACCTGAGACCACCACACAGCCGTAATGGGGACCTGAGACCACCACACAGCCGTAATGGGGGCCTGAGACCACCACACAGCCGTAATGGGGGCCTGAGACCACCAGGATGACACAGCCGTAATGGGGACCTGAGACCACCACACAGCCGTAATGGGGGCCTGAGACCACCAGGATGACACAGCCGTAATGGGGACCTGAGACCACCACACAGCCGTAATGGGGACCTGAGACCACCATGATGACACAGCCATAATGGGGACCTGAGACCACCAGGATGACACAGCCGTAATGGGGACCTGAGACCACCACACAGCCGTAATGGGGGCCTGAGACCACCACACAGCCGTAATGGGGACCTGAGACCACCACACAGCCGTAATGGGGACCTGAGACCACCACACAGCCGTAATGGGGGCCTGAGACCACCACACAGCCGTAATGGGGGCCTGAGACCACCAGGATGACACAGCCGTAATGGGGACCTGAGACCACCACACAGCCGTAATGGGGGCCTGAGACCACCAGGATGACACAGCCGTAATGGGGACCTGAGACCACCAGGATGACACAGCCGTAATGGGGACCTGAGACCACCACACAGCCGTAATGGGGACCTGAGACCACCACACAGCCGTAATGGGGACCTGAGACCACCAGGATGACACAGCCGTAATGGGGGCCTGAGACCACCACACAGCCGTAATGGGGACCTGAGACCACCACACAGCCGTAATGGGGACATGAGACCACCATGATGACACAGCCGTAATGGGGGCCTGAGACCACCAGGATGACACAGCCGTAATGGGGACCTGAGACCACCAGGATGACACAGCCGTAATGGGGACCTGAGACCACCAGGATGACACAGCCGTAATGGGGACCTGAGACCACCACACAGCCGTAATGGGGACCTGAGACCACCACACAGCCGTAATGGGGACCTGAGACCACCAGGATGACACAGCCGTAATGGGGACCTGAGACCACCATGATGACACAGCCGTAATGGGGACCTGAGACCACCACACAGCCGTAATGGGGACCTGAGACCACCACACAGCCGTAATGGGGACCTGAGACCACCACACAGCCGTAATGGGGACCTGAGACCACCAGGATGACACAGCCGTAATGGGGACCTGAGACCACCATACACAGCCGTAATGGGGGCCTGAGACCACCAGGATGACACAGCCGTAATGGGGACCTGAGACCACCAGGATGACACAGCCGTAATGGGGGCCTGAGACCACCAGGATGACACAGCCGTAATGGGGACCTGAGACCACCAGGATGACACAGCCGTAATGGGGGCCTGAGACCACCAGGATGACACAGCCGTAATGGGGACCTGAGACCACCACACAGCCGTAATGGGGACCTGAGACCACCACACAGCCGTAATGGGGGCCTGAGACCACCAGGATGACACAGCCGTAATGGGGACCTGAGACCACCACACAGCTGTAATGGGGGCCTGAGACCACCACACAGCCGTAATGGGGACCTGAGACCACCAGGATGACACAGCCGTAATGGGGACCTGAGACCACCACACAGCCGTAATGGGGACCTGAGACCACCACACAGCCGTAATGGGGACCTGAGACCACCACACAGCCGTAATGGGGGCCTGAGACCACCACACAGCCGTAATGGGGACCTGAGACCACCATGATGACACAGCCGTAATGGGGGCCTGAGACCACCACACAGCCGTAATGGGGGCCTGAGACCACCACACAGCCGTAATGGGGACCTGAGACCACCAGGATGACACAGCCGTAATGGGGGCCTGAGACCACCACACAGCCGTAATGGGGACCTGAGACCACCAGGATGACAAAGCTGTAATGGGGGCCTGAGACCACCACACAGCCGTAATGGGGGCCTGAGACCACCATAATGACACAGCCGTAATGGGGACCTGAGACCACCAGGATGACACAGCCGTAATGGGGACCTGAGACCACCAGGATGACACAGCCATAATGGGGACCTGAGACCACCACACAGCCGTAATGGGGGCCTGAGACCACCACACAGCCGTAATGGGGACCTGAGACCACCACACAGCCGTAATGGGGACCTGAGACCACCAGGATGACACAGCCGTAATGGGGACCTGAGACCACCAGGATGACACAGCCGTAATGGGGGCCTGAGACCACCACACAGCCGTAATGGGGACCTGAGACCACCAGGATGACACAGCGGTAATGGGGACCTGAGACCACCAGGATGACACAGCTGTAATGGGGACCTGAGACCACCACACAGCCGTAATGGGGACCTGAGACCACCACACAGCCGTAATGGGGACCTGAGACCACCACACAGCCGTAATGGGGACCTGAGACCACCAGGATGACACAGCCGTAATGGGGACCTGAGACCACCAGGATGACACAGCCGTAATGGGGGCCTGAGACCACCACACAGCCGTAATGGGGACCTGAGACCACCAGGATGACACAGCGGTAATGGGGACCTGAGACCACCAGGATGACACAGCTGTAATGGGGACCTGAGACCACCACACAGCCGTAATGGGGACCTGAGACCACCATGATGACACAGCCGTAATGGGGACCTGAGACCACCAGGATGACACAGCCGTAATGGGGACCTGAGACCACCAGGATGACATAGCCGTAATGGGGGCCTGAGACCACCAGGATGACACAGCCGTAATGGGGGCCTGAGACCACCACACAGCCGTAATGGGGACCTGAGACCACCATGATGACACAGCCGTAATTGGGACCTGAGACCACCAGGATGACACAGCCGTAATGGGGACCTGAGACCACCAGGATGACACAGCCGTAATGGGGACCTGAGACCACCAGGATGACATAGCCGTAATGGGGGCCTGAGCTCACCACACAGCCGTAATGGGGACCTGAGACCACCATGATAACACAGCCGTAATGGGGACCTGAGACCACCATACACAGCCGTAATGGGGACCTGAGACCACCACACAGCCGTAATGGGGACCTGAGACCACCACACAGCCGTAATGGGGACCTGAGACCACCATGATAACACAGCCGTAATGGGGGCCTGAGACCACCAGGATGACATAGCCGTAATGGGGGCCTGAGACCACCACACAGCCGTAATGGGGACCTGAGACCACCATGATAACACAGCCGTAATGGGGACCTGAGACCACCAGGATGACACAGCCGTAATGGGGACCTGAGACCACCAGGATGACATAGCCGTAATGGGGGCCTGAGCTCACCACACAGCCGTAATGGGGACCTGAGACCACCATGATAACACAGCCGTAATGGGGACCTGAGACCACCATACACAGCCGTAATGGGGACCTGAGACCACCACACAGCCGTAATGGGGACCTGAGACCACCACACAGCCGTAATGGGGACCTGAGACCACCATGATAACACAGCCGTAATGGGGGCCTGAGACCACCAGGATGACATAGCCGTAATGGGGGCCTGAGACCACCACACAGCCGTAATGGGGACCTGAGACCACCATGATAACACAGCCGTAATGGGGACCTGAGACCACCAGGATGACACAGCCGTAATGGGGACCTGAGACCACCAGGATGACATAGCCGTAATGGGGGCCTGAGCTCACCACACAGCCGTAATGGGGACCTGAGACCACCACACAGCCGTAATGGGGACCTGAGACCACCATGATAACACAGCCGTAATGGGGACCTGAGACCACCAGGATGACACAGCCGTAATGGGGACCTGAGACCACCAGGATGACATAGCCGTAATGGGGGCCTGAGCTCACCACACAGCCGTAATGGGGACCTGAGACCACCATGATAACACAGCCGTAATGGGGGCCTGAGACCACCATACACAGCCGTAATGGGGACCTGAGACCACCACACAGCCGTAATGGGGACCTGAGACCACCACACAGCCGTAATGGGGACCTGAGACCACCACAGAGCCGTAATGGGGACCTGAGACCACCATGATAACACAGCCGTAATGGGGACCTGAGACCACCATGATGACACAGCCGTAATGGGGACCTGAGACCACCACACAGCCGTAATGGGGACCTGAGACCACCATGATAACACAGCCGTAATGGGGACCTGAGACCACCATGATGACACAGCCGTAATGGGGGCCTGAGACCACCATACACAGCCGTAATGGGGACCTGAGACCACCACACAGCCGTAATGGGGACCTGAGACCACCACACAGCCGTAATGGGGACCTGAGACCACCACACAGCCGTAATGGGGACCTGAGACCACCATGATGACACAGCCGTAATGGGGACCTGAGACCACCAGGATGACACAGCCGTAATGGGGACCTGAGACCACCACACAGCCGTAATGGGGACCTGAGACCACCATGATAACACAGCCGTAATGGGGGCCTGAGACCACCATGATGACACAGCCGTAATGGGGGCCTGAGACCACCAGGATGACACAGCCGTAATGGGGACCTGAGACCACCAGGATGACACAGCCGTAATGGGGACCTGAGACCACCATGATGACACAGCCGTAATGGGGACCTGAGACCACCACACAGCCGTAATGGGGACCTGAGACCACCACACAGCCGTAATGGGGACCTGAGACCACCATGATAACACAGCTGTAATGGGGGCCTGAGACCACCAGGATGACACAGCCGTAATGGGGACCTGAGACCACCACACAGCCGTAATGGGGACCTGAGACCACCACACAGCCGTAATGGGGACCTGAGACCACCACACAGCCTTAATGGGGGCCTGAGACCACCACACAGCCGTAATGGGGACCTGAGACCACCACACAGCCGTAATGGGGACCTGAGACCACCACACAGCCGTAATGGGGACCTGAGACCACCACACAGCCGTAATGGGGACATGAGACCACCACACAGCCGTAATGGGGGCCTGAGACCACCAGGATGACCCGTGTTGGTGCCAGGTCAGTCTTAAATAAGTGCAGATAATAGAGTGGTACTTAGATAAATCAAATCATAATTTCAAAGACTGTTGTTAAATCCGGTCTTGTATAAGTGCTGGTGGTGAGGCCTGGCTGGAATAAGTGAGGCAGTGTAATATGGTACACTGGGGCAGGGTTGGTAAATTAGTGCCTCTACATAGTTACCCAAATATGTTACTATGTCGCCGTGTCAACTTCTAGCTAAAGCGCTGTGTCAGCCTGTCAATATATATATATATATATATATATATATATATATATATATATATATATATATATATATATAAGAACTTAGAGAAAGATATCTGCAGGTCGATTTTCATCCTATATTTTCCTGTGTCCATCAATTTTAAAAGAACTGTGTCATGTCGGACATGTAGATTTTTTCCCATGTATAGGGCACAAAGTAGCTCGCATTATACTGGCTGCAGTGTGCAGCATTGTGCATGTCCCGGGTCGCTGTAAGGAGGGCAGGATATGGTAGACTGAGGGGACACTCTCACATTAGCTTTTACTGCGTTACTCAGGTGGCCATTACCGAGGTCAGAAGGTCATGGGGATAACATTAGCAGCCATGTAAGGTCTATCACGTCTCTGGTGTAAGCCGAACCCGTATGGAAGCCACACCCAGAGTTCTATCAGCCACGCGTTCTAATTATAGCTACTTAAAACTGTAGTACACTTGCAAAAACCCTTCTAGAAACCACAACCTATGTACAGGCATGTCTGATATCAGATTGAAGCTGGTTATGATCATGGCCTGTGGTAGAGGTTTAGTCCATAGCTACTTCCCTGCACCATGATACTCAGTACCGTTAGGCTCCTAGCACGGGTATAACAAATGGATTGCAAGTTTCTAGATTAGTTAAAAACCCAGCTATAGTTCACAATCATTCTTTTAGAAGAATGCTGCATATGTAGACATGCTTTTGTGTTCAGGTGTTCTTGTCCTCCATTCAGTGCCCTGTCAGCAGGTGTTGGCTGCAGCAGGCGTTATGGATGCCCGTCATAGCGAGCACCCGCTACATGGACCTCTGGTAGCAGAAAAGGTCATGGTGTCTGTGTAGCCCTGCACCCTGCAGCCAACACCTGTCTAGCTGCCTGTTATACCTACTAGTTAGTCCTGTTATAACAGGCTGAGATGATTGGTGGTTACAGCCTGTTACGGTGTACCAGGCACCATCTTGTAGTCCTGTTGTCACAGGCTGTGATACTCTGTGGTTACAGCCTGTTACGGTGTACCAGGCGCCATCTTGTAGTCCTGTTGTAACAGGCCGTGGTACTCTGTGGTCACAGTCTGTTACGGTGTACCAGGCACCATCTTGTAGTCCTGTTGTAACAGGCCGTGGTACTCTGTGGCTACAGTCTGTTACAGTGTACCAGGCACCATCTTGTAGTCCTGTTGTAACAGGCCGTGGTACTCTGTGGCTACAGTCTGTTACAGTGTACCAGGCACCATCTTGTAGTCCTGTTGTAACAGGCCGTGGTACTCTGTGGCTACAGTCTGTTACGGTGTACCAGGCACCATCTTGTAGTCCTGTTGTAACAGGCCGTGGTACTCTGTGGCTACAGTCTGTTACAGTGTACCAGGCACCATCTTGTAGTCCTGTTGTAACAGGCCGTGGTACTCTGTGGCTACAGTCTGTTACAGTGTACCAGGCACCATCTTGTAGTCCTGTTGTAACAGGCCGTGGTACTCTGTGGCTACAGTCTGTTACAGTGTACCAGGCACCATCTTGTAGTCCTGTTGTAACAGGCCGTGGTACTCTGTGGCTACAGCCTGTTACGGTGTACCAGGCGCCATCTTGTAGTCCTGTTGTAACAGGCCGTGGTACTCTGTGGTTACAGTCTGTTACAGTGTACCAGGCACCATCTTGTAGTCCTGTTGTAACAGGCCGTGGTACTCTGTGGCTACAGTCTGTTACAGTGTACCAGGCACCATCTTGTAGTCCTGTTGTAACAGGCCGTGGTACTCTGTGGCTACAGTCTGTTACGGTGTACCAGGCATCTTGTGGTGCTCTGTGGTGAAACTTTGAGTATGGAGAGTGCAGAAATGGCTTCCACACTGAAGCTGACAGCGCCACCTGTACACCCCCTGGTGGTGTGGGAGGGAACTACACTAGCTGCTGTACATGGGGCATGTTGTGTAAAGGTCAGGGCTTGTCTCGTGTCATGCATCCTCCCCTTGGCATTGGTGACCCAGAAGGGTAGGTTGGCATTTATATTGGCCTAGATATGTTTAGATTTCCCTCAAAAAAGATATTGGCCTAGATATGTTTAGATTTCTCTCAAAAGCTTTTTGCAATGAGGACCAAATATTTTAGATTTAGATTTAAAGTATTGTTTCAATGCTTAATACCAAGAATGTCAAAATGCCATCATCAGCTATGAATATCATTCTAATCATAACATGCTCCGGATACTTGTGAAAATGTCTGTCTTAAAGGGGGAGTCCACTGACGCAATTTGGTCAGATCAGATGAGCATTCACAATGTTAAACCTATGGATGAATGTCATCCGATCCGACGGATTCACGTCAGTTAATTCACCCCTTTAGATGGTTATCAGGAACCGCTCGGCGCTCCGGCTGCCATTCCCCTCACAGAGGCTGACAAGACGCAGCCCCCATACAGCGGCACCCCCTGGTGGCTGGGGCAGCAACTAATGCATGCTACACTGGGAAGCAGGTGGGCCACAGGTGGTGGATAATACATCTAGTCAGGCAGACATTACACCTCCCTGCCCCATACGTAATGCCACAAGGACTGTTCCCATTGGCCTGTGGCTGTGTGGCCGGGTGCAGGCAGGGTTACACCACCCACATGTTAACACTAATTGTGCCCCCAGGACACTAAGCTGGTTAACTCTTTAAGAATGGCATGATACCTTAATGCATCAAGCCCTTGGTCGTCATAATGCATGAATGAAGCCTTGCCGAGTAACTCGTCAGGGCTGCATTTAAGCATCATGACGACCTTATGAGGTTGAGACAGTCCCAAAGGGTTGACATGATGCACCAATGCAGGACTGGAGAGTTACTCGCCGGGGCTGCATTGGTGCATCATGACTACAAATGTCATCTTTTAGCGACATCCATCCTTAAAGGGTAGATGGGTGTCATGTAATGCAGTCTGACTGCCGGTCTCAGCCTTTTGACCCTTTAAACCCCCAGTGCCCCTATAAAAACGGCTGAGTACCCGTCCCGGCTCCCTCCAGTTGTCGTTGCAGGGGTACCGAGATTTGTTCCTTTAAGGTTAGTGTTTCATTGAGTTATGCCCTTTAAGGATGGCATGTCGCTAAAAGACTATATTTGTCGTCATGATGCATTAATACAGCCCCGGTGAGTAACTCACTGGTGCTGCATTGATGCATCATGCTGACCCTACGGGAGCGTCTCAACCCCGTAGGGTCTAAAGTCTTTAAAGGGTTAAGACAGTTGCTGGCGCTTCATTGGTGCATCACGATGATAAGTAAACATGCAGCATGATGCCGTTCTAACAGGCCCGTATACCTTATGCAGCAGGAGGGATGACGTCAGCTCCACCTGGCGAAAAGCTCAAGGCAGTCACTACTGGCAAGGTGGGGGCGTGGTTAAACTGATCGACATAAAATCTGCCATGCAGCACAAGTGATGACCTTTGCATGATTGTATTAAAGTGGGGGGAACATGAGTGGTGAATGACGTCATTGATGGTACTGGATGCCCCACACTCAAGTCTTGAGTGTGCTGTTGTCAATAAGGCCAAATAAAAAAAGGTTTGTTTCAGGTAACATGGGGAGAAAATTTTTGTAAACCTAAAATTGACCCCAAAAAAGTGTAATTTTATTTTTATCCAAAATTGCATAAAAAAAACGTAGAGTCGGCCCTGTTCAGATAGGGTCGGTCGGGTGACCTGAAACAAACCTTTATTTTTTAGCCTAAGGTTATATTAAATGTAACTTATTCCAGGGGGAAGTGCTGCATCCACCAGGGAACATCACAGCCACTCAGTCATCAAAGGATGTAATGAATCAGCAACAGATATCTATATATGGTCCATCAGATAAGTCACCCAGCCCACGGCTGTGGAATACCCAGGTAAAAAGATTGAATCCAACAAAGCCACATATAACATGTTGAACTGAGAAATACATGTCACTCTTGTTCTGCTCCTGTCACTAACTGACTAAAACCAATGATGCACTTCATGTTTAAGAAGAGTCGCAGAGTGGGATTTGCAGGGGGGGGGACTTTCTTTTTTTTACAGGGATGTCCGGCTGGACCCCTGGCAACCATTAACTCTTGCTTAGGGAGATTTTGGGAGAAAATTTACCTTTTTTCCGGGTACTTTTAAAATGAACCAATTCTTGGCAAAAATTATTCTCTGTTGCTCCCTTGCTTAGGCAGATTCTGTTAATGATGGAACCATAATGACACACATCTGATAAATAGGTCAACAGGTCAAACTAAATTGACAATTTTTATTTGTGACACACAAATACTAGTATGATAATGAATTTGAAAAATAAATTCAAATCAAAATACTCTGCATACACCTGATGAAGCTGGGAACAGCTGAAACTCAATACAGAACTCACTCACCTGACTGTCTGACTCAAACATTGGCACTAAAAATTCTGAGGAATTTTTTTCTAATTCACTAGAATTTCCTGTAATTGGAAAACAGAGAAATCCCCCACAGAGGGGGTAACTAAAAGTTTTCTTTTTTGAACATTTTTAGTCACAATTTCGAAATTGTTCTCTGTAGTGAAACCCAAAACTTGGGACTAAACATATTGTTATGTGACCTGAATAACAATATAAGCCAATGAGAAGAGGTCAAACTGTGTCAAGGCTGAGGTCAGATGCATTGTGGTCCAAGGAGAGCGGGAAGCGGGCCTACCTGATTCAGTTCTGATTGAGTAGTGGCAGGGTGTACTTGTCCTCGTCAACCCACCCAATGATGGAACTTTTTTATAGGGGTATTTTGAAAATCGGCTGAGATTTTGGTAAAAATGCTGTCGGTTTAGAAATATTTTGGTCAAAATTGACCCTTGCTTAGGAGAAATTTTCCAAAAGTTGACCCTTGCGTAGGGAAATTATTCACAACAGTAGACCTTTGCTTAGGGAAATTTTGTTGAAAAAGTACCCTTGCCAGCCAGACACATGTGAGTAGTATAGTATGTATCGGAACGGGACTATAGTTAAGTACTGTTTATTACTCAATCGACCTGCAGCCAATCAGAGGCCTCCCTTTTGGCGGGAAATTCAAAAGCAGCCAATGAGAGGCCTCCCTTTTGGCGGGAAATTCAAATAGGTCACGTGACCGGAAGTGACCTACTTCCGGTCACGTGACCTTTGGGCGGGAAATTCAAATAGGTCACGTGACCGGAAGTGACCTACTTAAGAGGGTCACGTGACCACCATGTTGGCGGGAAATTCAAATAGGTCACGTGACTGGAAGTGACCTACTTAAGGGGGTCACGTGACTACTAGGTTGGCGCGAATTTCAAAATAAGTCACTTGAGATTTTTATGGATAAATAAATTTTAAAAAAGAAAAAAAGCAAGCTGAAAGCTTGCTAAAAAATAATTTAAAAATGTGGCTCTTTTTTTTAGGGGGGGGAGGGGCACTCTGGGGGGCACTCTTTAAGATGCATGGGGGGGGAGGGGGGGAGGGGGGGAGGGGAAGGGTTTTTTAAGAGTGAGACTCGCTTCTCTGCCCTCTCTTTTAGAGGGCAGAGAGGCGAGTCTACTGGTTCGTCTACTTACAATGAAATGTATCATGATTGCGTTTATGATGATGTGCATCATGATGTGACTATCTTACAACTTTATAAGAAATAAGCAAGGTCTCTCTCCTATACAATTACAGTTTTCTAGCTTGAAATATAGTCTTTCAACAGCTCCTTTTCTCATCTTACACAGAGGCAAATATCAGAGGCACCCAATGGCACCTAAACCGCTCTCAGACAAGGGTCGGGCACTGCTGGACTATAATAGATGGGTCAAGGACCGTTCTACTGAGGGTCAGGCTAGGTCGGACATTCAATAACGTGACTTTAGCAAACTTGCTTGAAAAGTCTGACCATGCGAGATCCTTATGCCCCAGTCTGTCAATGCTGTCCAGACTTTCAAGCAAGTTTGCTAAAGACCTACCTGTCATTGAATGTCCGACTTAGCCTGCTTGACCCTCAGTAGAACAGTCCTTGACTCATCTATTATAGTCCAGCAGCGCCTGACCCTTGTATGAGAGTGGTATTGGCACCATTGGCTGACTCTGATAATTCACCTGTGTGCACGGGGGGAGGAGAGGGTTCACAGCTACAGCTCTCTTAAGGCAAAGCTTGCGCTTATAGAGCACTACTAGTGGAGGTTTGGATGAGGAGGCTATGACATATGATGATTGTCTTAAAAAATAGCCATGGTGCATGTCGATGTCGCTTAATTATGCTCATATCTCATGTCGATTTTAAGAATTGTTCATGTCACCTGTCACTATGTTTTTCAAGCTTCATGTCAAATGTCACTAGGCTTCATCTCGAATTTAGTGGTCCACACTGCCGCTGCTGCTGCTGCTGTCGGTGCTGCTGCTTGTGCTGCTTGTGCTGCTCATGCAGCAGCTGCAGCAGCTGCTGGCTGCTTGTGCTGCTGACGATGTCATGGATACTGTTGACAGATGCTGCTGCTGCTGCTGCTGCTGCTGCTGCTGCTGCTGCTGCTGCTGACGATGTCACGGATGCTGCTTGTGCTACTGCTCGTGCAGCAGCTGCTGAAGCAGCTGCAGCAGCTGCTGGCTGCTTGTGCTGCTGACGATGTCATGAGGGCTGCTGTTGACAGATGTTGCTGCTGCTGCTGCTGCTGCTGCTGCTGCTGACGATGTCACGGATGCTGTTGACAGATGTTACTGCTTGTGCTGCTCGTGCAGCTGCTGCTGAAGCCGCTGCCAGCTGCTTGTGCTGCACGTGCAGCTGCTGCTGAAGCCGCTGCCAGCTGCTTGTGCTGCACGTGCAGCTGCTGCTGAAGCCGCTGCCAGATGCTGCTGCTTGTGCTGCACGAGACTGAGTAGCCGCTATTCGGCGTTTCACTCCTTATGTACCCTGTCCTAGATAATCCTCTTAAAATGGCTGAAAAGACTCTCTCAGCACAGAGACTCTACTCAATGTAAGAGATCTGTTAAGTAAGTTTTCACATGCCGCCTGACTACTGCGGGAGGGTTTAGACTTAAGCAGCTTAGTGCACACACGTGTCTGTTAGAAAAGCTACCTGCACACCTGCCTTCCTTTTTCACTAGTATTTACCCCCTGCCGACTTATAAGGCACCTATACACACCTTCTTGCTTCTAGAGCTAAGCTGACTGGCAGCTATTTTAAAAGAGAATACCCGTTACCTGTATAACGGATAAGGGGGTTATGCGTGTGGTAAGCGACTCAAGTGTAAAACAAAAGCACCTCCTCTTGCCGCAGTGAGTGGTGTGGACGGCGGCTGGCTAGTTGAATTTAAGCGTCAGCTTAAAAGATAATCCGTTCACGGGCTGGCGCGTCACACCTGGCGTTAATCACCCCCTGTAGTCTTTGTATACACAGGTGACTCGGCTTTATCTCTTCACCAGCTATAATCCCATATACATGTAGCGCACGTTACACTCGTTATCTCTCTTTTCATGCTGATGGATTAGGGGTGGAAGGGTTCAGGTGAAAAGCGATTTGATTCTCTCTGGAAGAGGGTGGGGCTCTAGGTGAAAACAAGCTTAGAACATCCAGATTAGCTGCTCTCTCGGCTATATAAAGAGCCTCATTTTTTCTAATCTCTGCCCACTTCGTCTTGTTGTACACTATCAGTCACGAGGCAGACGCTGGAAGTAGCAGATGTTTGCAGTATGGTTTATACAGAGGTTACCTGCTAATAGGATTTTGTCAGAATAGGGTGAGTTGCTATTAAAATGAACATTTAAATGGGTTGTTAATATGGTATCTGATGTTAATGAGCTAACACCTAACATTGAGGATTATGACCTCCCAGAGGGGCGTCTCGCCAAATTCTCCAGTCTTGACTATAGTCTTAACTGTCTAAAGACTGTGGAGCACGTTAATGGGTGGTCTCCTTACTAATTTCACTTGACCAGGCCGGCAGGGTCAACTAGGCTAGGTAATTACAACCACAAGGGCGGCTACTCAACATGCAAGTAGACCTACTACTACGAGATTGTCTTTTGACCACTCTGCCGCCGCCTGCTGGTCTGGCGATTACATGCTCTAGTATAGTTCTCCGCTCTTTTCGTCAGATGACGCCACAATAGGGTTTTTGTACATTTCCACGATACTCGCGAACATTTTAAACGCATAATGACCTATAATAAGCAACAAAGCACACTTCTAATATATTGAATATAAGAAACATGTCAACGTTGTGTATTTCTGATAGAATGAGGCAGATTCTTTGAAATATCAACTAAACTATAGTGAGATTGAAAATACTACACCATATCTAAAGCGATATAAAAGCTATATAAAGTCAGAACCTCTGACGGATCGGTAGGATCACTCAACCATTCGTCCTCGAAAGCAACACAGGGTTCCCGTCCAACAGGACTTTGAGCCTTGACGCTTTTGAGGGAGGTTTGATCTCATGCTGCTTAACATGTGGTGTAATTAATCAACACCGCGGCCCCTCTTTAGGGGCCACACAATAAACAAAGAATAAAAAAGGGTAGGACTTAGGTTTAAAGTGAATCTCCCAGGATTTTGGCGAGGTCGACAAAGGAGGAGATAACAGATTAAACTGCAGGAGACTATACGCAAACCTTGATACTCTCAGAGGGGGAGCTCCATATTGCGGACCTGTGGTCAGATCTATCACCTCCAGGAGGCAGGCTGCATGTCGTAAATGTCCACCACAGACATTGGGATATATTGTTAATCCTACTCCAGGGTCTCCATAATTAGACCCTGAATCTGTTGTTAAACGGGTGTGAGGTGATGGTAACTAATACTTATGAGATGGAGCTCTTACGAGACATAAGCACCACCCAGCGCGGGGCTCGCCTTGAGATGGGAAATTCACTACAGTAGGGTGGCCGGAGCATTTTTGAAAATAAACTAGACACACATGTATTATGTATGTCTAGAATGTCTCAATATTCGCATTTAACAAATTAGCACTGTTATATTGATAGAGTAACTAGGTAACTAACTGTAGCTGATTACATATACCTCACTCCTCAAACCTTTCTGACAGATCTGAAGATCTGTATAGAGAAGACATGCCATACCCATGGCTTACTTATAGCCCTGCCATGCTATAGTGGCTATTGGGAGAACTAAGATTTCTCTATCTAACTGTATGACAGAAGGTGTCCTCTAGTGTTATTTATATGATTTTAATACTTGAGATTGGGGTCTGAGGTCCTCATATGACCCCCAGCAGATGCTCTGACGCTGGCTGGCGGTAGATTGTATCATTTCCATTCAAAATGCATTATTTTAACTTGATTTATCTCTATATTCAGTAATTTACCGTAAACTACCAATTAAAGATTTCTATAAAAAAAAAAATGAGCCCTGAAAATGCGCAATTTAGGTGGCTTATCTCAAAAAAGATAACAATATCCTAAGTAGTTAGAGGACCCTCCATGGGATAGCTGCATTCAAGATGCTTCAAACAGAAAAGGAATCTCGTTGATACATGGATTTGCCATCAGCCAGTGCAAATTCTCCCAAAGGTCAGGTTAAAGAGATTTCCCAGTTATGAGCTTAAAGGAGACTCAAAACCTCAGGTCTGTCAACATTGCCCCTGAATTACATTATGTAATACAGTTTATAATGCATTATCCAGCCTGTATAGGATGGACCCATTCAGGATCTGTTGATAACAAATTACTAGAAGTGTCTATCTGCTTTGAATCGAAAATGATGGCATATCATAAAAGGGTCATTTAACATAGGATCAGATACACACTGGGCCCTCACGCCGACCCTCCGGCCACCCTAACTACAGCATTATCTGTCGTTGAAAATGGTGCTCGTGTAGAGTCGGGATGATGTACCAAAAGAGCGTTTTATACACAATGATACCCTTGTACAAATGCATATACCTAGTAGGCAGCGTCTTATCATCAAATCTAAGAGGGTGCTATAGTTTTATTATACTTTTATAGACCATTTTTAAAATCCGAGCTTAGCTTAGTTCATAGTCTCCTTACCAATTTTCACTTGACCAGGCTGGCAGAGCCAACTAGTCTAGGTAATTATAACCACAAAGGCGGCTACTCAAGATCCAAGTAGACCTACTACTACGTGATTGTCTTTTTGGCCCCTCTGCCGCCTAGTTATTACATCCTCCAGTCTAGCTCGCCACACCCTTTGAGCAGCACCATTGCCTCGGTAAAAGTGTAGGGTGTGTGCTTTCCACCTTCAGGCATCCATAGATTCGATCACCATCACCCCCCTTGAAATGACCTCAGCTGTTAATTAGGGCGTAAAGCAGCCCAACAACCAACCAAGTCCCTGTCAAAAGATGTGAATAACGCTGTAGTCTGCCCGTTTCTGTGATCCAATATGAACCCTTCCTAATAGCACCCCCACTGATGCATTGCATAAAAATAGCCCCCTGACCTCATTTCTTGAGCTATAAAAAACACAAACCCCTCATTTTAATCACAATATCATGGCAGTCAACATGAATGGAACCATTAGTGGAGAAAGATAAGAGTCTCTGTTTTCTGTAGCCTACAATATTATGGTGACATTCTTCATGTCAAAATGTAATAAATAAATATGAGTTGTTAAAACTTGTTACCATGGGGATGTTGGTAATTGTGTTCTTGAAGACGTATGTGAAATCCAGATGTATGTGCCTCTGCCCAATGATGTCCCTAGCCATTTTAAGTTAACCTGTTCTGTCTGAGTTAGAAGGGTGCCTAGGAGGGCTAGAGCTACAGAACCCCTAACTGCTGTGAAAGTGCCCCTCTCCTGCCTAGATCACAGAAATGGGAAATATGTTCAGTTGCATTCACCATGATATTTCTGGATCTAGGCAGGATAGAAACTCCTGATCTTTTACAGATCTGAAAAGCTCTCATAGGGATCTATACTAATGGAACCAATATGTATTTTTTAACTCATTTTTCAAAAATTTATCAAACTCCCTACCTTAGCGCCCCTATAAATAGGGTTAAGTACCTGTCCGACCCCTCTACCACTGCTGCTGGAGGAGTACCGAGAACTACCCTCTTTTTTAGAAAACTAAGTAAAAATTATCCTTCTTCATGTCCAGTTACATACAATGTCGATCAATTTGACACTGTAGCAGCCTGTCTCCATATCTGTATGCTGCATAAATGCACAATACACGGTTCTGCACGCACTTAAACCAAGGCTAACATGGTTGACCTATATAGATGTGATACTCTCGTTTTCGGGGCTAGTAGAAATTAGGCGTCTAATACGGACGTTCTGGGTTCGAACCCTCACTAAGTTTTAGTCAAGACGTCTAGCCACGTCGCCTAAGGCGACGAAAGCGCGTCAAGGCGTTTACAGGGTTCGAACCCGTGAGCTGCTCCTTGGGGCTACAAAAAACGCTTAGACCTTGAAATCCCATAGGGAAAAAATTTTGGGTTTTTGGACTTTAGGCCTTAATTTGAGGGTGATCCCGGGCTGATAGAAAAATAATTCTTGGACGAGCGGATAGCTCTGGATCTCTTTTATCTAAAACAGCGAAAAATTGATTATGGTTTCGCCGCAATTCATCCGACGGGGGGTAATCAGCCCCCCCCTCTGCCAATCAAGGCAGTGAATCTAGACGACCGCGCAATCGCTCGCGGCCGTCGCGACGAACCGACTGAAGACCTCGGCATCTTAGTATGATTCGTGTGACCTACTTAGAGGCTCACACGGTGGGGGTGTGTCCGGCGTTCGGCGCGCTGATTGGCTACTGGTGGGAGGCGCTGTGCCGCGTCAAGAACTTCACCTATTTGGGACGGCTGTTAAAGGCGCACTGAGTTGAGGTGCACCTTTAAGCAAGAGCGCGATCTGGCCTAGTCTTGCGGACCCCTGTTTGGAGAGTGTAGCGGGCGGCTATGTCGCGCTCTCCAACCACAGTCTTAACAGTGGTCCGCAAGACTAGAGTGCAAGACGCGTGCACACACAGACCGAACAGACACACACAGACCCACACACCCACACACCCCTATCAGTGAGGCGTCTAGCAGATTTGGGAGAGGTGACCAGGGAGGTACTCTCGGCTAGCGGCCACTAATTAGCTGTTTAGATAAGGCACAGAAACAAGGGTGATGACAGACTATGTGGTCAAGCAGCCAACATGCCCTGACACTTGATAATGGGTGTGGACCACCAAATTCGACATGGCGACATGGCCATTTCTTATAATCGACAAACGACATGAGGCCTAATGACAAGTGACATGAGGCCCAAAAATCATAGTGACAGGCGACATGAGCAATTCTTAAAATCGACATGGGATATGAGCATTATTAAGTGACATTGACATGTGACATGGCCATTTTCTAAGATCGACATTCGACATGGGGACCCCCCATCCAGAGCCCCTTGATAGATGACAGCTGTTGTGTGTAAGAAAAGCGTATGCCTCACAATCAAAGATGATAAAAGGCTTCATTAATTTGATGAAATTCTAAAATAGATATATTATTCATGTTCTGTGTTCCACAGAGGTAAATTAATTAAGCCTCAACTCTTTCTAGAAGCAGTAATACAAAAATGTATAACATGATAACGTTGTATCAAACATTTTCTTATATACTGGCTTCTGGTAGGAGTTGAATCATAAATAAAGTACCTATGTGAAGCACATGACATGCATGTCATGCTTATTAAAGAATAACATCAATTCAATCAGGTATTCAAATATTTTGGGTTTGCAGGCACAGTTAGAAGGGGTAAGGTTAGTGGTGGTATCTGACCAGGATGTATCAGATTACTACAAACTGCCCCTGACCCCTTCCACCACCACCACTGGTCACCGGCTGTCTGGGGCTCCCGTGGTCAGTGGATAAATTCTATCCACTCTGAATCTGCTAGACGTCTCTCTGCTATGTAGTGTGGGATGTAAAAGAAACCCTTGTCTCGGTAAAAGGACCATAGATTCGATCACCATCACCGCCCTTGAAATGACCATAGCTGTTAACTAAGGCGTAAAGCAACCCACACACCCACACACCCACACACCCACACATTTTTCTGTATGAGCCTTCAGACCTGAAGCTGCTCAGTGTACGGGACTAGGTTTTGTCATAGGCCCTACGGACGCTACTCAAGGGGGAATAAGAGAGCTGTCTCACCATGACATGGGCTGGCTGTAGTTTTTTATGTTTCGGTACCTACAACCAAACAGCCAGTACCCACCCCAGGGCTTCATGTCGCACGCGGGAAAAGTATAACGGTGGCGCCAACTGTCGGAATAGCGGGTACACTACGTCAGTAGTTCTTTTGTTCTCCGCTGAGTGACTGGGCGAAATGTAGTCGGTAGCTCTATTTTCTGTGCACTGTTCTGTTCATTTTCTACACTTAACGCTTAAATAGACCGCGTGTTTGTACAAGCTAGCCGTTTTTATCAGTGCAAAAATTAAATAAGCATCGGATAGAACAATAAAAAAATGAGAAAGTAATCCAGCACTTAGTATAAGGCACCAGTTTTATCATGAGACACCGAAAGTCTGGTTTTTTTAAGGTGGATAAGACAGTCGACTGAGAGCTCCAAAGTAACCAAAAACGTACCAGAGGGCGATCTATCTCAGAACGTACCCGACAGGGCAGGGGCCTTCTACACCCCGGCTCTGATGAGCAAGCGAGGGCCTATTCCTCTTTTGAGGTGGGCCCAAAATTGAACAAAAGAATAAACTCAAAAAAAAGCCTTAAGATTGAAAGAGTTGTAGATACTGATTTTAACGAAGAAGTCCCATTCATTAGTTTACAAATAGTCAGTGTAAGTACGCCCATGTATAGGAGAGAGACCTTGCTTATTTCTTATAAAGTTGTAAGATAGTCACATCATGATGCACATCATCATAAACGCAATCATGATACATTTCATTGTAAGTAGACGAACCAGTAGACTCGCCTCTCTGCCCTCTAAAAGAGAGGGCAGAGAAGCGAGTCTCACTCTTAAAAAACCCTTCCCCTCCCCCCCCTCCCCCCCTCCCCCCCCATGCATCTTAAAGAGTGCCCCCCAGAGTGCCCCTCCCCCCCCTAAAAAAAAGAGCCACATTTTTAAATTATTTTTTAGCAAGCTTTCAGCTTGCTTTTTTTCTTTTTTAAAATTTATTTATCCATAAAAATCTCAAGTGACTTATTTTGAAATTCGCGCCAACCTAGTAGTCACGTGACCCCCTTAAGTAGGTCACTTCCAGTCACGTGACCTATTTGAATTTCCCGCCAACATGGTGGTCACGTGACCCTCTTAAGTAGGTCACTTCCGGTCACGTGACCTATTTGAATTTCCCGCCCAAAGGTCATGTGACCGGAAGTAGGTCACTTCCGGTCACGTGACCTATTTGAATTTCCCGCCAAAAGGGAGGCCTCCCTTTTGGCGGGAAATTCAAAAGCAGCCAATGAGAGGCCTCTGATTGGCTGCAGGTCGATTGAGTAATAAACAGTACTTAACTATAGTCCCGTTCCGATACATACTATACTACTCATGTGTATGCAAAGTATACTAAGTGCCCCCCCCCTGGGGATTTACAGATGTAGCGGCCTCCCATGTGGCCTTGGGACTGAGCTCAAAGTGGCCAGTCTGCCTGTTATTTCCCAGAAGCCCACAGGAAGTGGAGTATTCTGTGGCATTACCCAGAAGCCACCTTGACGTAGACTATTTCTGGCTGTGCCAACCTCTTTGTATGACCTCCTTTCTCAGCACTTACCGCACACACAACGTTGAATCAACGATGATCACTGATTCAATATTGATTCAATGTTGATTCAATATTGATTCAAAGTTGATTCAATGTTAATTCAATGTTGATTCAACATTGATTCAACATTGACTCAATGTTAAACTGGAATGTTTTTCCAACTGGGCAGGAGGCAGCAGTGGGGCTGCAGATGGCCTGGACCCTATTGGGCCAAAAAAAAAAGAAGGTTTGTTTCGGGTAACCAGACCGGGTCTAGCAAAACAGGGCCAGGTCCCCCTCTTTTTTTCTCTTTTACAAATTTTTCCCCAACTACCAAATTTTACAGTTTGTAAATCGGATAATTTTTAAGGATTTTAGAGGAAAAACGCTTAAAATAGGCCTAAAATAAATAAATTTAAAAAAAACCATTTAAAAATAAGCAAAAAAAAACGACCGGCCGGGTCTGGGTTGTCTGACCATGTTACCGGAAACCAACATTTTTTTTTATTTGGGCTTGGTCATGTGTTGTTTCCCAGAAGCTAACAGGAAGTGGGGTATTTCTGGCCGCGCTGACCAGCTGAGCTGCAGGTGCTTCATGACCTGTTTCCTCACCAGGAGGCAGCACTGGGGCTGCACATGGTCGTGCTGGGACCAGCTGGTCTAGGTCCTACTGAGATGGGGGACTGGGGGGGGGCTGTCTGAAGTACACCAGGGGGCAGCACTGGGGCTGTACATGGTCTGGGACCAGCTGGTCTAGCTCCTACTGAGATGGGGGACTGGGGGGGGGGCTGTCTGAAGTACACCAGGGGGCAGCACTGGGGCTGTACAGGGTCTGGGACCAGCTGGTCTAGGTCCTACTGAGATGGGGGACTGGGGGGGGGGCTGTCTGAAGTACACCAGGGGGCAGCACTGGGGCTGTACATGGTCTGGGACCAGCTGGTCTAGGTCCTACTGAGATGGGGGACTGGGGGGGGGGGCTGTCTGAAGTACACCAGGGGGCAGCACTGGGGCTGTACAGGGTCTGGGACCAGCTGGTCTAGGTCCTACTGAGATGGGGGACTGGGGGGGGGGGCTGTCTGAAGTACACCAGGGGGCAGCACTGGGGCTGTACATGGTCGTGCTGGGACCAGCTGGTCTAGGTCCTACTGAGATGGGGGACTAGGGGGGGGGGGGCTGTCTGAAGTACACCAGGGGGCAGCACTGGGGCTGTTCATGGTCTGGGACCAGCTGGTCTAGGTCCTACTGAGATGGGGGACTGGGGGGGGGGCTGTCTGAAGTACACCAGGGGGCAGCACTGGGGCTGTACATGGTCTGGGACCAGCTGGTCTAGGGGGACTAGGGGGACTAGGGGGGGGGGGGGGTGCCTGTCTGAAGTACACCAGGGGGCAGCACTGGGGCTGTACATGGTCTGGGACCAGCTGGTCTAGGGGGACTAGGGGGACTAGGGGGGGGGGGGTGCCTGTCTGTAGTACACCAGGGGGCAGCACTGGGGCTGTACATGGTCTGGGACCAGCTGGTCTAGGTCCTACTGAGATTGGGGACTGGGGGGGGCCCTGTCTGAAGTACACCAGGGGGCAGCACTGGGGCTGTACATGGTCTGGGACCAGCTGGTCTAGGTCCTACTGAGATTGGGGACTGGGGGGGGCCCTGTCTGAAGTACACCAGGGGGCAGCACTGGGGCTGTACATGGTCGTTCTGGGACCAGCTGGTCTAGGTCCTACTGAGATGGGGGACTGGGGGGGGGGGCTGTCTGAAGTACACCAGGGGGCAGCACTGGGGCTGTACATGGTCTGGGACCAGCTGGTCTAGGTCCTACTGAGATGGGGGACTGGGGGGGGGGGCTGTCTGAAGTACACCAGGGGGCAGCACTGGGGCTGTACATGGTCTGGGACCAGCTGGTCTAGGTCCTACTGAGATGGGGGACTGGGGGGGGGGGGGGGGGGCTGTCTGAAGTACACCAGGGGGCAGCACTGGGGCTGTACATGGTCGTGCTGGGACCAGCTGGTCTAGGTCCTACTGAGATGGGGGACTGGGGGGGGGGGGGGGGGCTGTCTGAAGTACACCAGGGGGCAGCACTGGGGCTGTACATGGTCTGGGACCAGCTGGTCTAGGTCCTACTGAGATGGGGGACTGGGGGGGGGGGGGGGCTGTCTGAAGTACACCAGGGGGCAGCACTGGGGCTGTACAGGGTCTGGGACCAGCTGGTCTAGGTCCTACTGAGATGGGGGACTGGGGGGGGGGGGCTGTCTGAAGTACACCAGGGGGCAGCACTGGGGCTGTACATGGTCTGGGACCAGCTGGTCTAGGTCCTACTGAGATGGGGGACTGGGGGGGGGGCTGTCTGAAGTACACCAGGGGGCAGCACTGGGGCTGTACATGGTCTGGGACCAGCTGGTCTAGGTCCTACTGAGATGGGGGACTGGGGGGGGGGGCTGTCTGAAGTACACCAGGGGGCAGCACTGGGGCTGTACAGGGTCTGGGACCAGCTGGTCTAGGTCCTACTGAGATGGGGGACTGGGGGGGGGGGCTGTCTGAAGTACACCAGGGGGCAGCACTGGGGCTGTACATGGTCTGGGACCAGCTGGTCTAGGTCCTACTGAGATTGGGGACTGGGGGGGGCCCTGTCTGAAGTACACCAGGGGGCAGCACTGGGGCTGTACATGGTCTGGGACCAGCTGGTCTAGGTCCTACTGAGATGGGGGACTGGGGGGGGGGCTGTCTGAAGTACACCAGGGGGCAGCACTGGGGCTGTACAGGGTCTGGGACCAGCTGGTCTAGGTCCTACTGAGATGGGGGACTGGGGGGGTGTCTGAAGTACACCAGGGGGCAGCACTGGGGCTGTACATGGTCTGGGACCAGCTGGTCTAGGTCCTACTGAGATGGGGGACTGGGGGGGGGCCTGTCTGAAGTACACCAGGGGGCAGCACTGGGGCTGGACATGGTCTGGGACCAGCTGGTCTAGGTCCTACTGAGATGGGGGACTGGGGGGGGCCCTGTCTGAAGTACACCAGGGGGCAGCACTGGGGCTGTACATGGTCTGGGACCAGCTGGTCTAGGTCCTACTGAGATGGGGGACTGGGGGGGGCCCTGTCTGAAGTACACCAGGGGGCAGCACTGGGGCTGTACATGGTCTGGGACCAGCTGGTCTAGGTCCTACTGAGATGGGGGACTGGGGGGGGGGGCTGTCTGAAGTACACCAGGGGGCAGCACTGGGGCTGTACATGGTCTGGGACCAGCTGGTCTAGGTCCTACTGAGATGGGGGACTGGGGGGGGGGCTGTCTGAAGTACACCAGGGGGCAGCACTGGGGCTGTACATGGTCTGGGACCAGCTGGTCTAGGTCCTACTGAGATGGGGGACTGGGGGGGGGCCCTGTCTGAAGTACACCAGGGGGCAGCACTGGGGCTGTACATGGTCTGGGACCAGCTGGTCTAGGTCCTACTGAGATGGGGGACTGGGGGGGGGCCCTGTCTGAAGTACACCAGGGGGCAGCACTGGGGCTGTACATGGTCTGGGACCAGCTGGTCTAGGTCCTACTGAGATGGGGGACTGGGGGGGGGCTGTCTGAAGTACACCAGGGGGCAGCACTGGGGCTGTACATGGTCTGGGACCAGCTGGTCTAGGTCCTACTGAGATGGGGGACTGGGGGGGGGGCTGTCTGAAGTACACCAGGGGGCAGCACTGGGGCTGTACATGTTCTGGGACCAGCTGGTCTAGCTCCTACTGAGATGGGGGACTGGGGGGGGGGGCTGTCTGAAGTACACCAGGGGGCAGCACTGGGGCTGTACATGGTCTGGGACCAGCTGGTCTAGCTCCTACTGAGATGGGGGACTGGGGGGGGGGCTGTCTGAAGTACACCAGGGGGCAGCACTGGGGCTGTACATGGTCGTGCTGGGACCAGCTGGTCTAGGTCCTACTGAGATGGGGGACTGGGGGGGGGCTGTCTGAAGTACACCAGGGGGCAGCACTGGGGCTGTACATGGTCTGGGACCAGCTGGTCTAGGTCCTACTGAGATGGGGGACTGGGGGGAGGGCTGTCTGAAGTACACCAGGGGGCAGCACTGGGGCTGTACATGGTCGTTCTGGGACCGGCTGGTCTAGGTCCTACTGAGATGGGGGACTGGGGGGAGGGCTGTCTGAAGTACACCAGGGGGCAGCACTGGGGCTGTACATGGTCTGGGACCAGCTGGTCTAGGTCCTACTGAGATTGGGGACTGGGGGGGGCCCTGTCTGAAGTACACCAGGGGGCAGCACTGGGGCTGTACATGGTCGTGCTGGGACCAGCTGGTCTAGGTCCTACTGAGATGGGGGACTGGGGGGGGGGGCTGTCTGAAGTACACCAGGGGGCAGCACTGGGGCTGTACATGGTCTGGGACCAGCTGGTCTAGGTCCTACTGAGATGGGGGACTGGGGGGGGGCTGTCTGAAGGCTGAGTGACCTGGATACCCAGCCTGGGCGGGTTGTTCAATCTGTGTTGTAAATCCGGGCAGTCTTCCACCTGCTAACTGTTAGGACTTATAGATTACAGTCACATTTTGATTTAATAAAAGGTATATTCATAAAGGTAAAAGAATAAACACCAAGTTCCTGGAGTCTTTAGCCATTTAGTAATTTCATGAGTTAAATCTTGGCCGTATTCCATGAGGCTGAAGGCTAAGTGGAATACGGCCAACGTTGAAATGTGGTTGACATTCCAATAAGAAAACAAACAACACATTATATATACTGTGCAAAAGTCCACCCTGCATTTAGATGCCTTTTCACATATTACATCACTGATATCATTCCTCCACTCCCCTGGCCCAGTGATACAGCAGCCTAGTGACCTTTACACGATGAGTGGTTTGCCCTTCTGTAGGTGGCTTTGCTCTTCTGCTGAGTCACCATAGGTGGTTGGCATGGTAACTACCGCCCTGAGTCCCTTAGCTCTGCATTTATCATAATGTACAGTAATGTTATACATTCTGACAGTGATCCTGGCTAAAGCCTTACTTCTCACATTCTCTCACCCACTCCTGTCCTGATACAGCCAGTCCAGGGGCATTTACTGCAGGCTACACTTGCCAGGTTGGCAGAAACTTCTTTTCTCTCTTTATAATTCAAATCATCTTAGATCTTATATTGCCAGACGGTATTACCCCTAACTAATATGCAGTCTTCCATATGGTGTGGTCAGTTTGCATATTATAGAGCCCTGTTCTCTCTATTTATGAACACCTCGCCCAGTGATATACCATAGTTACCTAGGCTCTATGCTTTATGAGCAGATCAGAGGCTGATGACCAAAATGCCTCAGGACAAAAAAGGACATAAAATAAGATGTTCTTCTTCCCTGTCCATGACTAACGACTTAATTAGTGCTAATTATCTCCTACATCCCCTGCAGCCAGGGCCCAGGGGGGTTTACACTTTTCTTTACCTCATCGACGCTGTGTGCAGTATATAATGCAGCCACACAGAGAAAAGACACAGAGTCAAAAGGGAGTCCAGGCTGCCTACAGAATGACCCCCCACTCTAGGGAAGCCGTGGTCCAGTATACACAGAAAAATCTGAATACCCTGGCCTTTAGTGTGAAGTGGCTATCCCAGGACAGTCACAGGGACATTGGTCAGCCATGAGCAAGTGCTATTCAAAAATGACTGAGGTATAACCACATATGACAAATACTCGAAAGGACTCAGCCTAAAACCCATTGAAATGGAGAAGACTAAGGTGTGTTGGTCAGTACTGACCAACCTGACAATATTAAAGCGGCATAATCACTGCCCAGTGGGCACAGAACATTGAATCAACATTGATAAATGGTTGTCAACATCGATTCAATGTTGATTCAACGTTGATTCAACATTGAACAGAATTTTGTGCCCACTGGGTGAGCGTGTCCCACTCACAATTCTAGTACTGTTCTAGTCTACTATGTGGTAGCTGCGTGAGTGATGATATTGCTCCTTTAACTAAGGCCTCGTGTCCCTGTATCATGTACAGCACCTGTGTATGTAAACCAGAAATGCTGCTTTAGTGTTGTATAATTCATGTGCTAATGTAGAAATGCACAGTAAAGGGCATTAATGTATCATTAATCTGCCCTACCCACTGCGTCGCAGATGTACTTTTCAATAAACGATGTTGCATTCTGTTGCACCTTAAGAAATCCACCCTTCATGGAGAGAACAGCAACTTTAAGTTGATCACTGGGCTTTCTGTGCTGCCCTGTTCATCTTAGTTCAGGTAGCCTAAAACAAATAAAGTCATTTCCAAGCAAAGGCTGTGGTGCTCGACCATTTCACCACTTGCACTGATCTACATCAACAACCCCTTTGCCAGGGGATGTTGATGCGCCTCTTTGAGTTCTGCCAATAGTTGCCTGGGGGTGTGCAACCATCGATAACCTGACACCAGGGTGATGTCCGTATATGGAACTCCTGAGGCGGGTGCTGTGTTTATATTAACCGAATCTACTCAGCATTGTATCTCACCTTTTCCTATCATGTGATTGTTTAACTTTTTTGGCACCAAAAGTCACTAACAAACACATTCAACCACTAAGGATTATGACCCAGACAAATAAATAGTGTTAGCTTACAACAGGTGGGAAACTATGCCACCAATATACCAATAAAAGGATGTAAGGGTAACATTAGTGCCTAGTCTAGCCTAGACCTCTGCCACAACTAGATAGGGTCCTGATTGTACCTACACTGTAAAAAAAATTACGTCAAAATAATGGAGATTCACTGGCACCACTGGGTGCCGGACTTTCACCGTAAAAATGACGGTCACTGTTATTTCAAGTTCACCGTCATTTAAATGGTGAAAGTCCGGCTTTGTAATGCCAGTCCATGAGAAGTCACTCTAGGATGGCTACAGAGCAAACCTTATATATTTTTCTTATGACCACAAAAATAGTGTTCTTAGCATCAATCAAAATCTCCTCATGAACCAAACCGCCACATGGTGTGATAAAACTTAACATGAATTAAAGAAAGCTTCACCGTAACATAAATAAACTGTGTTTCATTGTGCTGAATGATGGATATTCAAAGTAAAATTGATCGATTTTACATTGCCCCACTGTAATGATATGTAATGATGATGCACCGTAAAATTTTACGTTGGTTCCCTGTATATTCAACGGGATATTTTTACAAGACATAACTTCACCGTAAATGAATAAACTGTGTTTCACCGTACTGGAAACAGATATTCATAGTAAAATTTGTTGACTTACCATTGCCTCACCGTAATCACATTTATGGTGATCTACCGTAAAGTTTTGCATTGATTCTCTGTATATTCAAAAGAATATTTTTACAGTGTAGTCCTGCCACCACAAGTGAATACACCTGCTACTACTACCCAGTAAACACCCTACGTAATTCCAACGTAGCTCAGAGGTTTCTCTAGGTAGTTTTCCAACCAAAGGTTTGAGATTAGTAAATTTGGAAGGTTTGTAGACGTCAAAACATGAAGGTTTATTTACGTTCAACAGACATAGATGTCTGATTTACGTTTATCTGCCTCATTCAGACGTGAATCTACGTAACAAATCTACGTAGATCTACATTAATCTACGTAATTAACTTCAATTGGGTATATAACTTCTCAGTTTCACACTAGGTGGCAGCACTTTCAACTGTGGAGAGAATATGACAGCTCTTTAACTAATCTACCACATTCAAGCAGTAATTTCTCATTAATTATGAATTAAATGTTATGCAAATGAACCATATACAATTTGATAATTATATATGATGGACAGCAGGTTAAAGAATTGTGCATTGATATGCACATTACGGCACTTTACTGGGCAGACACCACATTGGTGGTAATGGAAGAAATACAAAGCCTCTCTGCAGCCAAAACTATGCAATAGATCTATACTGTCAGGCTGTTCAGTTAAACTACAAAGATGTACTATATTTATATAGAAAGAAATGTGATTAAGAATGATAATAGTTAGTTTGTATAAATATTTTTTGTTAATGTGAATATGTCTGAGATATATTTGTCTGAATCCCACTATGTAAAGTTGAACGTAGATTTACGTCTGAGCTACGTGAATCAGACCTGCAGGTTTGAGATTGGTTAATAAACCTTAACGTTCTAACGTTGATAAACCTTCCAAAATTACGTCGTTCAGACCAAAAAACAACGTTAATTTAAGTATGACCAACGTAATTGTGTTTACTGGGTAGGTAAGGGTCCAGGTGGCATGTAGTCCTGTACAGATTCCTGCCACCACTAGGTAGGGGTCCTGGTGGTACCTAGGCTAACTAGTACAGGGTCCTGCTGATACCTAGTCCTACCCAGACTCCTGCCACAATTAGGTAAGGGTCTTGATGGCACCTAGTCCTACCCCGACCCCTGCCACTACTAGCTAAGGACCTCCAGGGCAATGTTCATATTGGCTTCATCTGAATATAATCATCTTTCTCTGCACACTGTCAGACAATGGTATCAGTACAATGTTATTGGTTGTATGACAACAGCATTGTTCCCCATACAAAGCTGTACCTGCAATAAGGGACTGAAAGCTTCTCACCAGATCATATTTTTACCTTGGTAATCTTGCTGTTCATTCAATTAACCATAGTTTTGCAAGTATTAAGCTTGACTTTGATATTGTTCACTGACAAACTTGTCTCAAGAACCGGAAACAGCTTACAGTAGAAGAACTAAGGTTATGAGGGACCCCCATATGTATGCAAGACAGGTGTCACATGACTGTCCCAGAAGGCCCTATTCCAGCCTACTTCCTGTCCATAACGATGTATCGTCTAATTTAAGAAATACGCAAGTTGAGTTTACAGACCCAGTGGCCTACTGTGTGACCTTGAGACTTGTCTCTAAATGGCACTTCTCTCTGCCTTCCCTGTTGTTTCCCAGAAGCTGACAGGAAGTGGGGTATTTCTGGCCGCGCTGACCAGCTCAGCTGCAGGCACTTCATGACCTGCCTCCTCTCCAGGGGGCAGCAGTGGGGCTGGGACATTCTGTAATTCCGAGACCGGGGCTGACTCAGGACGAGTGGACCTTGGGCTGTATTTCACGAGGCCTTAGGCCAAGTGAAATGCGGCCGGAGGGTGAACAAGTGGCCAACAGCGTGTTGCTACATGGTCCTCCTGAAGGGTGGAGGCAGTTGGAATCACCTGTCTAAAGTATCATTTTACCTAGTATATGGCATTACTATTCCTACAACCTACAGTGTGCTGAATAGCGTA
This sequence comes from Harmothoe impar, assembly GCA_947462335.1. Classification (NCBI taxonomy): domain Eukaryota; kingdom Metazoa; phylum Annelida; class Polychaeta; order Phyllodocida; family Polynoidae; genus Harmothoe; species Harmothoe impar. The sequence continues at coordinate 122,029,765 of OX381704.1, read as the reverse complement.
AAGGTATAAACATTTCTTCAAAATTGCATAAAAAAACGTAGGGTCGGCCCTGTTTTGATAGCCTGGGTCGGGTGACCTGAAACAAACCCTTTCATTGGGGCCTTAGAGCTGTATTATTAGCTTACGTAGAATGCAGAGAGCTGTGAGAGGTGTTAGCGTCTTACAGTTACCTGAGCTGTGTCACATGTCCTGACTACAGGTCCATTATAGACAGGTAATGACTGCTACCTACCTGTACCTCAGCCACACCCTGCCCTATCTGTATAATATAATAGCATAATGATCCGCATTACTCTAGGGAGGGATATATATGGTGTTTCAATCTAAAATAGATTTGCAGACATGAATGAGAATTGCGTTACCAATTCAATGGACTAGTTTGGGGCTGGGTGAATAAATTGGTAATCTGACGTATGGGCTTGGAATTCCAAGTCCGATTTAGGCTGCAAGCCTTCTAACATGGTAAATAATGAGCATTTGTTTGCCGTATTGAGAGCGCGAACGTCAACAATATATGCATCCTTAACTACGTAACCAAATTTCATTGGTAAGGAATGTCCCTGTGATTGGCTGATGGAGGGGTACTGAAGGGGGCGGATGAAGGGGCACTGAAGGGGGCTGATGAAGGGGTACTGAAGGGGGCCTGGCTGAAGGACCTATTTACTGTAGACAATTGGCTGCATTTCTCATCAGGTTTGATTCCCCTATTTGTAAAACTGCATTAGTTGGCCGCTAGTCCCCACCCCAATGAATCAGGCTTGAAGTACCAGATGAACCAAAAGAGGCTACATAGATATATGTACTTTTTTCAAAGCTAACTCAATTTTTACTTAGAATTTACTTGAAAGAATATTTTGGGGTTATGATTTATTTCTATCGTTCCTGTCATCATATCAATTCCTTTAGATAAACTGCTTAAACTTAAGGGAAAACCAACCTTTAACACCTGATCTCGATAATGAGTGCCCAACAACAAGAAACAGCGGGTTTGACAAAAATATGCCATAGTTTCCACATGTCACAATGCATCAAAATAGAATGGTTATCTAAGAAAACAGGTAGTTAAGTGCTATTGCAATGCATAAAATATGCTGAAAGCAATACAGCAATGGAACATCGTAGGCCTGTACATGTACTAGTCGGGGAGGCAGTTGATAACAGCTGCGCTGCTCCCCGTTCCAGGGTCAAGGCTGTGTTACCATGGAGATATAGGACAACCAGACACTGGTCAGCACACACACACAACTTTCCCGCGCCCTTCCACAGTTTGCTGTGAGAATGTCACAGAACCCAAAATCCCAGTCCCCGAAGCGTTAAACCATTAAAACAATCTATTTATATTGACAACCGTTCCTTCCTCGCTGTAATGTATCATAACACTGATATCTATATATAAACAAATATAAATACATATACTTGGTAATATATCACCCTACACTAAGCTCTCTATTCTTGATTCACATCACTTACATCTTGTCTCGCTACTCAACCTTCAGCCTAGTGACCTTTACAAGATGAGTGGTCTGCCCTTCTATAGGTGGCCGTATGGTCTGTCCTTCTGCGGAGTTACCGTAGGCGGATGGCATGGTAACCACCGCCCTGAGGTCGGTTTCCTTAACTACTCATCATTCTACATTATGACAGTAATCCTCACTGATGCTGGCCCCCAGAGCCCTCTGCCGTCCTGAGGTACAACCAGCCCTGGGCATCTACTAGATGCTACATTCACTAGTCTGTAAGGTAGTCTGAAGGAGAGATTTGCTGCACCTGACATGCTCTTAGATTGGTAGCAGTTATTTTCCTACTCTTCCCAATCCCAACAGTCTGAGAAACCATGCAGACCATATTAAATTTGTTACAGCTTTGTTGTGACCGGCTCTTGATATGCCTCCCTAGGTTAAATGACACTAGGTTGAGGACCAAAATGCCTCAGGACAAAAACGAGAAAAAAGTCGCTCCTCCATGACTAATGACTTAATTAGTGCTGCTTACCCCCTACATCTCCAGGGGCACATGGAGAGGGCCGCGCCATATAAGTACACACTACCTTATCAGCCGTGTTTTGTACTATTGAACGCTTCAAAGACGGCAACTTGCTATAAAATAATTAGATTTGTTGTCATAATGCAGCTTGAGCAGATAACTCACATTTCTCATTATGATGCTGTTGGATAGTGGTAAATACAAAATATATCTCAATTAAAAACGAAGCAGTTTTGTGTCTTTATGATTATAATAAAATTCAAAAGGTGTAATATGTTGCGCTTTTATTCCGATTTCCTCTATATTCTTTACCCAATACTCTCCAAGTAGTATAGTATGTATCGGAACGGGACTATAGTTAAGTACTGTTTATTACTCAATCGACATGCAGCCAATCAGAGGCCTCCATTTGGTCACGTGACCGGAAGTGACCTACTTAGGGGATTAGTGGTGCATTCTGGGTAACCCTGCAGCCAATCAGAGGCCACCATTTGGTCACGTGACCGGAAGTGACCTACTTAGGGGATTAGTGGTGCATTCTGGGTAACCTACTGACCTACTTAGGGGACCGGAAGTGACGTCATATGACTTAATTTAGGATCACGTGACCGGAAGTGACCTGATGAGTCACGTGAGCGGAAGTGACGTCACATGACCTAATGGCCGACCGGAAGTGAGTGACCTCATTGAGGATCACGTGACCGGAAGTGACTTGATTGATCACGTGAGCGGAAGAAGAAGTTTTTTGTTTAGGAAGTGAGGGTCTTTAGGATCACGTGACTGGAAGCGACGTCGTCACATGAGTGACGCTTTAAGAGACTGCGCGACTTACTAGTAAAAGAAGACGTATGAAAATAAAAACACAACAATATTTTATTTTATTTTTTTTATTTCTTTTTTTTTCAATCTTGATAAACACTCTATTTTTGAAAAGATGCACACGCTTATTTTTTTTTTTTTCATATCTCTAAAGGACTCGTTGTCACACCGTCAGAATGCACGCGACGCTTATAATACAAGTAGCGCACGCCGTCTTTCTCTATGGTGTAGGTGACCATTTTGTTTCGCACCACTTTGAAGTTTCTATTTACAGCAATGAGAGTTTTTCGTTGGCGAAGAACATCCAAGAAGTCGTCTGGTTCCTGAGGGTTTTGTTTCTTCTGTACGCCGCCGCCGCCAAGACGAGACGAGATGGCTCAAGCTATTCCACTTTCAAGCTCGCCTTCACCGCCTTGTCCACCTGAAAAAAAGTTAATGCGGCTTGACGACGTGAGACGCGCGAGGCAGACCGATGGGGAGAACAGAGAGGTAGGACAGCGGCGGTTAGCCTATAGCGACGCCTTGCTTCGTCAACTAGGTAAAGAGTTGAGCGGCTGTTGGAGAGAGTTGGGCAGTAGCTTAAAAGTTACCGCCGCCCGTATGGATGCTCTAGGAGAGCGCAGTGTCAAGACACCGGAGGAGCTGTGTACGGCGATGTTCCGAGTCTGGTGGGGTGAAACCCCGCATCGTCATAGATGGGGAGAGCTCGGTCGCGTCTTCACCCGCATTAGACGCGTGGAACTGTTGGCTCAGTGGATGTCCCTTCTCCACAGACAGGGGTTGGATTTCGAAAACCCCAACTCGCGCGCGATGCATAAGCACTTGGGCACCCTCGGCAGACGTCTAGGTAGCAGGTGGAAAGAGGTGGGGGACCATTTAAAATTGTCGCCTGAGAGGTTAGATAAGATCGCTGAAGAATGCGAATACGGAGGAAGTCCCGCTGAGTGGGCCTTCCGAGTGTTGAAAATGTGGCAAGATGAAGCTGACGGTGCCGGCGGTACACCTTTTGAACTCCTTCGAGTGTTGACTGAGGACATGGGAAAGTTTGACCTCGGCATCCCGATATTACTTGACTTTATCAAGCAAGAAACAACGAGAACGACGGACATGTGAATTGTTGTGTTTTATTTTCATACGTCTTCTTTATTAGTAAGTAAAAAAAAAAATATCATAACAATTAAGACGCGCGCCCTCTTAAAGTGTCACTTCCTCCAGTCGCAGCTGATCGCCTCATCGAAGCACGTGATAAACAAAAAAAACGAAGAGACACGCTTCTTCCTCTCGAGAGGAAGAAGCGTGTCTCTCGATTGAAATCTTTTTCTTTTTTTTTTTTCTTAAAAGAGACAAACGCCCCTTAGAGTGCCCCCCCACCCCCCTAGAGTGCCCCCCTCCCCCCTCCCCCCCTCCCCCCCCCACCACTCGCCCCATGCATCCTAAAAGCGCCCCCCTCCCCATGCATCTTAAAGGGGCCCCCCTCCCCTTCCCTCCCCTCCCCTCCCTTCCCCCCCCTTTATACACTCTAAAGAACGCTTCTACCTAGTTCAATAAGTCACTTCCAGTCGCTCGTAAAACAATAAAAAATGAAAAAAAAAACAAACTTATATCGTAGTGTTTTTTATTAGTTTACCGAAAAAAATAAGAGACTCGCCTCCTTCTCCTCCTCCTCCTCCTCCTCCCCCTCCTCCTCCTCCTCCTCCAAAAAAAAAGATATCACATTTTAAAGCGCGTGACCCCTTAAAGACGCTCATCTCTTCATTAAGTCGCGTGACGTCACTTCTTCTTCTTCTTCCGGTCACGTGATCAATCAGGTCACTTCCGGTCACGTGATCCTCAATCAGGTCACTCACTTCCGGTTGGCCATTAGGTCATGTGACGTCACTTCCGGTCACGTGACTCATCAGGTCACTTCCGGTCACGTGATCCTAAAGTAGGTCATATGACCTCACTTCCGGTCCCCTAAATAGGTCATATGAAGTCACTTCCGGTCCATAAGTAGGTCATATGACCTCACTTCCGGTCACGTGACCAAATGGCGGCCTCTGATTGGCTAACTAGGTCACGTGACGTCACCACTAATCCCCTAAGTAGGTCACTTCCGGTCACGTGACCAAATGGAGGCCTCTGATTGGCTGCAGGTCGATTGAGTAATAAACAGTACTTAACTATAGTCCCGTTCCGATACATACTATACTACTTCTCCAACACTGAGACTGGTACCTTCCTTGTTAACAGATTAAGTAGGTCTTAACGCCAGATGCCAATGCCTTACATGCAGACCTAGTTCTTTGGAAGCTCCACAGTATTCCCAGGAGTACCAGAACCCACAGTCTTAGATGGAGCAGGCATGAGTCTGTGTCGCCTACATGATCTAAGTATAAAGTGTACAGGATATTTGGCAACAAGCACAAGTAACAACAGTCATATATATGTCATCAATGTTTATTGAATATTTACATTCTTCATCCTAATATTATGTAGTCAACACCTAAAACAAGCTAGAGATGATTTTTGTATCATATGTTAACAAATGTTATGCTGCATCATGAGCGCATATTTTGTCAATAAACGAGTCTTGGAAGGGCTCATTTAAACAAAACAAAACACAAGAGATTTCCCAGCAATGGCTGCCCTCTAGCTTGCCTTATCAGCCCAGGTACCACACCGTGCTGACCAACAACCCCTTTGTCAGGTACTATACCTGTGCCTCTTTGAGATCTGTCAATAAGGCCAAAGAAAAAAATGTTGTTTCAGGTAACATGGCAAGGAAATGTAGTTTTTTTTTCCGAAGACCCAAAAATTCACCCAAAAAGGGTAAAAATAAGTAAATTCTTCAACATTGCATAAAACAATGTAGGGTCGGCTCTGTTTTGATAGGGTTGGTCGGGTGACCTGAAACAAACCTTCTTTTTTTTGGCCTAAGTGCCTGGGGCCAAACGCCAGCGTGATGTCCAATATGGTATTCAGGAGGCATCTTGTATTCTAATTGATAACCTAATGCCGGGCCAATGCACAAACCATCTTATTTCACCTCTGTCATGTGATAGTGTTACTACCGAGCATTGTCAACCCAATGTGTGTCGCGGGTAATGATTCTGACAAATAAATAGTATAAGATTACAACAGGTGGGAAACAACCCATATAGACATGTGAGGATCATATTGGTAACACAGCCTGCACATACAAGGTATGGGTCATAGTAGTGCCACCACTAGGTATGGGTCCTGGTAGTCCCCAGTCATGCTTAGACTCCTGCCACTACTAGGTGAGGGTTCTGGGGGTACCTGGTCCTGTACAGACTCCTGCCACTACTAGGTAAGGGTCCTGGTGGTACCTGATCCTGTACAGACTCCTGCTACTACTAGGTAAGGGTTCTGGGGGTACCTGGTCCTGTACAGACTCCTGCCACTACTAGGTAAGGGTCCTGGTGGTACCTAGTCCTGTACAGACTCCTGCTACTACTAGGTAAGGGTTCTGGGGGTACCTGGTCCTGTACAGACTCCTGCCACTACTAGGTAAGGGTCCTGATGGTACCCAGTCCTGTACAGACTCCTGCTACAACTAGGTAAGGGTCCTGGTGGCACCTAGTCCTGTACAGACTCCTGCCACAATTAGGTAAGGGTCCTGGTGGTACCTAGTCCTGTACAGACTCCTGCCACAACTAGCTAAGGGTGCTGGTGGTACATAGTCCTGTACAGACTTCTGCCACAACTAGCTAAGGGTGCTGGTGGTACATAGTCCTGTACAGACTCCTGCCACAACTAGGTAAGGGTGCTGGTGGTACCTAGTTCTATCCAGACTCTTGCCTTCATTTGTTAAGGATCCTGGTCCTATCTAGTCCTGTACAGACTTCTGCCATAACGAGGTCAGGGTCCTGGTGGTGGCCCGGTTAGGTAATGGTCCTGGTGGTACCAAGTCCTAGTCCTGCACAGACTCCTGCCACAATTAGGTAAGGGTCCTGGTGGTGCATAGTCCTGCCCAGACTCCTGCTACAACCAAGTGAGCGTCCTGATGGTATCTAGTCTAGCCCAGACTCCTGCTACAACTAAGTGAGGGTCCTGATGGTATAGCCCATTAACACCATTCACCTTACCACAAGGAGCCACAACAAAATGGCGGCAGTGGTTGCCGGTCCTTACTCAGTAGCTGTGAGGTGACGGCCGGACAGAGCTCTAGTCCGGGCGGGATGTAATAAAGCAGTGCCACCTGTCAGCTTACCTCTAAATAGACTTCACTGTAACCATGGTTACGGGTGACAAGATGTTGTTAAAGAAATTAAATATAGGCCTGCTGCATCCTCAGAGACAAAAGAAGTGGGAAAAACAGGATCTGACTGAGACTAACAACCCCCGGCATCTGGCAGAGGCACAGGTATGCTGCGTTTTACCAGCAGCCTTCTCTGGGCTCATACCGATCTACTTCCCAGCCAGCATTGCTTAGTGGGGCCCATATGTGTTTTTACCTGGGCAAGCTGATTTGCCCATATCTGGGTTATGGTCCTTTTTGTCCAGGGCTATAGGTGGGAGCTCAGATGGGTCAGTTCAGATTCAAAGTGCTGAGCCTAAGTCCAGATTTATTTCGCTCTAAAAATAAGTACAATAAAAGGTGGTTTCGGGAGAAAACAGATGTCAGCATGTTTTGAAATATTTACATTATATATTTATGGAAAAAAAAGTTTTCCTGGGCTGGCCTATCTGGCTTCCCACTTATAGCCCTGAACAAAAAGGACCATAACCCAGATATGGGCAAGCCCATCTGGCCCAAGTAAAACACATATGGGCCCCAGGCACCATTGCTGACAGGGTAGAGACACAGAAGGTATGAAAGGTATCGACTTTTTGTTAATCGTTATATCCAAAATCAAACGTTTACAAAATGTACGTGCAGTGATGGTTATGGCATGGATGGGTGTTGTGGCCGCTTACAGCAGCACACACCAACAATGGCTGCTTACAATTGCTGTTTTCTCCTTAGACATTTTATGGGTTCAAGTGTCCGATAACTCTGGATGTTGGCTGCGGCTTTGGAGGACGCTGGTGGCAGTGGCAGCAGAGGTACACTGCTTTTCCTATTGCTGAGTGCTTTGCAGTTTGGGAGGTTTATGAAGCCTGTGTTTTGACTTTGCAGTTTGGCAGGTTTATGAACCCTGTGTTTTGACTTTGCAGTTTGGCAGGTTTATGAGGCCTGTGTTCTGACTTTGTTGATGTACCTTAAGTACTGTGGCAGACAGTTATGGCTACATCTCATGAAATCGCTACATTTGTATAGTCTTTGACCGGGTGATATCTTTGACCGGGTGACGTCTTTGACTGGGTGAGATCTTTGACCGGGTGACATCTTTGACCAATGCACAATGATTTGGGGCATGGAAAAAATCCTTTTATGGGATAATTATGAGATATAAACATACTAAAACATTTTGAAGAAATGAACCATCAAACGTAATTTTTGCTATGATAAAATAACGTTTTACTAAATGATTATTTAATTGTAATGGTAAATGAACATTTATTATATATAAGCCCATTTCAGTGATTAAAAGGCTTGATGGTCAAAGACATCACCTGGTCATAGATGTGATCTGGTCAAAAATGTCACCTGGTCAAAGACTATCACATTGGCCTGATTTCGTTGTCATATCGGGCCATCGTCAATTAGCATTGCACTAATATCTGAAATTTGATATGCACGAAAGTAAGTAACACAACAATAGGCGATTAGGTGTGTAGTTTGGGTTTATTGTACATTAGGTATGCGATGGTGTGCACCTAGTACCCTACCCAGCTCTCTCTGAGTGGCTAGTGGCGCGTGCCCCTGGTATCATGCATTGGCCACATATTAGATACCAATATTAGCTCTATATGAAAAAGTAAGGAGTGCCAAACATTATGTCTCACACAGTTAGTGCCCAGCCTTATGTGTATTTCCCATACCCACTCATATGGTGACTAAGCTCTATACTGTTGATGTTGTTAGAATGTATTGTGTAGTCTGTCATCACATTTGATCCAGGTAAGTTAACTGGAAAGCTTATTCATTGCCATCCCCTATCCACATTATTAAGAAATAGTGGACCTATCTATAGAGAATCAAAACTGTGTGGCATATAACAATTATCTAAAGTATAGATAGTGGCTCTGCCTTGTGGTTGCCACTGGTACCGAACTAGTGTTGGTTGCCCCACCAGGTGCTTTCATATGCAACTACTATCAGAGGTAAGGTAAGGGTTCTGCTTGTACCTAGGCCTGTCCAGACTCCTGCCACCACTAGGTAAGGGTTCTGCTTGTACCTAGGCCTGTCCAGACTCCTGCCACCACTAGGTAAGGGTTCTGCTTGTACCTAGGCCTGTCCAGACTCCTGCCACCACTAGGTAAGGGTTCTGCTTGTACCTAGGCCTGTCCAGACTCCTGCCACCACTAGGTAAGGGTTCTGCTTGTACCTAGGCCTGTACAGACTCTTGCCACTGGAGTATCCCAATTTCTGAGACAGTTTTTCCTTATTTTGGCACAGCATTGTGTGCCTACCCCTGCTATGCGGGGGGGGGGGGGCGGGGGGGGGGATTTAAAACAGATCATCAACAAATCATCACATCCACCTGTGACCACACTCACATGTTGGTTTACACTTACACATTGTCCATTACAGTGTGACATTGTACAGTGAGATCTAGCACTCGCACCTACAGAGGTGTGGACAGCCTGAGAGGTCCCTGGGGGTACAGGTGGTGAGCTATTGACGTCATACACCGAGCACTCACACCTACAGAGGTGTAGCCTGAGAGGTCCCTGGGGGTGCAGGTGGTGAGCTATTGACGTCATACACCGAGCACTCACACCTAGAGATTGTAGCCTGAGAAATGCCTTTGGCCCTGCACATGTCTTTAATTATACTTTCCTAGGGTGGGTTGTAGATCCTCCAACCTATCATCACCCCCGTCAGGGCCCTCCTCCTACCCCCCAAGAAGCATATAGGGTAGGAGGTCTCACTTAGCACCTCGCCTATGGGCACAGTGTGACAAGCCTCCCCCCTCTAGCCCTATCTACCCCTCCAGGAAAGTGGGCGACCTTGTGTGCTCACTATTGCCAACTATGGAGAAGAGTGGGTTTTATGTGGTTCTTTTGAGGCTTTATTAGAGTGATACCAAACGAAAAGAAGGGGTTTTCTAGACCAAAAAATCCTGCTGAATCCAAATTTTGTGGTCTTGATTCCCAAAACTGACCAAATCCACTCAAAAATGAAATTTGATGATGTAAAGTATTAAGAAAAATGTACAAAATAATGTTGAAAATGTTTGGGACATTACCTATATATAAACCTGTCAATCAAAATCAGTACCTCAATCAACCTATTCAAAATTGGCCTATCCCTCAATCTGACAGGCATTCTTCCTATGTATCACTCTACCTATCCTGCACACTGCCTATCCCTCAGCCTACCTATCCCTCAAGTTACCTATCATTAGAACCTTCTCTTGGATTAGCTCATCCCCCCAAAAGCTTAAAGGCTAAAGCCTATCCCTCCCCTTGCTACTCCTGCCCACTTTCTGTGCCTACCTATCACTGAGTCTACCTATCCCCAATATGCCTATCACCCAACCTACCTATCCCTCTTGTGACTATCCCTCACTCTGCCTATTTGCCATGTTTTATCAGCCTTATCCATATTATATTTTTAACTATGCCCATCTGCTAAACATAACATTCCTCACCATGTCCACTATGATTTGTACCTATCCTCAATTTTCCTATCACCCTGCCTACGTGATGATCTCTCACTCTGCCTATCCCTCATGTTTAACTTGCATTATTGTTCTGTTTATTTGATCCTATCTACTAATGATAACAGGCCTACAATTTTTATGGATAAGTTAATTTTCCTATCACCCAGTATACCTCTCCTTCATTATGCCAATGCTGGCATATCCCTCATGTCTAAACTACACATCCCTCAGAATCCCTAGCCCCATGGCTTTTACATATCCCCACCTTGAAAGATGCTCTCCATACCTATCTCTCAAACTACTTATTAGACACATACTACCTATTCTTTTCACACTTGATATTCCTGAATACCTATCCCTCATGCCCTCTATGACTGTCCCTCAGTTTGCCTCTCCCTCATGCTTCCTATAACTTTTTACTGCTACCAATGGTGACCATTCCTTAGTCAACATACCCCTAAGGTATCTATCCTACAGTTTACTTGCACATATACCTCCATCTAGCTATCATTCAAGTTTCATATCATTCAGCCTACCTATCCCTCATGATGCCTATCCTTCATGCTGTTGCGGTATATCCCTCAGTGTGTCTAACCTGTCGTATACATATCCCTCACCTTGTGTTCTGTTCTCTCTTTTTATTTCTCAGTCTGCCTCTTATAAATTATGCCTGTCCCCCTCTGTGCCTATCCTTCAGCCTGCATATCTCTCATGTCTCTGTGCACAGCCCCTAGCCTCTTAAATGCTTGTCCAGATCTATGCCTGACATTGCCTGCCCTGAAGATGCCTAGCTTTCTCTTTATCTATCCTACTTGCTTACTCTAGCTCTCTCTATCTTCCTATCCCCCATGCTGTATATCACACATTCTGTATATTCTTCATTTAACCCATTTCTCTATTTACCCATCAGCAGATATTGGCCATGGGTGATAGGAGGACAGGGGAAATGTCGGGGGCAGGGATATGCAACATGTAGTATAGATGGATACATTAAGGGCTTCACATAAAAACATAACGGGGATGAAGGATAGGCACTCTGAGGATATAGGTAGACTCAATTATATGAAGCATGAGTGATAGGTAGATGAAGGTACATGTGTATGTACACTGTGGGATAGGTACCTTAGGTGTATGTTTACTAAGGAATAGTGTAGGTACATTGGGAAAAAGGAAGGCTGGGAGACCTTAGATAGGTAAGAGGTTATAGGGAGTATGAGGGATAGGCAGAATAAGGGCTAGTCATAACATGGGGGATAGGTATTCAGCCAAATGAAGTCTGAGAGGGATAGGTAGTGTGGGTAATAAGCAGTGTGAGGGATAGATATGGAGGGTATCTTGCAAGGTGGGGATATGTAAATGCCATGGGGGCTAGGGAGTCTGAGGGATGTGTAGGTTAAGCATGAGGGATATGCCAGGATAGGCTCAATGAAAGTTAGGTTGACTAGATGATAGGAAAATTAACTTATACATAGAAATAGTAGACATGTCATGTTGAGCTCCATGTGGGATTAGATAAATTGAATGTAGATGAAACATGAGGGATAGGCAGAGTGAGGGATAGTCACATTGAGGGATAGGTAGGCTGGGTGATAGGAAAATCGAGGATAGGTACAAATCATAGTGGACATGGTGAGGAATGTTATGTTTAGCAGATGGGCATAGTTAAAATATGGATAAAGCTGATAAAACATGACAAATAGGCAGAGTGAGGGATAGTCACAATGAGGGATAGGTAGGCTAGGTGATAGGCAGATTGGGGATAGGTAGACTCAGTGATAGGTAGGCACAGAAAGTGGGCAGGAGTAGCAAGGAGAGGGATAGGCTTTAATAGCCTTTAAGCTTTTGGAGGGATGAGCTAATCCAAGAGAAGGTTCTAATTCAAGGGATAGGTAACTTGAGGGATAGGTAGGCTGAGGGATAGGCAGTGTGCAGGATAGGTAGAGTGATACATAGCAAGAATGCCTGTCAGATTGAGGGATAGGCCAATTTTGAATAGGTAGATTGAGGTACTGATTTTGATTGACAGGTTTATATATAGGTAATGTCCCAAACATTTTCAACATTATTTTGTACATTTTCTTAATACTTTACATCATCAAACTTCATTTTTGAGTGGATTTGGTCAGTTTTTGGGAATCAAGACCACAATATTTGGATTCAGCAGGATTTTTTGGTCTAGAAAACCCCTTCTTTTCATTTGGTATCATTCTAATTAAGACTCAAAAGAACCACATAAAACTCCCTATTCTCCATAGTTTTCAATAATGAGCACACAAAGTCGCCCACTTTCATGGGGGGGGTAGAGGGGGGGGGGGCTATAACATGGAAATCTACCAAGTCGGACATCCTACCCTATATAATCCTTGCTACCCCCCCCCCCCACCTAGGCCTGTCCAGACTCCTGCAACCACTAGGTAAGGGTCCTGGTGGTACCTAGTCCTGTACAGACTCCTGCCACAACTAGGTAAGGGTCCTGGTGGTACTTAGTCCTGTACAGACTCCTGCCACAACTAGGTAAGGGTCCTGGTGGTACCTAGTCCTTTACAGACTCCTGCCACCAATAGGTAAGGGTTCTGCTTGTACCTAGGCCTGTCCAGACTCTTGCCACTGGAGTATCCCAATTTCGGAGACAGTTTTTCCTTATTTTGGCACAGCATTGTGTGCCTACCCCTGCTATGCGGGGGGCGGCGGGGGGGGAGGATTTAAAACAGATCATCAACAAATCATCACATCCACCTGTGACCACACTCACATGTTTGTTTACACTTTGTACATATGTACCTTACACATTGTCCATTACAGTGTGACATTGTATGGTGAGACCTAGATATATAGGACTCCTGCGTTTGGGTAAAAAATGGCCGGGAACTAAGATGGCTGAATGTCTAAAGCAACATTGTATGTAAATAGAATGGGTGTAATCATAATTATTGCCATGAATTTATGACTGATAATAAATCTTTGCAGAAAGGCACTCAATTCCACCCGGTACCACTAAGGGGAGGTCACACATTAGGCTTGGGAGAGTGAGAAAGTTTTACCAAAAAATTGTACCCAGATAATAAGCTAGACAACAACTTATCAAAGACTGATTTATTAAGGCCTCCCTATATCGGCTGACGTAGAACGTGAGGTGTGACACTGAGGGGTGTTAGTGGCGTTACAATAGGGAGCGTAAGTAGGTCAAGAGAACGCCCTGGATAAACATTTTCACGGCTCCCCCTATTATCGCTCACAAGCTTGAAGGATTGGCGAAAATGTCGTTCTCCATATATCTTCACTAATAGAAAGACTTGGGCTTTAAAATTCCAGATCTTGGAGCTAATTAGGCTACCCTATCTGCAGGTATTCTTAGTTAGAGCCGGTAAAAAAAGTTATGTCAATGCGTATTTGGGGCATTTTGCGGTATCTTCGTGAGACTTTGGTGTGCTATAAGTGTTACCTGATCTGTGTAACACATCGTGTTAATTATGGTGTATACCTGTACTTCAGCCACACCCTGCTGTACCCACACATACCACTCAGCCAAGGTTTGTTTCAGGTAACATGGCAAGAATATGTAGGGTCGGTTTGTCTGATTTCTTTTATTTAATGATTTTTTTTAACATGAAAGTACGAGCCCGCAGCTCCAAATGCAAAGGGTAAAAATACAGAAATTTCCTCAAAATTGCATACAAAAAAGTTGTAAGGTCGGCCCTGTTTTGATAGGGTCGGTCAGGTAACCTCTTGTGTAACAAATACAAAATTTGAAATGAGACAATAATTGATCTGACATACGGTCTAATACTAAATATAACCATAATTACCATACTGATTATTTTGGCATTCGTTTGCCTGGAATGTCATTTCTTATTTTTCATGATGTTTCAATGTAACAGGTGATACGGGGAGAACTCTCATATTGTCGAGACGTATTTTTGCCTCAATAAAACAATTAAACTCAAAAACTCAACCTGAAACAAACCTCTTCTTTTTTCATCCACACTCAGCCACACAGAGGAATAAACATCCTCATTACTTTCTATTTCTGCTACATACAGTGACCTCTGTCAGGTCACCTGCTTCTTAACCTTTTAAGGACAAATGTTGTTAAAAGATGACATTGGTCATCATGATGCACCAATGCAACCACAGTGAGTAACTCCCCGGTGCTGCATTGGTGCATCATGTCGACCCTTCGGGAGTGTCTCAACCCAATAGGGGCAGCATGATGCTTGAATGCAGCATTGGCGAGTTACTCACTAGGGCTGCATTCATGCATCATGACAACCAAGGCATGATGCATTAAGGCATGATGCCATCCTTAATGGGTTAAATACCTCTATAAGGTAAAGTGGTCTATAGCTGTCTGACTTACTTCCTCTACCCACAGTCCCCATGCCACCACCCACAGCCCACGTGACTTGTAAGGGACCAATTAGGGAGGGCGGCAGGAGGAGTAGTCTGGCTGAAGTAAGAGTTAACTATTGACAAGTTCCTGTATGTGTATCACAATGCAACAAACTCTCAGGTGAATGATGAGTCATCCTTCAGAAAGAGCTGGATATTGGATATTGAATAATATACATATAAATATAGATATATAGATAGATATGTATATACAGTCAACGGCCACCTCTCCAGTACGGCCAACCCGCCATTAAGGCCATTTTTGGAAAGTACCAACCGTTTTCCCCTTTAGAAAGTCCCAAGGGTGGCCGTAATAGAGGGAGTAAATATATATATATATATATATATATATATATATATATATATATATATATATATATATATATATATATATATATATAAATGATACAGTCTTTGCAAATATATGCAGGACAGTGCAATGTCCTCCTTAAAAGCCACCGGTCCAGCGGATTCACAAGTGTAGCAGGACCGAATGTCCAGTCACCTGTTGCGCTTTTCTAAACTAAACTAGTTTAGCTAGTCTCTAAACCTAAAATATGTTTGTCAATATACTGTTTAAATTTAGGCACTTATCCTGATTTAGCCATAGATGATTACAAATAAAATGTAAATTCAATGGACAAAAATATGTTATACTTAAAGCACATACATTGTCAGATATGTGGCTATCCAGTCCTACAAAAATGTAGCTGGTTCTGCAACATTGAAAATGTGCAGGCAGGACTGACTGTATATGTATAAATAAATAAATAAATATATATATATATGTATAGTGGGTGAAAGTACAGTCTACTTCAAGCTCCCTTTTCTCGGTTTGCGTGACATATATCCTGCCATGCTCCCCTGGCCCCAGTGATACAGCAGCCTGGTGACCTTTACAGAGTGAGTGGTCTGCCCTTCTATAGGTGGCCGTCCTCAAACTGATGGCACAGTAACCACCGCCCTAAGCTGCTTATACACCATGATAGTAATGCTCACTAATGCTAGACCCCTGACTCACCCACCCTAGGTCAAAACCAGGGCCATATATTCAAGCTGCATGATACCAGGTCACATCTTTGAGCAGCAGGATTAAAATAGTTGAAAAGGGGCCTACAATGTAGAAGGTAAGGGTCTTGGTAGTACCCTGTCCTGCTTAGTCTCTAACTACAACTAGGTAAGGGTCCTGATGGTACCTAGTCCTGTACAGACTCCTGCGACAACTAGGTAAGGGTCCTGATGGTACATAGTCCTGCCCAGACTCCTGCCACACCTAGGTGAGGGTCCTGATGGTACCTAGTGCTGTACAGACTCCTGCCACACCTAGGTGAGGGTCCTGATGGTACCTAGTGCTGTACAGACTCCTGCCACAACTAGGTAAGGGTCCTGGTGGTACATAGTCCCGTACAGACCCCTGCCACAACTAGGTTAGGGTGCTGGTGGTACCTAGCCCTGGACAGACCCCTGCCACAACCAAGTAAGGGTCTTGGTGGTACCTAGCCCTGTACAGACTCCTGCCACAACTAGGTAAGGGTCCTGGTGGTACCTAGTCCTACCCAGACTCCTGCCACAACTAGGTCAGGGTGCTGGTGGTACCTAGTCCTGTACAGACTCCTGCTACAACTAAGTGAGCGTCCTGATGGTATCTAGTCCTGCCCAGACTCCTGCTTCAACTAAGTGAGGGTCCTGATGGTATCTAGTCTAGCCCAGACTCCTGCTAGAACTAAGTGAGCGCCTTGATGGTATCTAGCCCATGAACCCCATGCACCTTACCACTAGGAGCCTCAACAACATGGCGGCAGTGGTTGCCGGTCCTTACTCAGTAGCAGTGAGGTGCCGGCCGGATGGAGCTCTAGTCCGGGCGGGATGTAATAAAGCAGTGCCACCTGTCAGCTTACCTCTCAATAGACTTCACTGTAACCATGGTTACCGGTGACAAGATGTTGTTAAAGAAATTAAATATAGGCCTGCTGCATCCTCAGAGACAAAAGAAGTGGGAAAAACAGGATCTGACTGACACAAACAACCCCCGGCGTCTGGCAGAGGCACAGGTATGCTGCGTTTTACCAGCAGCCTTCTCTGGGCTCATACCTATCTACTACCCAGCCAACAGGGCTTAGTGGGCCCATATGTGTTTTTACCTGGGCAAGCTGATTTGCCCATAGATGGGTTATGGTCCTTTTTGTCCAGGGCTATAGGTGTGAGCCCAGATGGGTCAGTTCAGATTCAAAGTGCTGAGCCTAAATCCAGATTCATTTGGCTCTATAAATGTGTACAATAAATGGTGGTTTCGGGAGAAAAATCCTATCTGGGCTCCCACTTATAACCCTAAACAAAATGGATCATAACCCACATATGGGCAAACCCAGCTGGCCCAAGTAAAACACATATGGCCCCAGGCACCAATGCTGACTGGGTAGAGACACAGAAGGTATGAAAGGTATCGACTTTTTGTTCATCGTGAAATCTCAGTAAAACCCCCAAAATCAAACGTTTACAAGTACTTGCAGTGATGGTGTTGGCATGGATGGGTGTTGTGGCTGCTTACAGGAGCACACACGAATAATGGCTGCTTACAATGGTTGTTTTCTCCTTAGACATTTTATGGGTTCAAGTGTCCCCTAATTCTTTGGCTGCGTCTCTGGAGGACGCTGGTGGCCACTGGCAGCAGAGGTATACTGCTTTTCCTTTTGCTGTGAACTTTGCAGTTTGGCAGGTTTATGAGGCCTGTGTTCTGACTTTGCAGTTTGGCAGGTTTATGAGGCCTGTGTTCTGACTTTGCAGTTTGGCAGGTTTATGAGGCCTGTGTTCTGACTTTGCAGTTTGGCAGGTTTATGAAGCCTGTGTTTTGACTTTGCAGTTTGGCAGGTTTATGAACCCTGTGTTTTGACTTTGCAGTTTGGCAGGTTTATGAACCCTGTGTTTTGACTTTGCAGTTTGGCAGGTTTATGAAGCCTGTGTTTTGACTTTGCAGTTTGGTAGGTTTATGAAGCCTGTGTTCTGACTTTGCAGTTTGGCAGGTTTATGAAGCCTGTGTTTTGACTTTGCAGTTTGGCAGGTTTATGAACCCTGTGTTTTGACTTTGCAGTTTGGCAGGTTTATGAGGCCTGTGTTCTGACTTTGTTGATGTACCTTAAGTACTGTGGCAGACAGTTATGGCTACGTCTCATGAAATCGCTACATTTGGATAGTCTTTGACCGGGTGACATCTTTGACCGGGTGACGTCTTTGACTGGGTGACATCTTTGACCGGGTGACATCTTTGACCAATGCACAATGATTTGATTTTCTAAAGGAGGAAGGGGGCATGGAAAAAATCCTTTTATGGGATAATTATAAGGTATAAACATACTAAAACATTTTGAAGAAATGAACCATCAAATGTAATTTTTGCTATGATAAAATAACGTTTTACTAAATGATTATTTAATTGTAATGGTAAATGAACATTTATTATATATAAGCCCATTTCAGTGATTAAAAGGCTTGATGGTCAAAGACATCACCTGGTCATAGATGTCATCTGGTCAAAAATGTCACCTGGTCAAAGACTTTCACATTGGCCTGATTTCGTTGTCATATCGGGCCATCGTCAATCAGCATTGCACTAATATCTGAAATTTGATATGCACGAAAGTAAGTAACACAACAATCTGCGATTAGGTGTGTAGTTTGGGTTTATTGTACATTAGGTAGGCGATGGTGTGCACCTAGTACCCTACCCAGCTCTCTCTGAGTGGCTAGTGGCGCGTGCCCCTTATATACAATAGGGTGGTGCAGCGCCACTGGTGGCAGGTGTAGGTACCAGGTAGCAGGTGGGGATATGCTTTGTCCTCGACTTGTAAGGGGAGACAAAGCAATTGTATATGATATTCTTGTAAAGTACAGGTTGATTAATAGCGGTTTGAGGCTTCATAATATCATATTGTGAGACACAGCCTTATATCATCAGCAGCAGCCAATCCTGGTTTTACATCAGGCTTTCTCATGACATTAGAGGGGTCCCATCCACTTCCTGAGATATTCATGCTTTAAGTTTAAGAGGCATGTGAAGGTATCATGCATTGGCAACATATTAGATACCAATATTAACTCTATATGAAAAAGTAAGGAGTGCCAAACATTAGTTAGTGCCCAGCCTTATGTGTATTTCCCATACCCACTAATATGGTGACTAACCTCTATACTGTTGATGTTGTTAGAATGTATTGTGTAGTCTGTCATCACATTTGATCCAGGTAAGTTAACTGGAAAGCTTATGCATTGCCATCCCCTATCCACATTATTAAGAAATAGTGGACCTATCTATAGAGAATCAAAACTGTGTGGCATATAACAATTATCTAAAGTATAGATAGTGGCTCTGCCTTGTGGTTGCCACTGGTACCGAACTAGTGTTGGTTGCCCCACCAGGTGCTTTCATATGCAACTACTATCAGAGTCAACACATTTTTTATTTCACTCTTCATGAAGGGTCAAACTACAAATGACTCTGCTGTGGGCAGAGTCAACTGCATTTGACTCTGCACTGATAGAGTCAAGAGGTAGAGTCAATTTGTACAAGGAGCAAGGGGTATGACTGGAGTAGCTGTGACCCCTCTACCAGAGCCATCATGACTCTGCTACCAGAGTCAACTTAAGTTAACTATGGTAAAGGAGTCATGGTGACGCCTTTACTTCTCTCTGTGTTGGTCGTTATGATGCATGAATGCAGCCCTGGCGAGTAACTCACCAGCGCGGCATTCAAGCATCATGCCGACCTTACAGGGCTGAGAGACTCCCATAGGGTTGGCATGATGCACCAATGCAGCAAATGTCACCTTTTGGCGACATCCGTCCTTAAAGAGTTAATTCACTCTTTGAGCAGCTTTAGTACAGAAAATGCCAAGGTGATGTAAATGTCACTGAAAGGTCTAAATGGTATTTAACAGCTATAAGTGGCAGTTACTAGACTTTAAGTAATTCTTACTTAAATGTCAATGTTGATGCAGTGGGATTGCAGGAAGCTGTGACTGCCTCCTGCATTCTCCCGGCCGGTGCCGATATTTACATAGACTTATCACATCCAGGGACTCCCTCATTCTGTAATGGGACATGAAGAGAGGTGGCGCCACCTGAGCTGATGACCTCTCCGTACATATACAGCCATATACAGCCACTGGCATAATCACTGAGAGTGCCCCGTTCAAAATTCTAGTACTGTTGTAGTCTACTATGGGGTAGCACCGCGAGTGGTGATATTGCTCTTTTAAGTATGAAGATTAATAATTATTTAACTGGGTCTCAATCTAGACCAAGAATGTGTTGGGAGAGTGATGCATGCAGTGCAGAATTTGTTGGGAGAGTGATGCATGCAGTGCAGAATGTGTTGGGAGAGTGATGCATGAGTAGTATAGTATGTATCAGTAGTAGTATAGTATGTATCGGAACGGGACTATGGTTAACTACTGTTTATTACTCAATCGACATGCAGCCAATCAGAGGCCTCCATTTGGTCACGTGACCGGAAGTGACCTACTTAGGGGATTAGTGGTGACGTCACGTGACCTAGTTAGCCAATCAGAGGCCGCCATTTGGTCACGTGACCGGAAGTGACGTCATATGACCTACTTATGGACCGGAAGTGACGTCATATGACCTACTTAGGGGACCGGAAGTGACGTCATATGACCTAATTTATGATCACGTGACCGGAAGTGACCTGATGAGTCACGTGACCGGAAGTGACGTCACATGACCTAATGGCCAACCGGAAGTGAGTGACCTCATTGAGGATCACGTGACCGGAAGTGACCTGATTGATCACGTGACCGGAAGAGGTAGAAGCGTTCTTTAGAGTGTATAAGGGGGGAGGGGAGGGGAGGGGAGGGGAGGGGAGGGGGGGAGGGGGGCCCCTTTAAGATGCATGGGGAGGGGGGCGCTTTTAGGATGCATGGGGCGGGTGGGGGGGAGGGGGGGAGGGGGGAGGGGGGCACTCTAGGGGGGTGGGGGGGCACTCTAAGGGGCGTTTGTCTCTTTTAAGAAAAAAAGAAAAGAAAAGATTTTAATCGAGAGACACGCTTCTTCCTCTCGAGAGGAAGAAGCGTGTCTCTTCATTTTTTTTTGTTTAGGAAGTGAGGGTCTTTAGGATCACGTGACTGGAAGCGACTTGATGAAGCATGTGACTAGAAGTGACGACGTCACATGCTTTAATGAGGCGATCAGCTGTGACTGGCGGCGGCGGCGGTGGCGGCGGCGGTGGTGCTGGTGGTAGTGGTAGTAGACGTTACTGTGGTCAGAGGTGATATGGTTTTTTTCCAACAGAAATCAGAGCTTTTATACAGAGGGAGTTTAATCCTATTTCCAACAGCACCCCAGCTGTCTAGCAGCCGCTCCGCTCCTTAAGAGCTTCTTAAGAGCTTAGATGACGAGGGTATGTCATCGCCATCTGTGGAGGCCAGCTGAAAATGGTGTTTTTTCCTTATCCATAGCCTTACCTCCTACCCCCTACCTGAGGACGACTCTCTCCCCCTTTGGCATTCATTGTAACAAACGTCAGAGGTCAGGTGAAAATCGGATTTTCATGCACAGCCTTAGTCAGCTGTCACCCCTATTGAACTAGCCGGCCGCCGCCGGCCGGTCTACTCACTACGGCAGGAGGCGGTGATTTTTTTTGTTTTACACTTAAGTCGCTCACCACATGCACACGACTCTACTCACAGACAGACACACCCGTCTTAGGGGGTCCTGCTTCACACCACACGCCTCCTGTAGTTTTTTGTATACACACTCTAAGCTCATGACTGCTTAATCCTTTATACAGCTAATGCGCGTTGAATTAGCACAGTCGGTACACCGCCCGCTTATGGCAGTCGATCTCTCAAAAAAGGGGGGAAAGAGATCCAGCTGAAAACATCATGACTTATGTCTTTTGTTTCTCTTTGTGAATGTCCGCCGGTCAGCCGGCGGCAGCAACTGCTTAATCCTTTATACAGCTAACGCACGTTGAATTGCTGAACAAGGCAGTAAGTAGCTTAGCTCATGTCAGTCGATCTCTCAAAGGGGAGGGGGAAAGGGATCCAGCTGAAAACGTCATGCCTTATGTCTTTTTGTTTCTCTTTGTGAATGGCCGCCGGTCAGCCGGCGGCAGCTGAACAGGGCCGTAAGTAGCTTAGCTCTAGAAGCGAGAAGGAGTATATAAGGGGGCTGGAAACACCCATTCACTCACTCAGTCTTTTGCTGCTCTCTACAGTCACCACCATGAGCAAAACACAACAACTAGTGTCGTCCAAGGATCTAATCGAGTTCAAGAACAAGAAGAGTACGCAGAACGGTGATCGTTTAGCGTCAGCGTCTCCTCTTGCTACTGAAATTGAGACTACCGCCGCAACCGCTTGGTCTTATCACCCTCCCGCTGTAGCGAGCGCACGCAGCAGTAGTAGTGATAGTAGTAGTCGTCGTGGTAGCGACGTTGTTACACTCGCGACGGTTGTTGCTGCTAAGCACGCTGCTGCTGCTACTGCTGCGCCTGCTACGGCTGCTGGTGATCCTCGTGCTGCTAGTGCTGCTGCTGCTGCTGCTGCTGCTGCTGCTGCGCCTGCTGCGCCTGCTACTGCTGCGCCTGCTGAGGCTGCTGCGCCTGCTGCTGCTGTGCCTGCTACTGCTGCGCCTGCTACTGCTGCGCCTGCTACTGCTGCACCTGCTAGCGCTGCGCCTGCTGCTGCTGCTGCTGCTGCTACACCTCTTGCTGCGACTGCCGCTACTAGTACTGCAGCGCGTAGTAGACATACATGCCCTAAAGCAACAGGGTGAGACAGAGAACGACGCTGACGACGAGGCGTACGAGGAACCCGAAGGGCTACGGGCGCACAGTCCGTTTTTCGACCTCATTTCCACTGGTAGCGGGTCCGGTCCGTGGCGACTGCCCTCACCACCACCTTACGAAGTCGTGTGGTTGCCCTGTTCCGACAACGAGTCGTCGGATACCAGCGCAGACGCTGCTCCTGTTATTGGTTCTGCTGCAGTAGTACCTGTTTCATCATACTTCAAAGCAGAGCAGTTAGGATACTTGTCAGACGCTATGCTACTGAAAATAAGTAGTAAGTTGCCGACATCAGATTACATACGGTTAGGTTCATACCTTGAAGTGAACTTGAAGGATATGGGATATCTCAGTTGTGAGACAAGTGTCATAACTCAAGCTAGAGAAATGTTCACTACTTGGTACCAGAAAAGTTGTACTACTAGGTGGAAGGACCTAGCCGCTGCCTTGGAAGAATCTTACCGTATGGACCTCATCAAATTCTCACGTGAGTACATGGACAAGCATGACATGTGGGATGGCTTAGAGAGTGGAGACATGGAGTGGAAAGTGCAGAAATATTTCTCTCTTTTAGCTGAGCTCTGCCCTAGAGACTGGAAGACCATAGGGATCTACTTAGGGTTGACTTCTCATGAAGTAGCTTTCATCTCTCAACCTGTGCCTTCTGACAGGACTGTGAAGAACCCTGTCTATGAAGTGCTGAGAGCTTGGAAGTACAACGAGACGTCTGAGCCTATGGCTCTGATGAAAGTGTTGCAAGACGACATGGGTCGCAGCGACGTCGCAATGTATGTTCAAGGGTTGTATGCAGCTGTACCCAAAGACATAAAAGCGAGCTGTGTCACTCCAGTGTTGACCACTCTCGTCTGATCCCTGCAGTAAGATGGACATCTGTTGAATTCGATCCTAGACTACAGTCACCTTTCACTATGCTAATAGTATCGTGTGGTAAGAGGCGTCTAGTATTCGAAGTGATAAATAACGTTTATTTTTTTTTAATAATTGGTAAATAAGTGAAAAAACAAAAAAAAGAAAAACATGACGCAGGACGTTTGCGAAAAGTGTTTCAAAATTTTTAAAAGACCGTACAATCACGAGTGACCCGTAGAAAAATGAAGAACAATACCTAAGTTTTGCCCTCTATGCGGCGATGTCGATTGCTGAAAAGATCACCTGTAGACGCGAATCTCTGGACGAGGTGACTATCCCTCTACGTACATGCGCTGTACCGAACGGTGAGGAAACGTTCACGGCGAATTGGCCTGCAATACGAACGAGTGTCAGGATGCACGGGACTCGCGTGAGTGTAACAAACGTCAAACTGCCAACCGGCGAGTTGAGTGACGCTGTAGATACTATGCGTCGCAATCCGCTTCACACAATGATAAAAAGTGGGTTTCTCGGTAGGCTTACTCTTACAACACAGAGAAGACAAGAGCATACTGCGCTACTTTCACGTCTCCCAGAACAACGCAACTCTCATTACAACCGCTCCCTACTATAACTAATTCAGAAACTTTGGAAGAGCTCCTCTCAAAGATGGAAAACACCGTCGCTTGCGAGGAAGTACTGAAACTTTGCGACGCTGACACCAAGCGGTGCGCTCTTTTTCCTACTAATTTTGAACATTTGCGTTTACATGGGACCGGAGGGTTTTCCCATAGGCGGTAGGAACAGTCAGGACGGTTGAGTTGGAAAGAGAAGCCGTGTGTTAGATTTTCCCAACAAGGACAACCTCTGCGTCTTCCGCCACATTTCCTTTCACTTATACAACACCAGCAAGCGCGCTTCAAATTTGTTACGTCAGTTCTGTTCCGCTGCCACACGTGAAACTTTTCCTCCCGACGGACATTCCAGAATCTACCCTTACAACATTACCTTCGATTTCGAGGCTTTCTTCAGACCGTGCAGAGAACCGTCGACCGAACACGTGTCCCTGCTGTGGGATCACGTCCCTTTGTCGGCTAGCGTCGCATCCGACTTTCTTTGAACATTTGCGTTTACATGGGACCGGAGGGTTTTCCCATAGGCGGTAGGAACAGTCAGGACGGTCGAGTTGGAAAGAGAAGCCGTGTGTTAGATTTTCCCAACAAGGACAACCTCTGCGTCTTCCGCCACATTTCCTCTCACTTATACAACACCAGCAAGCGCGCTTCAAATTTGTTACGTCAGTTCTGTCCCGCTGCCACACGTGAAACTTTTCCTCCCGACGGACATTCCAGAATCTACCCTTACAACATTACCTTCGATTTCGAGGCTTTCTTCAGACCGTGCAGAGAACCGTCGACCGAACACGTGTCCCTGCTGTGGGATCACGTCCCTTTGTCGGCTAGCGTCGCATCCGACTTTCCGGGGTAGGAGGGGTCGGTGTACGTCAGAGAATCCGACGCAGATTCCGACCCCTTGTTAGACCGAGTTTAAAATCACATAAACGAGAACGCCAAAGTCATCGGGAAAGCTGTGCTAGAACTTTACCGACCAACGTTAGCGAAGTTACATGTGGCGATAGGTGAAGCTCTCCTGCTGGAGGAAGCGACATTCACCCCTTCTCCAGGCGGCTTCGCTGCAGCTCACACCAGACAACCGTTAGTTCAACTGAAGAAGCGGCTTCCGAGATACATCCGTCAAGCTCCAGTCGTGGGCTTCAACACGGAGCGTTACGACTTGAACCTGATCAAAAATACGCCTTCGCTCGTTCTTTGCCTCCGGAGACCGAAGAAACCAACAATTCAGCGTCATAAAGAGAAGCAATCAATACTTGACGGTTTACACACAGCACACGGTTTTCTTGGACGTAGTAGTCAACTATTTGGCACTTGGTTACAACTACGCGAATTATTTGCGATCTTTCACCAGAAACGAAGAGAAAGGTCGCTTTCCTTACGAATGGATGACGTATACCAAGAAACTGGTAAACAGAACCCTGCCACCGAGATCGGCTTTTGACAGCGAACTGACGTGCGTCAAAATGGCCGAAATCCGACTACGCCACATGTCAGAAAGTTTAGTACGACAAGAAGATACAAACTATGAGAGATTACTTGATCCACTACAACAACGAAGACGTCAAAGCTTTCATAGAAGCTTTGAGAAAATCACGCTAATTTTTTCCAAGATCGCAGCATTGACATGTTGAAAGACGAGATCTCTCTCGCCCGTTTGACTTTACAGGTCCTCTTCCAAAACCTATAAGCTGTGTTCACAACGGTCCCTCCGTTCGACGCCGTCCTCCACGCTCTGATCAAAGAAAATCTAGTCGGTGATCCTTCCATCATCTTCCATAGATTTCACGAGAAGGAGTGTATAGGTGTCTTATAAGTCGGCAGAGGGTGAATACTAGTGAAAAAGGAAGGCAGGTGTGCAAGTAGCTTTTCTAACAGACACGTGTGTGAACTAAGCTGCTTAAGTCTAAACCCACCTGCGGTAGAAGCTCTGTACTGAGAGAGTCTTTTCAGCCGTTTAAGAGGCTTATCTAGGACAGGGTACATAAGGAGTGAAACGCCGCTCTCACCCGTCACACTTTCTCTACCCGCCCTTCATCTTCGTAGCATCGTCCACTCTACGCTCGCTCAGCACGTTACGATGATTAGTTCTGCTATTTTCTTTATTTATGAAAGTGTTGACGCTACAGAGCATCGAAACCCTCTCGAAATGAGTCCAAGAAAGAAAAAGCAACTCCCACTTGAAGCAAGAAGAGAAACAGTGCCCTATGATGCATGTGAGGTAAAGAAACATTGGAAGGACGTCACCAAGGAGCAATGGATAGAAGCATGCTTCAACTTCATCGGAACAGTAGTTTCATTTGGACAGAGGGAGAAGATTTTGTTAGAGCTATTTTTCTTAGCTCCGTATACTTGGCCTGACTGTGGTGAAATTCCTTCAAGTTTGTCAGTCTTCGCCATACAAGTTATCAACTCCTTGAAGGAGCTTCGATATATGCAAGGCACTCAGGAGGAGATTGTCAAGAAAATGACGGAATTCGAAACAGGCGAAGACACAATATGGTGCGAGGAGACGACATATGCGGACGATGATCTGGAGTCCATCATTTGTAGCCCGTTGGAACATTATGTTAAAGACTTTGAGGACATGCTAGACAGCACTGAGATGAACCCGAAAGAGAGATCCCTTACTGCACAGAAAGAGGCCAAAGCTGTGTTGGAAAAGCACAAGTTTGGTCAAGGATTCACTCTTCAAAGCAGCTGTGTGAGTGTGATAAAAAGTCTTGTGTTGAAACATTCAGACATGAAGTTTTCGCGTACTGTCGACACACTTCCTTTGCCTGAACTGATGATGAACATGATCGACCCCATCGTACCAACACGTTTCGACTCTGCCAATTGTCCCATGTATAAAATGGTTTCAAGTTTTGCCCGTGGCCGATGGCTAAACGATCCACTGAAGTCAGAAAACCTCCTTGATTTAATCAACTGACTAAATGTATTTTCTCATACTAGTATTAGTAGCATTAGTAATAGCGGCTACTCAGTCTCGTGCAGCACAAGCAGCAGCATCTGTCAGCAGCATCCGTGACATCGTCAGCAGCAGCAGCAGCTGCACAAGCAGCACAAGCAGCCGCATCTGTCAACAGTATCCGTGACATCGTCAGCAGCTGCAGCAGCTGCACGAGCAGTGCAAGCAGCACAAGCAGTAGCATCTGTCAGCGGAATCCGTGACAACGTCAGCAGCAGCAGCAGCTGCACGAGCGGCACAAGCAGCAGCATCTGTCAACAGCAGCTGCAGCTGTCAGCAGCTGCAGCAGCTGCACGAGCTGCACAAGCAGCAGCAGCAGCAGCGGTAGTGTAGACCGCTAAATTCGAGATGACGTCATGTCTGTTTCTTAGCATCGACATTCGACATGAGGCCTAGTGACATTTGAAATGAAGCTTGAAAAACATAGTGACAGGTGCCATGAGCAATTCTTAAAATCGCCATGAGATATGAGCATAATTAAGCGACATGGACATGTGCCAAGGCTATTTTTTTTTTTAAGACAAACGCCATAGTCTCCTCATCCAGACCTCCGCTAGTAGCGCTCTATAAGCGCAAGCTTTGCCTTAAGAGAGCTGTGGCTGTGAACCCCCTCCTCCCACCGTACACACGGGTAAATATCAGAGTCGGCCAATGTCGCCAATACTACTCTCATACAAAGGTCAGGCGCTGCTGGACTATAATAGATGGGTCAAGGACTATTCTACTGAGGGTCAGGCTACGCCGGACATTCAATAACAAGCTGGACTTTGGCAAATTTGCTTGAAAGTCTGGCCAGCAAGAGTCCAGCATACTCTCCCAAGAGTTCAGCATTGCCAGACTATGGCATGAGGATCCAGCATGGTCAGACTTTCAAGCAAGTTTGCCAAAGTCCAGCTTGTTATTGAATGTCCGGCGTAGCCTGACCCTCACTAGAATAGTCCTTGACCCATCTATTATAGTCCAGCAGTGCCTGACCCTGAGAGTGTCTGAGAGTAGTATTAGCGCTATTGGGTGCCTCTGATATTTGCCTCTGTGTAGTCAAACCTCACCTGAGAGAGACATACTTCAGAAAGAAACGAAAGCGGATTCCGACAACGGTGTGTGACGATCACTTAGAGCTTTTCGTGAAGAAAAAACGGAAAAAAGTGTGAAAATGGTGTCCGCCGCCCGGCGGATGTTGTGAGAGACGTTACCTTCACGATCTGAGAACTTCGAGGCTTATGAAAGCGGCGTGGGAGGGTGACGGGATCCTAAGTCTCAACCCTAAGACTTACATTTGCTACGATCGAGTCAGCGGCACCGGTGAAAGAAAATCCCAAAAAAAAAGATGGCGTGCAAAAAGTGTACAGAAGTAACAAAACGCTAAAGAACCAGTCGTCTTCTTAGATGTTCTTCGCAAACGAAAAACTCTCCTTGCGGTAAATAGAAATTTCAAAGTGGTACGAACCAAAAATGGACACTTACACCATAGAGAAAGATGACGTGCGCTACTTGTATTATAAGCGTCGCGTGCATTCTAACGGTGTGACAACGAGTCCTTTAAAAATATGAAAAAAAAGTGTGTTATTGATTGATTGAGTGCATCTTTTCAAAAATAGCGTGTTTATTAGAATTGAA
Source organism: Harmothoe impar (assembly GCA_947462335.1). NCBI lineage: Eukaryota > Metazoa > Annelida > Polychaeta > Phyllodocida > Polynoidae > Harmothoe > Harmothoe impar. Next base: position 122,000,965 of record OX381704.1, on the reverse strand, counting down.
AAAAAGAAAATAAAAAAATAAATAAAATTATTGTTGTGTTTTATTTTCATACGACTTCTTTTATTAGTAAGTAAAAAAATTATAACAATTAACTAGCGTGTCCTCTTAAAGTGACACTTCCTCCGGTCGCTGCTGATCGCCTAATTAAGGCATGTGTCGTCGTCACTTCTAGTCACGTGACTCATCAGGTCACTTCCGGTCACGTGATCCTAAAGTCGATCACTTCCTGAACAAAAAAAATTAAGAGACACATTTCTTCATGACCCAACCAATCAGGGGTCTCCATTTGACCGGAAGTAGTCCCCTCATTTGCATAATGGGTCACTTCCGGTGTACCAGCCAATCAGAAGCCTCTAACTAAGTCAAGGTCACGTGACGTCACTTCCGGTATGCCCTTATATGGACATGTGAAGGTCACATGACGTCACTTCCGGTATGCCCTTATATGGGCGTGTGACGTCACTTCCAGTCAAATGGAAGCCTCTGATTGGCTGCGTCATGACCTTGACCTCTAACTAGGTCAAGGTCACATGACGTCACTTCCGGTATGCCCCTATATGGGCATGTGACGTCACCTCCGGTCAAATGGAGGCTTCTGATTGGCTGCAGGTCGATTGAGTAATAAACAGTAGTTAAGCATAGTCCCGTTCCGGTACATACTATACTACTTGCATGCAGTGCAGAATGTGTTGGGAGAGTGATGCATGCAGTGCAGAATGTGTTGGGAGAGTGATGCATGCAGTGCAGAATGTGTTGGGAGAGTGATGCATGCAGTGCAGAATGTGTTAGGAGAGTGATGCATGCAGTGTAGAATGTGTTTGGAGAGTGATGCATACACTGCAGGATGTGTTGGGAGAGTCATGCATGCACTGCAGAATGTGTTGGGAGAGCCATGCATGCACTGCAGAATGTGTTGGGAGAGCCATGCATGCACTGCAGAATGTGTTGGGAGAGTGGTGCATGCAGTTCAGATTTGATCCCAAAGAGGACATTTCCCAGGTGACCTCTGTCCCAGAGTACACCGCTGCACCAGGTCCTCATCACTCACCGAGCACTACTTCCTGAAAGGTCACGGGTCAAGTGCAGGTCGAGCTGAAGGTCAACACAGGCTGCTCAATACCCACCACTCACTCTGTTTTCTTTTCTCTAACTTTAGGGAGTGTTCATTTATTAATTACAGGGGGGGGGTGGTGAGATTTCGCGTGGAGGGACGAATTTTTTCTTTTTACGCCCGCCCCCCCCCCCCCCGTAAATAAATGAGCACTCCCTTATATCAGGATAAGATAAAGTGTGTGGTCCCTCATAAAGTGTATTTTATTAGATTTCTTATTTTGTTTATTCTTCCGCACGGTGGGTGGGGCTACTGCAGTTACTGGGACCTTTTTAAAAACGTCCACGTGTTACTATAGTTCAAAGGGGGGAGAAACATTTCCTGCACCTTTGGCGAGGGGGGTGTAAAACATCCCAGCGCTCTCGAGGGTGGGGCGTAAAAAATTCTCACCCTTATTAGGGCGAGGGTGCTTATTATGTCGAATACGGTATAGCTAAATTACAGGTCTACTCCAGGTGACTCTCACTTTATCCTGTATGGTCCTAGGGCATTTGTGACTGACAATTATGTGCATCCATGTTTGCATCTACAAACTGATGTATTATTTTCTGGTATCTGGGGTATTCTTTCTGTTAACAATATAAGTATTTTAAAAGGTTTAAAATTGCCTTATTTGTATTTTTACAGTGTGACGTCACACTGGCATTGACACCCACCCACCCCCTCCAGTGTGACGTCATACATGGATGGCCCCTAAGGTACAGCAGGGGCAGGTACCTGGGACTTAGAGAATCTATCATGAGTGACATGTGTGTAGACAGTCAGTGCGCTGAATGTTACTGCAGGAGGAGGAGGAGGGAGCCAGGTGCCACTGATATTCCTTGGCTCCCTATACGCCCAACCTCTCAGTCACTAGTGCCTAACCTAGTCATTTTTTGGCTCCCTATACGACCAACCTATATGAGTTATTATTGTCAGGTTGGTCACTACTGACCAACCCACCTTAGTCTTTTTAGTTCCAGGGGGAGCCACTGAGTGGTCATCACAGGTGGCCCCAACTAGTGGTTTACAAATACAACACACCAATGATGGACCTAGGTTAGCCACTACTGACTGACCCCTTGGTCATTTTTGAATATAACTTTGCCATTGTGACTAACACTCATATGACCAACCTGGGGAAGTCTGTACTGACTAACCCTTTCAACCTATGGATTTTCAGTGTGGGTGGCTACTTGAGGTACTAGGGGTATACATGTAATAGTGACAGGTGATGGACCCACCTGTAGGGGTCTCAGTCAGTAGGACTGCAGCTACAGCAGCTACTGGGACCTTGAGGGAGGACCATCCTCCAGCCAGCTCCAGTCAGTGGGTGGGACCTGGGGGGGGGGAGGAGACAGGACCAGCCTGCAGCAGGCAGCTCCAGTCAGTGAGTGGGACCTGGGGGGGGGGGGGAGGAGACAGGACCAGCCTGCAGCAGGCAGCTCCAGTCAGTGAGTGGGACCTGGAGGGGGAGGAGACAGGACCAGCCTCCAGCCAGCTCCAGTCAGTGAGTGGCAGGTGCAGCAGCAGCAATAGCCAGGTGTGTGGAGGCTGGGCAGGACACCACTAGAGGTATGGAGGAAGCCGAGGTGAGGTGAGCAGGGCTGGGACTACCAGCCATATCTATACCACTACTACTGGTGTTACTATTATAGATAGGGATACCACTACTACCACTACTACTACTACTACTACTACTACTACTACTATTACTGCTACTACTACTACTACTACTACTACTGCTACTACTGCTACTACTACTACTACTACTATTACTGCTACTACTACTACTACTACTACTACTACCACTACTACTACTACCACTACCACTACTACTACTACTACCACTACTACTACTGCTACCACTACTACTACTACTACTAATACTACTACTACTACTACTACTGCTACTACTAATACTACTACTACTACCACTACTGGAGTTACTTCTACATATATATATAGGGGTTCTACTATTACTGCTACTACTACAGCATGGAGGAAGCCGAGGTGAGGTGAGCAGGGCTGGCACTACAAGTCATATCAATACTACTGCTCCTACTACCAATACTACTGGTGTTACTACTACATATAGGGGTTCTACTGTTACAGCTACTACCACTAATACTGGTGTGTGGAGGCTGGGTAAGGCACCATGGAGGAGCCCCAGGTGAGGTGAGCAGGGCTGCTACTACCAGTCAGACAAATCTTATACTACTTATACTACTACTCATATCCATGATACCAAAGCTGATACTACTACTGCTACTACTACTACTACTGGTGTTAATACCTCAGATAGGGGTACTATTACTACTATACTAGTACTGCTACTGCTACTACTACTGCTACTACAACTGGTGTTAATACCTCAGATAGGGGTACTATTACTACTATACTAGTACTACTACTGCTACTACTACTGCTACTACAACTGGTGTTAAAACCTCAGATAGGGGTACTACTACTACTATACTAGTACTGCTACTGCTACTACTACTGCTACTACAACTGGTGTTAATACCTCAGATAGGGGTACTACTTTAACTATACTACTACTGATACCACTGTGACTACACTGCTACTACTGCTGATATTACTGTTCTGAAACTGATACTGTTAGTGACAAGTACATCTGATTTTACTATCCATACTACCACCCCTGATACTAGAGACACTGCCTCTAGTGCTTCTGAAAATACTACTTATACCACTATGTAAGTAAGTATACCCCTACTGATACTGCTACCATAAGACTACTACTGCTAGGCCTACTACTGCTACTGCTAGGCCTACTGCTACTACTGCTAGGCCTACTACTGCTACTGCTAGGCCTACTACTGCTACTGCTAGGCCTACTACTACTGCTAGGCCTACTACTACTACTGCTAGGCCTACTACTACTGCTAGGCTACTACTGCTACTGCTAGGCCTACTACTGCTACTGCTACTGCTACTACAGCAGATACCCTAAGTAATCTCACCCCACTACAGATACATGTGATACTGCTACTATAGGACTACCCCTGCTAGGACTACTACTACACATATTTATATGACAACCAGCATTAATATCACTTCTGATGCTGCCATCATGGAGTCCCCACAAGACGACACATGTCTGCCCACTCACTGGTAGGACGTTTATTCTGACCCCTTCAACCCTTTAAAGGGGCATTCTCACCACTCACACTTAACCACATGGCAGACTAGAAGAGTACTAGAACTGTGAGTGGGATACGCTCGGTGATTATGCCACTTTAAGGACAGATGTCACTAAAAGATAACATTTGTCAGCATGATGCAGCCCAGGCAAGTAACTTGCCAGTGCTGCATCATGCCGACCCTACACGAGTGTTTCAACACCATAGGGTCGGCATGATGCTTGAATGCAGCCCTGGTGAGTTACTTGCCAGGGCTGCATTCATGCATCATGACGACAAAGGGTATAACGCATTAAAGCATTATGCCATCCTCAAAGGGTTAATTTCAATCTCCCCGCCGATTCTCCCATTAGTTTGCACTGGCACTACTTCCTTCTCTGCCAAAACGTAGTGGATCACTCTGAACTCAGCTATGCCATGCTTTTAAATATTCATTTATTTAAATGAGGAACAAATATGTAAAATTACAGAAGTATTGACTGTGCATTTATGATCAAAATTAAAGATATTCCTGAGAACTATTTTTTGTGTAGGCAGACTGTCTTGTGTGATGGGGATGACTAGGAGAGCAGACAAGTAGCACCATTTACGTCCCTTGTTCCACGGATGAGTTCCCAGGATCTGTACGTTTTGGTAGAGTGTTATTTGAGACATTCATGCATCATGTCAACTAAAGCCACTGCTACTGTGTAGGCCCACTTTGTAATACAATACAAGAGCAGATCAGCTGCAACGAGAAATTTCTCCCATTTATAGAATTACAAACAATGCTTACTCACTGTAAGGCCATAAGAAAAAGAAAAGGATTTTTTCCTGGTCACCTGACTGACCCTATCAAAACAGGGCCCACCTTTACAAAAAACAGAAATATGCTGAGCGGCTTACGTGTATACATACATCTTTCAAGAGCAATTCAAATTACAGCCAGTTGGTGCATTGGTATGTTACCTGTTCTCAATGCCAAGGTGACTCCTCCTACTTCTTCTTCTACATCTTTGTATTAACAGAGCTATCAACTGTTTGGCTTAGCCTGGAGTAACAAAGCTTAAAAAGCACTGCATTAACATTGGCATTTTAGCAAAACCCTTTACGGCATAGTGCATTAATGCATGATGCCTCGGTTCTCATGATGCCATGGTCATTATGATGAATCCAGCCCTGCAATGCAGCACGTCATTCACGCATCATGCCGCCTTTACGGGGCGACGCCTTTACTTCTCTCTGTGTTGGTTGTTATGATGCATGAACGCAGCCCTGGTGAGTAACTCACCAGCGCGGCATTCAAGCATCATTCTGACCTTACGGGGCTGAGGGACTCCCATAGGGTTGGCATGATGCACCGAAGCAGCAAACGTCACCTTTTGGCGACATCCCTCCTTAAAGAGTTAATTCACTCCTTGTGCAGCTTTAGTTCAGAAAATGCCATGATGATGTAAATGTCACTGAAAAGTCCAAATGGCATTTGAACAGCTAAAAGCAGCAGTTACTAGAAGTCTGACTTTAATTAATTCTTACTTAAATGTCAATGTTGATGCAGTGGGATTGCAGGAAGCTGTGACTGCCTCCTGCATCCTCTCCGGCCGGTGCCTGATATTTACATAGACTTATCACATCCAGGGACTCCCTCATTCTGTAACGGGACATGACGAGAGGTGGCGCCACCCGAGCTGATGACCTCTCTGTACATATACAGCCATATTCAGCCACTGGCGACTTAAAGGGGCATAATCACTGAGAGTGCCCCATTCAAAATTCTAGTACTGTTCTAGTCTACTATGGGGTAGCACCGCGAGTGGTGATATTGCTCTTTTAAGTATGAAGATTAATAATTATTTAACTGGGTCTCAATCTAGACCAAGAATGTCTTGGGGGAGCCATGCATGCAGTGCAGAATGTGTTTGGGGAGTGATGCATGCAGTGTAGAATGTGTTGGGAGAGTGATACATGCAGTGCAGAATGTGTTTGGGGAGTGATGCATGCAGTGTAGAATGTGTTTGGGGAGTGGTGCATGCAGTGCAGAATGTGTTGGGAGAGTGATGCATGCAGTGCAGAATGTGTTTGGGGAGTGATGCATGCAGTGTAGAATGTGTTTGGGGAGTGGTGCATGCAGTGCAGAATGTGTTGGGAGAGTGATGCATGCAGTGCAGAATGTGTTGGGAGAGTGATGCATGCAGTGTAGAATGTGTTTGGGGAGTGATGCATGCAGTGTAGAATGTGTTTGGGGAGTGATGCATGCACTGCAGAATGTGTTAGGAGAGTGATGCATGCAGTTCAGATTTGATCCCTAAGAGTACATTTTCCCAGGTGACCTCTGTCCCAGAGTGCACCCTGCACCAGGCCCTCATCACTCACCAAGCACTACTTCCTGAAAGGTCAAGGGTCAAGTGAAGGTCCAGCTGAAGGTCAACACAGGCTGGTCAATACCCACCACTCATTCTGCTTTCTTCTTGTAACTTTATATCACTGAGGTAGGATAAGATAAAGTGTGTGGTTCCTCATAAAGTGTACTTTAGTAGATTTCTTATTTTGTTTATTCTTCGGCACGGTGGGTGGGGCTACTGTAGTTACTGGGACCTTTTTAAAAACACCCACGCGTTACTATAGTTTGAAGGGGGAGAAACTTTTCCTGCGCCTTTGGTGAGGGGGGTGTAAAACATCCCAGCGCTCTCGAGGGTGGGGCGTAAAAAAATCTCAACCCTCCCCCTTATTAGGGGGAGGGCGCTTATTATGTTGATTACGGTATAGCTAAATTATAGGTCTACTCCGGGTGACTCTCACTTTTCCCCTGTATGGTCCTAGGGCATTTGTGACTGACAATTATGTGCATCCAAGTTTGAATCTACAGACTGATGTCTTATTTTCTCTCTCTGGGGTATTCTTTTTGGTAAAAAAAAAGGTTTAAAATAGCCTTATTTGTATTTTTACAGTGTGACGTCACACTGGCATTGACACCCGCCCACCCCCTCCAGTGTGACGTCATACATGGATGGGCCCTAAGGGAGTGGTCATTTTTTAACAACAGGGTGGGGTTGATGGATTCCCGCGCGAGCGGGTCGAAAAAAATTTCGTCCCCCCCACGAGAGGGTACGGATTCTTTTTGGTCCCCCCCTCGAGCAGGTTGAAATTGAGCGCGGCCAAACCCTTTGAGCTATAGTAATGCGCGGGCTTTTCCGCTAAAAAGGGGTGTAATTTTTTTGGTCCCCCCCCTCAAGAGGGGTCCAAAATTTAGTGGTCCCCCCCCCTTCAAGGGGTCCAAATTTTTTTGGTCCCCCCCCCAAATCAACCAACCCCCCCCTGTTGTTAAAAAATGACCACTCCCTAAGGTGCAGCAGGGGAAGGTAGCTGGGACTTGGAGAATCTATCATGAGTGACATGTGTGTAGACAGTCAGTGCGCTGAATGCTACTGCAGCTTCTACAGGAGGAGGAGGAGGGAGTCAGGTGGGTGGCTACTGGAGGTACTGGGGGTATGAATGTAGTGGAGACAGGTGATGGACCCACCTGTAGGGGTCTCAGTCAGTAGGACTTCAGCTCCAGTCAGTGAGTGGGACCTGGAGACAGGACCAGCCTGCAGCAGGCAGCTCCAGTCAGTGAGTGGGACCTGGAGGGGGAGGAGACAGGACCAGCCTGCAGCAGGCAGCTCCAGTCAGTGAGTGGGACCTGGAGACAGGACCAGCCTGCAGCAGGCAGCTCCAGTCAGTGAGTGGGACCTGGAGACAGGACCAGCCTGCAGCAGGCAGCTCCAGTCAGTGAGTGGCAGGTGCAGCAACAGCAGTGGCCAGGTGTGGAGGCTGGGCAGGACACCACTAGAGGTACAGCATGGAGGAAGCCAAGGTGAGGTGAGCAGGGCTGGGACTACCAGTCATATCTATGCTACTACTACTTCTGGTGTTACTACTATAGATAGGGATACTACTACTACTACTACTACTGCTACTACTACTACTAATACTACTACTACTACCACTACTACTACTACTACTACTACTACTACTACTACTGGAGTTACTTCTACATATATATATAGGGGTTCTACTATTACTGCTACTACTACAGCATGGAGGAAGCCGAGGTGAGGTGAGCAGGGCTGGCACTACAAGGCATATCAATACTACTGCTTCTTCTACCAATACTACTGGTGTTACTACTACATATAGGGGTTCTACTGTTACTGCTACTACCACTAATACTGGTGTGTGGAGGCTGGGTAAGGCACCTCTTGAGGTAGCAGCATGGAGGAGCCCCAGGTGAGGTGAGCAGGGCTGCTACTACCAGTCAGACAAATCTTCTACTACTTATACTACTACTCATATCCATGATACCAAAGCTGATACTACTACTGCTACTACTACTGCTACTACAACTGGTGTTAATACCTCAGATAGGGGTACTATTACTACTATACTAGTACTGCTACTGCTACTACTACTGCTACTACAACTGGTGTTAATACCTCAGATAGGGGTACTATTACTACTATACTAGTACTGCTACTGCTACTACTACTGCTACTACAACTGGTGTTAAAACCTCAGATAGGGGTACTACTACTACTATACTAGTACTGCTACTGCTACTACTACTGCTACTACAACTGGTGTTAATACCTCAGATAGGGGTACTACTTTAACTATACTACTACTGATACCACTGTGACTACACTGCGACTACTGCTGATATTACTTTTCTGAAACTGATACTGTTAGTGACAAGTACATCTGATTTTACTATCCATACTACTACCCCTGATACCAGTGACACTGCCTCTAGTACTTCTGAAAATACTTCTTATATCACGATGTAAGTAAGTATACCCCTACTGATACTGCTATCATAAGGCTGTTACTGCTAGGCCTACTACTACTACTGCTAGGCCTACTACTACTGCTAGGCCTACTACTACTACTGCTAGGCCTACTACTACGACTGCTAGGCCTACTACTACTGCTACTGCTAGGCCTACTACTATTACTGCTACTGATACTGATACTATGGATACCACTGCCTTAGTAATTCCACCCCACTACAGATGCAGGTGATACTGCTACTACAGGACTACCCCTGCTAGGACTACTACTACTGATGCTGCCAGCATGGAGTCCCCACAAGACGACACATGTCTGCCCACTCACTGGTAGGACGTTTATTCTGACCCCGCCCCTTCAACCCTTTAAAGGGGCATTCTCACCACTCACACTTAACCACATAGCAGACTAGAAGAGTACTAGAACTGTGAGTGGGATACGCTCGGTGATTATGCCACTTTAAGGACAGATGTCACTAAAAGATAACATTTGTCAGCATGATGCAGCTCCGGCGAGTAACTTGCCAGTGCTGCATCATGCCGACCCTACACGAGTGTTTCAACACCATAGGGTCGGCATCATGCTTGGATGCAGCCCTGGTGAGTTACTTGCCAGGGCTGCATTCATGCATCATGACGACAAAGGGTATAACACATTAAAGCATTATGCCATCCTCAAAGGGTTAATTTCAATCTCCCCGCCGATTCTCCCATTAGTTTGCACTGGCACTACTTCCTTCTCTGCCAAAACGTAGTGGATCACTCTGAACTCAGCTATGCCATGCTTTTAAATATTCATTTATTTAAATGAGGAACAAATATGTAAAATTACAGAAGTATTGACTGTGCATTTATGATCAAAATTAAAGATATTCCTGAGAACTATTTTTTGTGTAGGCAGACTGTCTTGTGTGATGGGGATGACTAGGAGAGCAGACAAGTAGCACCATTTACGTCCCTTGTTCCACGGATGAGTTCCCAGGATCTGTACGTTTTGGTAGAGTGTTATTTGAGACATTCATGCATCATGTCAACTAAAGCCACTGCTACTGTGTAGGCCCACTTTGTAATACAATACAAGAGCAGATCAGCTGCAACGACAAATTTCTCCCATTTATAGAATTACAAACAATGCTTACTCACTGTAAGGCCATAAAAAAAAGAAAAGGATTTTTTCCTGGTCACCTGACTGACCCTATCAAAACAGGGCCCACCTTTACAAAAAACAGAAATATGCTGAGCGGCTTACGTGTATACATACATCTTTCAAGAGCAATTCAAATTACAGCCAGTTGGTGCATTGGTATGTTACCTGTTCTCAATGCCAAGGTGACTCCTCCTACTTCTTCTTCTACATCTTTGTATTAACAGAGCTATCAACTGTTTGGCTTAGCCTGGAGTAACAAAGCTTAAAAAGCACTGCATTAACATTGGCATTTTAGCAAAACCCTTTACGGCATAGTGCATTAATGCATGATGCCTCGGTTCTCATGATGCCATGGTCATTATGATGAATCCAGCCCTGCAATGCAGCACGTCATTCACGCATCATGCCGCCTTTACGGGGCGACGCCTTTACTTCTCTCTGTGTTGGTCGTTATGATGCATGAACGCAGCCCTGGTGAGTAACTGACCAGCGCGGCATTCAAGCATCATTCTGACCTTACGGGGCTGAGGGACTCCCATAGGGTTGGCATGATGCACCGAAGCAGCAAACGTCACCTTTTGGTGACATCCCTCCTTAAATAGTTAATTCACTCCTTGTGCAGCTTTAGTTCAGAAAATGCCATGATGATGTAAATGTCACTGAAAGGTCCAAATGGTATTTGCACAGCTAAAAGCAGCAGTTACTAGAAGTCTGACTTTAAGTAATTCTTACTTAAATGTCAATGTTGATGCAGTGGGATTGCAGGAAGCTGTGACTGCCTCCTGCATCCTCCCCGACCGGTGCCGATATCTACATAGACTTATCACATCCAGGGACTCCCTCATTCTAGATCTGTAATGGGACATGACAAGAGGTGGCGCCACCTGAGCTGATGACCTCTCTGTACATATACAGCCATATTCAGCCACTGGCAACTTAAAGCTGCATAATCACTGAGAGTGCCCCATTTAAAATTCTAGTACTGTTCTAGTCTACTATGGGGTAGCACCGCGAGTGGTGATATTGCTCTTTTAAGTATGAACATTAATAATTATTTAACTGGGTCTCAATCTAGACCAAGAATGTGTTGGGAGAGCCATGCATGCACTGCAGAATGTGTTGGGAGAGTGATGCATGCACTGCAGATTTGATCCCAAAGAGGACATTTCCCAGGTGACCTCTGTCCCAGAGTACACCGCTGCACCAGGCCCTCATCACTCATCGACCGCTACTTCCTGAAAGGTCAAGGGTCAAGTGCAGGTCAAGCTGAAGGTCAACACAGGCTGGTCAATACTCACCACTCACTCTGCTTTCTTCTTTTAAATATTATATTACTAGGGTAGGATAAGATAAAGTGTGTGGTCCCTCATAAAGTGTACTTTAGTAGATTTCTTAATTTGTTGGGCTACTGCAGTTACTGCGACCTTTTTAAAAACGCCCACGCATTACTATAGTTCAAAGGGGGGGAGGAACTTTTCCTGCGCCTTTGGTGAGGTAAAACATCCCAGCGCTCTCGAGGGGTGGGCGTAAAAAAATCTCACCCTTATTAGGGCGAGGGTGCTTATTATGTCGAATAGGGTATAGCTAAATTACAGGTCTACTCCAGGTCACTCTCACTTTTCCCTGTATGGTCCTAGGGCATTTGTGACTGACAATTATGTGCATCCATGTTTGAATCTACAAACTGATGTCTTATTTTCTGGTATCTGGGGAATTCTTTCTGTTAAAAATATAAGTAGTTTAAAACATTTAAAATAGCCTTATTTGTATTTTTACAGTGTGACGTCACACTGGCATTGACATCCACCCACCCCCTCCAGTGTGACGTCATACATGGATGGGCCCTAAGGTACAGCAGGGGAAGGTACCTGGGACTTGGAGAATCTATCATGAGTGACATGTGTGTAGACAGTCAGTGAGCTGAATGCTACTGCAGCATGAGGGAGTCAGGTGGGTGGCTACTGGAGATACTGGGGGTATGAATGTAACAGTGACAGGTGATGCACCCACCTGCAGGGGTCTCAGTCAGTAGGACTGCAGCTACAGCAGCTACTGGGACCTGGAGGGTGGACCAGCCTCCAGCCAGCTCCAGTCAGTGAGTGGCAGGTACTACAGCAGGAGGAGGCAGGTGTGGAGGCTGGGCAGGACACCACTAGAGGTAGCAGCATGGAGGAAGCCGAGGTGAGGTGAGCAGGGCTGCTACTACCAGTCATATCAATACTACTACTACTTCTGGTGTTACTACTATAGATAGGGATACCACTACTACTACTACTTCTACTACTACTACTACTACTACTGCTACTACTTCTACTACTACTACTACTACTGCTACTACTACTTCTTCTACTACTACTACTACTACTGCTACTACTACTACTACTACTACTACTACTACTGCTACTACTACTACTACTACTGCTACTACTACTACTTCTACTACTACTACTACTACTGCTACTACTACTACTACTACTGCTACTACTACTACTACTACTACTACTACTACTGCTACTACTACTACTACTACTACTACTACTACTGCTACTACTTCTGGTGTTACTACTACATATAGGGGTACTTCTATTACTGCAACTCCCACAGCATGGAGGAGGCCGAGGTGAGGTGAGCAGGGCTGGTACTACCAGTCATATCAATACTACTTCTACTTATACTACTACTGATCCCGTGAAACCAAAACTGCTACTAGTACTGCTACTACTGATACTGTTACTGGTGTTACTACTTTAGGGGAACTATTTCTACAACTGCTACTACTACTGCTACTACTACAGATAGGAGTACTACTATAGCTACTACTACTACTGGTCTTACTACTACAGACAGGGGTACTATTACTACTACAACTACTACTATAATAACATACTAATACTACTACTGCTACTGGTGTTAATACCTCAGATAGGGGTTCTATTACTACTATACTAGTACTGCTACTGCTACTACTACTGCTACTACAACTGGTGTAAATACCTCCGATAGGGGTACTATTACTACTATACTAGTACTGCTACTGCTACTACTACTACTACTACCACTACTACTACTGCTACTGCTACTACTACTGCTACTACTGGTGTTAATACCTCAGATAGGGGTACTACTTTAACTATACTACTACTGATAGCACTGTGACTACACTGCTACTACTGCTGATATTACTGTTCTGAAACTGATACTGTTAGTGACAAGTACATCTGATTTTACCATCCATACTACTACCCCTGATACTAGTAACACTGCCTTTAGTACTTCTGAAAATACTTCTTATATCACGATGTAAGTAAGTATACCCCTACTGATACTGCTATCATAAGACTACTACTGCTAGGCCTACTACTACTACTACTACTGATAGGCCCACTACTGCTACTGCTACTGATACTATGGATACCACTGCCTAAGTAATTCCACCCCACTACTGTTACATGTGATACTGCCACTATAGGACTACCCCTGCTAGGACTACTACTACCACATATTTATATGACAACCAGCATTAAGTATTACTTCTGATGCTGCCATCATGGAGTCCCCACAAGACGACACATGTCTGCCCACTCACTGGTAGGACGTTTATTCTGACCCCTTCAACCCTTTAAAGGGGCATTCTCACCACTCACACTTAACCACATAGCAGACTAGAAGAGTACTAGAACTGTGAGTGGGATACGCTCGGTGATTGTGCCACTTTAAGGATGGATGTCACTAAAAGATAACATTTGGCAGCATGATGCAGCCCCGGCGAGTGACGCACCGGTGCTGCATCAGTGCATTATGCTGACCCGACAGGAGTGTTTCAACACCATAGGGTTGGCATGATGCTTGAATGCAGCCCTGGTGAGTTACTCGTAAGGGCTGCATTCATGCATCATGACGACAAAGGGTATAATGCATCAAAGCATTATGCCATCCTCAAAGGGTTAATTCTAATCTCCCCACAGATTCTCCCAGCAGTTTGTACTGCTAATACTTCCCTCTCTGCCAAAACGTAGCGGATCAATCTGAACTTAGCTACGCCATGCTTTTAAAATATTCATTATTTAAATGAGGAGCAAATATAAAAATTACAGAAGTATTAGCTGTGCACTTATGATCAAAATTAAAAATATTCCTGGGAACTATTTTTTGTGTAGGCAGACTGCACTGAAAAAGTAAACTTGTCTCTAGACTCGTTAAAGTGACTATCATAAAATAAAAAAGTCAAAAGTTGTCAAAGTCGGGTTTCGGGCTGGCACATTGCAAGTGGGTCTTTTATCTCCAGCTAGAACACCCGCTTCCTTGTCACTTAGACTCGTTTATTTTATGACCGTCACTTGGAAGAGTCTGGAGACAAGTTTATTTTTTGAGTGTGCCATGTGTGCTAGGAGAGCAGACATGTAGTACCGTTTACGTCCCTTGTTCCCCGGATGAGTTCCCGGGATCTGTACGTTTTGGTAGAGTTTTATTTGAGACTGTGGGAGTGCCTCAATCTCTCACTCCCTGGTAGGGACCTCTAACCCTTCCCTTTAATCCTCTTAATGTCACCTATCAGCCTCACCATTCATCTCTCTCCTCACCCTCCCCCCCCCCCCTGCACCTCAGCTGCGTCATCATGTATTATGAGAGTCAGTTTGTCCAAAGGCCAAAAAAAATATTGGTTTCCGGCAACATGGTCTGAGAAGCAAGGCCCAGCCGGCCGATTTATTATTTTATTTTATTTTGCTTTTCACCATTTTAGGGCCTAGTTTTAGAGTTTTCGCCATAAAATCCGCAAATAGCAAAATTTCCCAGAAATAAAAAAAAAATAGGGGGACCTGGCTTTATTTTGCTAGACCCGGTCGGGTTACCGGAAACAAACTTTTTTTTGGGCCTAACCCACCCTAGCAAGTACCATGCAAATATTCCGAGACACTCCTGTGGGATTAGCATGATGCACTATCATCATACACCAATTCTGCATTGCTGCATCATGTCAATCCTTCAGGAATGTACCATCCCAGTAGGGTCAGCATTCATGCATCGTGTCAACTAAAGCCACTGCTATTGTGTAGGCCCACTTTGTAATACAAGAGCAGATCAGCTGCAACGAGAAATCTCTGCCATTTATAGAATTACAAACAGTGCTTACCTGTAAGGCCAAAAAAAAAGAAAAGGCTTTTTTCCAGGTCACCCGACTTACCCTATCAAAACAGGGCCGACCCTACTTTTTTTTTATGCAATTTTGAACAATTTTTTTATATTTTTATACTTTTTTGTGGTCCATTTTAGGTTTACAATTCTTTTTGAAAAATCTTCTCATTTTTATAATTTCTTGTTCAATTTCAGGGTAAGGAAAAAAAATCTGACCTACCAACCCTAGAGTTTCTGCCCATGTTACCTGAAACAAACATTTTTGTACTTGGCCTAAGTGTGTATGATGTAGATGCACACAGTGGGCACGGGTATCAGGTTGATGATTACTGCAGCGCTACAATGGTCCTGTCACCCACACCACCTCAGTCAATTCAATGGCTGCAATCTTGGAACTACATTGAGAAGTTAGTAGCGCCTTAGAAAATGGATTGAATAAGATGGGTAACAGCTCAAGATAATGCCAACCCATCGATAGGTACCCACATGGCGTATTAGTGCACTACTTGACCAAAGAATTAGCATTTCATGTCAAATTTTGACTTGCTGGCAGAAGGTCTAGTCACAAGATAGTGGATTGGGAGACAATATCTGCCTGTGGACACACAGCTAGGCCGTAATAAGACGCTTAGCCACACAGCTACCGATCAGTCTCATGCCGCGACTCTATAATAGTAGAGTGTGGGACTCTATAATAGTAGAGTGTGGGACTCTTTAATAATACAGTCTGGGACTCTAAACTAGTAGAGTCTGGGCAAACTCATATAAAAACTTGTTTCACTAACTTTTCCTCAGGAGTTGACCGATCAAATCCTGTACACCAATTCTTGTGCAAAGCCTGACAGGAAGTTACAATCTAAGTAAAGCAGTCCCACCAGTCCCATTGGGAGCCCTTGTGGTGGAAAAGGGTACTGGTTGAGCATTTGACCACGGCGAAGCAAGAGGAGCCTTCAGACCAAGTCACAACATCAAAGGAAGTTGCCCAGGGGCACCGTAAATTATGAGACGGAGTGACTTGGTCTGAAGGCTCCTCGCAGGTGCGACGTGGTTAAATGAGGTTCTGACAACAAACAAAACATCTTCTAAACTGTAAATACACTGTAAATATGAGAAATCAAGCTGTAAACACACTGTAAATGTTGCCGCCTTGCACTGAATGCGGGCCGCAGGCCAGCCTCCCAGTAATGTGCGCACATTGGCTGTAGCCATGGCGATGGTACCGTAGCCTAGAGATGTGCAACCCATTCGGCGCCTGACCAAGTCACGCCGCTTGGTCTATAGACTTCAATGCAGTACGTGTTAGAACTGCCAACAATAGGACTGACCCAGTACCGTGGCCTCCAAGTGTCGGCCTACATTACTTCTTTGTATCTGTAAGGGGAGCAAGATGCCGCGAGGTTCCTTTGTCATTGTGGAGCACCAATACAATGGCAGTGAGTTTATTACCAACGCTGTGTTAGATCCGGGCCTTTCAGTACTGGACGCTGCATGAATGTTGGCATTTAAGATTGGACGGCTTAAAGTCACACTTTAGGCTTCCAGTAAATGTCACTTGAAGCGACATGTGTCATGTGTCTGACGTTATCTGGCCAAAGTGAACGTCTTTGACTGGATGTCATATTTGACTGGGTGCCAGCTTTGACTAGCATGATAGAAAATAGTTTATTTAGGGCAGATGAAGATATAAATGGGCTGAAAAGATTAATGGATGTTAAAACACTCTGACTTAGTAGTTAGCAGCCCATTTATATCTGAATCTCCCCTAAATACACTGTTTTCTATCAAGCCAGTCCAGGATGGCACCCAGTCTAAGATGGCATTCAGTCAAAGACGTTCACATTGGCCCGATCTCGTGAGACATAGCCATGAATGTCATTATCAGCTTTTGGGTGACAGCTACATAGCATTTACAGAGCTTAAAGCTGCTATATGAGCTTTAAGCTATAAAATACTTGCTAAAATGCCAATGTTAATGCAGTCTTAGCTCCAGCACTTATATAACACTACAGTTTAGTGCATTAGAAACAAGATGCCTCTACCCCACCCTTATACAGGGTACTGCATGACAATAACGGTATAAGGCGCCCAGGGTTCCAAGTAAAAGCAATCTAGGCAACTTCGTTCATTATAAAGACTCCTGGTATCCTTGGTTACCTCTTTAAGCCTGTGAATTGTATCTTTGACAAATTGACCTAATTACTACTTACACAGGAGGTTCCGTAAAAACTCACATAGTAGTCGCAGCTAGTATGTGATTCACATTGGAGGTGCGGCTTATAGGATCTGCCCAGGGTCAGGGTGCGCCTTATTATACGAGGGTATTTGCCACATTAGTACAGTACTAAAGTCACCTTAATCAGATGGGCACTGCCGTTTACAGGATCGGCCCATAGCTGGGGTGCGGCTTATACAAATTAGGCTTGTATGTAGTAGTTAAAGGACGTGTAGCAAGGCCATAAAAAAAGAAGGTGTGTTTCAGGTTACATGGTCTGAAAATCTAGGGTAGGTAGTTCGGATTTTTTCTTTTTTTTTTCTTTTTTACTTTAGCCAGAAAAGTACCCAGAAATCGACTCACAAACTACAATGCTGACTCGCCGACGACCGCCTCGACTCGTAAACTATTAGATCAACCCTTAAATAGCCCCAAAATGACCCAAAATATAAATATTTTATCAAAATTGCATAAAAATTCTAGGGTCGGCCCTGTTTTGCTCGGTAGGGTCGGGTAACCTGAAACACACCTTTTTTTTTTATTTGGCCCAATCTGTAGGCGAAATACAGTGAAGGCGCCTTATAGGCTGAATACCCCTACAGCTTGGCACTAGTCCTATAACTACTTTTTACCACTAGCTGTATGCAGTATACAATAGGTGTGAAATGCTTTGTTCTCTGTGGCTGCTGTGGTATAAGTGAGGTTTTACAGTAGTTGCAGCGACCATTTTGAATTCTGACTGTGCAATGAAAGCTGAGCATCTACCTTGAGACTTATCCATACTCAGATGTCGGTAGGCCCTAATTGACAGTAAATTGGATATCCTATAGAGAAGAAGTACAGGTAAAATGTGTCCCGTGAAAAGCTGGGTCGTATTCTTTAACACTTTAAGGATGGCATGATGCATTAATGCATCATGTCCTTGGTTTTCATGATGCATGACGCTAACCCCATGGGGTTGAGACACTCCCGGAGGGTCGGCATGATGCATCATTGCAGCACTGGAGTTACTTGCCGGGATTGCATTGATGCATCATGACAAATGTCATCTTTTAGTGAAATCCGTCCTTCAAAAGTTAACTGTGCTCCACCCAAGCGTTTATACAAACCTGCCACCATTTCATTTTGCGTTTATACTTATTTGAAGATAACTGATTATTTGAGGACATTCGAGGCACTACGCGGCATTATCGGCCTCCTCCTCAATACTAAGGCTGCATGCATGATGACAAATGGCATTTAAGCGCTAAATCACCCTTATCCCTTTCAGAAGAGCTTAACCCTTTAATGTGCTATGCCTTTTACCACCACAATGCATGAATACAGCCCTAGTGATAAATCAGAAGGACTGTATTCTTGGTTGATACACTTTCTAAGCATGGCACACCAACACAGGGCTGCTTTAGTGCATCATAAAATTGACTCATACAGTCCTTAACCCTTTAAGGATGGACGTTACTAAAAGATGACATTTGTCATCATTATGCACCAATGCAGCTCCCGCGAGTAACTCCCCGGTGATGCATTAGTGCATCATGCTGACCCTTTGGGTGTGCCTGAACCCCATAGGATTGGCATGATGCAGCAATGGCAAGTTACTCGCCAGGGCTGTATTCATGCATTATGACAACCAAGGGCATGATACATAAAGGCATCATGCAGTCCTTAAAGGGTTGCAGGTACTGAACAGGTGAGTGTTGACAGCTACACCCACACAGCCGGGTGTGGGGGACGGTGCGGGGCAGAGCGGGTCATCGCATGCTGCTTCTTAGTGGTCATGTATGTCTCCGCTTTCACCAAGGCCGACAAATGACGTATCCTACACCACTCACCACTCAACACTCACAACTCACAACTTACGCAATCTTGTCTATTACTATCCAGTCATGTTACAGACCCCTGCTGCTGTCATGTAAGGTCTCGTCTGTACCAGCGCCATCTTGTAATCTACAAACTCAATATTACTGGACTGAAAGCCACTTAACGTGTTGCTTTAAGGCATCTTAAATTTGCCTAAATTCACACATTCATGCAGTGGAGGTTTCTCATCACCAAGGTCTGAGAAATCTGAGAAGGGATTTTTTTTTGTGTTTTTTTTACTTGCAGGGTCAAATGTATGAGATAATTTTAGTTTTTTGTGACCAAAATTCACATTTTATCGGTTGTGAGTAAATTAGGTTATTTCTTTACAACTGCATTGCTGGCATTACTAGCCTTGATCTGATACAAAATATGGCAATCTTTGTCCATTTTTATCAGTTTTTCTCAAAATCTGATTATTATGATACGCGTGGTGATGAGAAAGCATTTTAATTTGTCGATCTGCCTAAGGACATGTGAGATGCCCTATTTGTAGCTAAAGGTCACTGGGTAGGACCCCTGTGGTGTGGGTCTGCATCAAGGGCGTGAACCTACATCTCCGGTTCCGGTGGTTGGATGGGTATTATAGAATAAGGGTCCGTCACTAGAAGTCCCCCATCTCCTTTGAGCATCCCATTCTGATGAAAATACATGTATTCAAATGCATTGAAAGGTGACATGATTATCATAAGGCATAATAAAGGATCTTCCTGGTATCCAGAATTTGCAAAAAGATATAGCCTATTCAATCAAAGTACCCCCCCCCCCTGCTTTGCACCAACCTTGCTGCGGGACTGACCTCCATAGCCACAGCATTGTGGGGGAGCAAAATATGACAGAGAACCATGCACAGGTCGCCTGTGTAGAACCCAGAGTGACGCACCCTTCTTCTGTTCATAGTAAGTAGGTCACGGCCCATGGGCTGAATCATGTGGAGCGGTCAGCAGAATGGTCAGTCCATCCACACACCGCCCGTTGTGGCAAGCCATTTGTTCACCCTCCATATCAGAGTTGCTTATTCTGATACCAGAGTTTAAAACTTCAATATCAGACTTTAATATTGCGATATCAGGGTTTTAAACTTCAATATCGGAGTTTGAAATTTTGATATCAGAGTAATAAACTTTGATATCAGAGTTAGGAACTCTGATATCAGAGTTAGGAACTTGGGGTGAACATATGGCTTGCCATAGCCGGTACGGCTTTCAGGCATGATGTAGAGCTGGTGTGAGACAGTCAGTGAGTAGCAGCCACATTAACAGGTACTTTTAGCTGTATTGTATCCTGGCATAGAATACCAGAGCACACATCAGAACTCCCTGGAAAAAAAATTCCCGTGAATTCCCCCTGAATAACATGGGTGGAACTCGGGTCAGTCCCAGGAATAACCCCGGTTCTATTCCCGTGATATCACAGGATTCTGTGAGCAAAATTTCCCGTTATATCACGGGATTTTGTAAGATTCTACATGTAAAGTCACATCTTTTAATCCCGTGATATCACGGGAAATTTTGCTCACAGAATCCCCAAAACTTCCCAGGAATATCTCGTGACTTGTTACCAGGGCTGACAAAGGACAGTCTGCAGTTGCCTGACTGCAGAACATGGCCCTCTGCAGAACACCATTCCCCGACAAATCGGCTAATGTAAAATGGGCCTAACAGATTTGGGTCTGATTGACTTGGGCACCATTAGGTTCCATCATAGAACATCAACCACTACTGACTGTAGTAGTATAGTATGTATCGGAACGGGACTATAGTTAAGTACTGTTTATTACTCAATCGACATGCAGCCAATCAGAGGCCTCCATTTGGTCACGTGACCCCCTCATTTGCATAATTACATAATAGGCCACGCCCCTGGGTAGGACCCCTGTGGTGTGGGTCTGCATCAAGGGCGTGAACCTACATCTCCGGTTCCGGTGGTTGGATGGGTATTATAGAATAAGGGTCCGTCACTAGAAGTCCCCCATCTCCTTTGAGCATCCCATACTGATGAAAATACATGTATTCAAATGCATTGAAAGGTGACATGATTATCATAAGGCATAATAAAGGATCTTCCTGGTATCCAGAATTTGCAAAAAGATATAGCCTATTCAATCAAAGTACCCCCCCCCCCTGCTTTGCACCAACCTTGCTGCGGGACTGACCTCCATAGCCACAGCATTGTGGGGGAGCAAAATATGACAGAGAACCATGCACAGGTCGCCTGTGTAGAACCCAGAGTGACGCACCCTTCTTCTGTTCATAGTAAGTAGGTCACGGCCCATGGGCTGAATCATGTGGAGCGGTCAGCAGAATGGTCAGTCCATCCACACACCGCCCGTTGTGGCAAGCCATTTGTTCACCCTCCATATCAGAGTTGCTTATTCTGATACCAGAGTTTAAAACTTCAATATCAGACTTTAATATTGCGATATCAGGGTTTTAAACTTCAATATCGGAGTTTGAAATTTTGATATCAGAGTAATAAACTTTGATATCAGAGTTAGGAACTCTGATATCAGAGTTAGGAACTTGGGGTGAACATATGGCTTGCCATAGCCGGTACGGCTTTCAGGCATGATGTAGAGCTGGTGTGAGACAGTCAGTGAGTAGCAGCCACATTAACAGGTACTTTTAGCTGTATTGTATCCTGGCATAGAATACCAGAGCACACATCAGAACTCCCTGGAAAAAAAATTCCCGTGAATTCCCCCTGAATAACATGGGTGGAACTCGGGTCAGTCCCAGGAATAACCCCGGTTCTATTCCCGTGATATCACAGGATTCTGTGAGCAAAATTTCCCGTTATATCACGGGATTTTGTAAGATTCTACATGTAAAGTCACATCTTTTAATCCCGTGATATCACGGGAAATTTTGCTCACAGAATCCCCAAAACTTCCCAGGAATATCTCGTGACTTGTTACCAGGGCTGACAAAGGACAGTCTGCAGTTGCCTGACTGCAGAACATGGCCCTCTGCAGAACACCATTCCCCGACAAATCGGCTAATGTAAAATGGGCCTAACAGATTTGGGTCTGATTGACTTGGGCACCATTAGGTTCCATCATAGAACATCAACCACTACTGACTGTAGTAGTATAGTATGTATCGGAACGGGACTATAGTTAAGTACTGTTTATTACTCAATCGACATGCAGCCAATCAGAGGCCTCCATTTGGTCACGTGACCCCCTCATTTGCATAATTACATAATAGGCCACGCCCCTCATTTGCATAATTACGTAATAGGCCACACCCCCTTGATCACCAGCCAATCAGGGGCCACCATTTGGTCACGTGACCCCCACGTGACCCCCTCATTTGCATAATAGACCACGCCCCCTTGATCACGTGACCCCCTCATTTGCATAGTAGACTACGCCCCTTTGATCACCAGCCAATCAGCGGCTTCCATTTGGTCAGGTGACTCCCTCATTTGCATAATCATGGATCACGTGACTCTTTCATTTGCATAATAGGACCACACCCCTTGGTCACGTGACCGGAAGCGCTCTTTATTTAGAAAATAGGCCACACTCCCTTGGTCACGTGACCTGACCCCCTCCCTCATTTGCATAATATAGACAATAGACAGACTACGCTTCCCTTTTGGTCACATGACTTGGACTAGCTAATGGGAGGCTTCTATAAGGGGCGAGGGGAGGAGGGGAGGGGGGGAGGGGGGCACTTTAAGATGCATGGGGAGGGGAGGGGGGGAGGGGGGCACTATTTATGGGGTGGGCGGGCACTTGGGGGGGAGGGGGGGCTTTTAGGGTCTGCTCGGGAGAAAAAAAAAAAAAAAAAAAATTATCTGATCTCTAGGGAATCGCTTCCTCTCTACCCCCCTTTAGGGGGGTAGGGAGGAGGCGAGTCGGAGGTGACTGTAGAGGAGTTTTTCGGTGACTTGATGCTTTTCAAACGACTGTGCTGATAGTTGATGAATTTGACTTTTTGACTTGAATATTTCATGCGACTTTGTGACTTGTAAGCGAAAGCGAAAGCGACTTTGCGACCTGTAACCCTTTAAATAAAGAGGTGACTTTGTAACCTCAGGGGGGAGATCCTTCTACACCCCCACGGAGTAGAAAGGATCTCGGTTGATTGACTGTACTTTGACTTGTTGTTGTAAACAAAAAAATAAAAATAAAAAAATAAAAAAATAAAAAAATCAATGAATAGAACGACCCCCTCATTGCTAACAAAGGAACGCCTTTTGAATTACACAAATGACCCTCTTTTTGTAGGGGTTAGCGGTAACTCGACTTGAATTAGAGTATTAGGGAGAGCAAAACGCGACTACACACCGTCTTAGACTGTCGTCTTACGGACCGGATAACAATAACCCTAGTTACCTCGGTTACTGTTGCTCAAGAGACGGCGATGGATCTGGTCACGTGGATACTGAAAGAAGGTCTACCTATAACCACTACGCTAGTTTGAACGCGGCGGGTATGAGTCATCATGGGGCCCTTGACGGGTGGGTCCTCCCCATGCAGCCGTATGTCGAATTTAAGAAATGTCCATGTCACACGTCACTAAGGGAGAAAACGTTTTTTGAAAATATTTAGAACCCGAATTTGAGCATTCTGGTACATTTTTAAGGACCCAGACACTGCAAAACCGAGTACCATCCAAGAGAAAAAAAAATTTGGCGAAATGTTTAGGCTTGAAATGGCACTTTTCTGATGCACTCTTTGAACATTTTTTTTTTTTTTTCCTCATGTCACTATGGTCCATGGCACATGTGGGACTCAAGAAATGCCACATGTCCCATGTCACTTAGATGTCCGTGCCCGTGTCGTCGTATCGAATTTTAAGAAAATGCCCATGTCACCATATCGAATTTAGGGGTCTAGTGACATCAGCATGTCCGGCTATCCTCCACAAATTTAGCTCTAAAATGTTTACTTTTTTTTTGGGCTGATTTTTCATCATTTTAAAAAAACAATAGGTTGTTTGAAATGTTTGCTGTTGTAAATAGAAACAAAAACAAAACAAAGCGCATGGTAAGATTATGTCACATTTTCAAGTGGCGGGTCCGCGCGAGGCTTATTCAGCCTCTTCGTGGATCCGCGACTCCAATGTGATCATATACTAATCACCGGTGTTTACGGTATTATATACTAAGGTATGAGACGGGTCTTACAGAAAAGGTGTCTAAAGAGCCCTGTGACCTGATTGAAATGACGTCAGCGCCGTCTGCTCGTCAGTGCCCGGCTGTAGCCCGTAGGACATGTTATTCTGCTTTTCTGGATGTTTTGAAATATTTTGATTTAACTGTTAATACCTGATAACAAGCCTCTGAAGCAGATTTTTGGTCGAGCACCTGTTCTCTACTCTTCCATCGATTAGCTGCTTCAGCAAAAAAAAATCGCGCGCGCGGTCTAGTCTATATGACGGAGTCGCTAAAGCTCTGTTTAGAGAGTGGAACTTGACCTTGAGTATAGACTCAGTACTATAGACTCAGTACTAACTGAACGCCCCGCGGGGTCACCCCTCACCACGTGGGAATATGTACAAGCTCTGGTTCTTCACTTTACGGCTTGACTGAAACTGAGACGCGTCCATGATAAACTCTAGCCTTTTTTTTTCCTTTACTAGGATCGAGAGAGAGATTTTAAATGGGGCGGTTATCTAAATAGCGTGGAACTAAAATCAGGCTGCGGCAGATAGTATCTCTGCGCACCTCAAGACTCAACGTAACTTTCACTCTCCAGCAGAAGTTTAGTTGTGACTAATGATGGGCGGCGACCGTCGTGCACCGGCGGACATTGGAGAGTGTTGGAGAGCTGAACCTTACAGACATATAAATCAATCGCTTTGGTGGAAATATCTCGCCATAGATTGGAACCAAATACTTATCTAATGGAATCGTTATCAGTTTTCAGTTTTCTTGCCGTACAAAATTTATTTCCCACTCTTCACGTGGTGATAGCTGAAGGTCGCTCGTCGTAGGTACGTGTGACCGGAACACCTTTTTTGTTTTTGGCGCGGGTTGACATCAGATTTGTACCGTACTGTCGCGATTAAGAGCTCTGAGGGAGGGCTTTTCAATTCGGTGAAGTTCTTACTCAGGAGCTATATACAAGCCAGGCGCTGGCGCTTATTCAAAGTCGCGATTTTAGTGCTTGAGAAAAAACATTTGGAGGCTCTTATACTCCGGCGCTTATAAAAGACCGGCACGCTTTTCAACACTAGTTGCTTTATCGCGACCGTACGGTATGACTTCGGTGTCAAAAGATCCCAAACTCCAAATAAGGAAGTGAAACGACGTCGTCTGTCTACCTCGTGCGCGTCATAGCGTCGTCGAAAATAGTGTGACGTCAGCATCTCTCAGGCGGCTAGGAAGTCAGTTCGACAAAATGGCTCACGGAGTGAACTTCGTGGCCGTTTCTCGATCTATGATCGATGCGGCCGTGGAGAAGGAATTCGTAGCCGTGCAACAGAGAGAGGAGGCGGAGAGACAGAACTTCGTGGCCGTTTCTCGATCTATGATCGATGCGGCCGTGGAGAAGCAGTTCTTTGCCTCGCTACAGAGAGAGGAGAGACAGCGGACTGCTGCTGAAGCAGAGGGTGTGGTGGATGAGCTGATCGAGAACGTCGCTGATCAACTCATCCGCCGGTGCGTGGAGCAGGTCAAGCAGCAAGTCTGCATGGAGGAAGGACTACCGCCCGCCGTGCTGGAGGAGCTGCTGAAGGACTGCCACGCGTTATGACCACGCCCTCCGCTTCAGCAGCAAGGTCCCTGCGACCCTCTCTCTACCAAACGGTCCTTTTAAGGACCAACCACTGATCACAAAAGTTGAAAATCAATCTCAATATAATATACGCATCAGAAAAACCCCTAATACGCTATACACTGAAACCCTGTTGAGTAGGTAGATCGAGTTGGGCATTTTTTTTTTAGGAAGAGCAATCAGGTCATCGTGTGGAGATCATCAGGTGTCCTGTGTGTGTGTGTGTGTGTGTGTGTGTGTGTGTGTGTGTGTGTGTGTGTGTGTGTGTGTGTGTGTGTGTGTGTGTGTGTGTGGGTGGGATGTGTGTGTGTGTGTGTGTGTGTGAATTTTATACAAATACAATTATTCATTCCTTTCAGCAAGAAAATTAGCTCAATGTAATCATATGATTTTAACTGCCCTACTTATCAGAGCCTTGACGACATCTGACCGCCCCCCTTTTCAGGATCTAAATGGAAATTCACCGCCACCGCTTTTCAGAGTACTGCAGCGCCATTACCTAATTCTTTTTGTATGTGAAAAAAACCCAAAAAAAAACAGCACTGATAAGGGGTTTAATTAGACAGATATTGGTTTCTACACTATCAAAAAAACAAACAAACCCTCAGCGCTTTAATGCTAAAGGTGGCAATAGTGCTTTAATGCGCTACGCCCTTTGTCGATATGCCAGTGTATGCATGCATGCAGCCCTGGTGAGGAACTCTGAGTGCCGCATTCATGACTTATGACGACAACGGGCACTGCACATTAAAGCGCTATGCGACTATTAAAGGGTTAGATCCAGTCTTGCTACAGGCATCCAGAATGCTATACCCAGAGTTGGTGGTCTGGTCCAGACTGCTGTACACAGATTGTAGACGGGATGGCGGGTTGCTGCCAGACTATCCCTCTGGTACGATATGCGGCTGGCGCGGCCGAGCCTGTCTTATATGATGCTGAGTCTAACTATGTATTAGATACCCTACGAGTAACTGAGAGTATGTCAAAATAATCACGGCAAACTGACTGGCGTCTTCATAGGATCATAGAGTGGTTATTATTACATAACTCAGTAACCTTTGGTTATGTGTTAGATAGAGTACACTTGGACACGGTTATTCCATATACCCGCTGCCCCACAGGGTCAAGACGAGGTGATTTAAATAATAAGACCCAGACGGGTAAAATAGCCAAAGTCAACAATGACCTGTTTTTTGGGGGTTTTTTTTAGCCAATATGGACAAAGAGACACGGGGTGCTGTACACAGGTTGTGGACGGGCTGGTGGGTCACTGCCAGACTATCTCCCTGGTCCGATATGCAGCCGGCGTGGCCGAGCCTGTCTTATATGATGCTGAGTCTAACTATGTATTAGATACCCTACGAGTAACTGAGAGTATGTCAAAATAATCACGGCAAACTGACTGGCGCCTTCATAGGATCATAGGGTGGTTATTATTACATAACTCAGTAACCTTTGGTTATGTGTTAGATAGAGTACACTTGGACACGGTTATTCCATATACCCACTGCCCCACAGGGTCAAGACGAGGTGATTTAAATAATAAGACCCAGACGGGTAAAATAGCCAAAGTCAACAATGACCTGTTTTTTTGTGTTTTTTTTTTAGCCAATATGGACAAAGAGACATGGGGTGCTGTACACAGGTTGTGGACGGGCTGGTGGGTCACTGCCAGACTATCTCCCTGGTCCGATATGCAGCCTGCGTGGCCGAGACTGTCTTATATGAGGCTGAGTCTAATTATGTATTAGATGTGCTACGAGTAACTGAGAGTGTGTCAAAATAATCACGGCAAACTGACTGGCGACCTCATAGGTCAGTTATTATTACATAACTATTATTACATAACTCAGTAACCTTCGGTTATGTGTTAGATAGCGTGCATTTGGACACGTTTATTCCATGTACCCGCTGCCCCACAGGGTCAACACGAGGTGTTTAAATAATAAGACCCAGACGGGTAAAATAGCCAAGTCAACAATGTCCCGTTTTTTTTAGCCAATATGGACAAAGAGAAACGGGGTGCTGTACACAGCTTGTGGACGGGGTGGCGGGTCGCTGCCAGACTATCCCCTGGTCCGATATGCAGTAAATTTTCTGCACCGTGTGACAACGACCGATCAGCTACCAACCTATTTTTGGTTATTTTTCTATTCAGTTTTTGATCAGCGCACTTTATTAGCGTGGTTTTTTTTTAAAATTTTTTTAATCATAAATAATATGTAGACTTGGAAAAAAAAAGAGAACTGACATGTCGCTGTTTTGTCACTAAACCCAAAGACCCACCCACCCCGTAGGAAGGGGAGACGTTTGTGAACGTTCCCTTAGGTCTCTATTCTTTATTTATTGTGTGGCCCCTAAAGAGGGGCCAACCAACTGACACTGTCAGTTGGTTAGTAGATGCTACTCAACATGGGCGTAATTAATTACACCTAGTGTTGAGAAACAACATGCCTGAGCTCAAAAGGCCCCCGTTGGGTGGGGGCCCTTGTGGCACAACGAGTTGGTTCGTTTTTCAGATTACCTACTCGGCGAGAGTTTCTGCCTATGTATCTTTTATAAAGCCTTAGATATGGTGTGGTATTTTTCATCTCGCTATAGTTTAGTTGGTATTCAAAGAAACTGCCTCATTTCTATCAGAAATACACAATATTGAATTGTTTTTATATTTTAATATATTCAGAAGCACACTTTGTTGCCTATATAGCTCATTATGCGTTGAAATGTTCGCGAGCATCGTAGGAATGTACAAATCCCCTATTGTGGCGCCATCTGACGAAAGAGCAAGGAACTATACGTGACCTGAACCCCGCCCTCAGCGCGTTCGTTATTCGCATCTTTGACAGCGACTAAGAGACGCTCAAACTGTCTTATTTAGTTTGAACTTATCACAAATTTGTCTTTGATAGGTCGTAGATCGACTTCTGACTTTTTAGTTAGAATAAAAAACAAGTGACGCCGCCACAGACCCGCGCATTAACGCGCTCCGCCGTCTTCAGAGGGCCGAGTCTATAGTACAGTAGATTCTACTGTGTACTTACACTAACAGTGCTACATATACATACCTGAGTCATAAGTGGGTTTTTTTTGTTGTTTTTTAGGGGAAAAAAAGTGATCTACTCACCCAAACCGCTATTAGTAGGTAACCTGTATGACCCATGCCGCAAACATCTGCCTCGTGACTGATAGTGAGTAGTATAGTATGTATCGGAACGGGACTATAGTTAAGTACTGTTTATTACTCAATCGACATGCAGCCAATCAGAGGCCTCCATTTGGTCACGTGACCCGTTGCCATGGTAACGTGACCTACTTAGGGCTCTCAGCCAATCAGAAGCCAGCATTCTGGGTGACCTACTGACCTACTTAGAAGCTCTCAGCCAATGAGAGGCTGGCATTCTGGTAACTATGGTAACGTGACCTACTTACGTCACGTGACCTACTTAGGCTCAGCCAATCAGAAGCCGGCATTCTGGTAACTAGGGTAACGTGACCTACTTAGGGTTTGTTTGTAAACAACACCACGTGGCTCTCTTGTTTGTAAACAACACCACGTGACACGTGCCTGTTTGTAAACAAACAACGTATATATAGAAAAAAACACAACAAGTTCCATCTTATGTTAAAATTATATTTTCGAATAAAAAAGCACATCTGTAACAGCGTCTATGTGTAACTACGCGCGTTCTCATTCAAACACTATAACACTATCATACCGTAGCAGCAGCAGGTAGGACCGGAAGAAAAGCAAGCGCACGAGCAGAAGCGACGACACCATTTGCACCATCCGGCCGTCGCGTTGGTAGCCCTACTACCCGTCGCGCGTTCCACTGGAGCGGCTTTAAGAGTGACAAATGACGATTCTTTGTCGACGCGACTGCTAACATCAGCATCGGCAGCAGCATCGGCAGCATCGGCAGCAGCATCGGCAGCAGCGGCAGCAGCCTCGGCAGCAGCGGTAGCAGCAGTAGCAGCAGCGGCAGCAGCAGTAGCGTGAGCATTAGCAACAACAGCAGCAGCGACAGTAGCAAGGGCGGCAGAGCGGGCACTAGTAGCGTTATCAGCGGCGTCATCGGCAGCCGCAACAGCATCAGCAGCAGCAGCGTCGGCATCGGTGGCATGAGTAGCTGCATCGGCGGCAGCAACAGCAGCAGTCACAGCCGCAGCGGCAACAACAACAACGTCATCACGACCCGCGTCACTAACAGCCGCAGTAAATGCAGCAGTAGCACGCTGAGCAGCACTAGCAGCAGCAGTAGCAGAGGCTACAGCATCAGCTTCACATTCGCGCGCCGCTTCGTCATTCCGCTTCATGTCACGGTAGCAACTTTCCATCACGAGGATCTGCAAATTGAGGCGCGGTGCTGGTGGTGGTAGTAGTAGTAGTAGTAGTAGTAGTAGTAGTAGTAGTAGCGTGAACGATGATGACGATGCTGAATGTGGTTTCACTCCCCTTATATACCCTTACGCCCCGCCTTTTTTCAAGCCACCGGCCAGCTGCCCCTTCACGGCAGGTCTTTAGATCAGCCTTAAGTCGCTTACTACGTGGCTCATCATCCCTCTAATCGCATTTTCCAGCCGCCAGCCGGCTGTCTGCTGATGACAGGCGAGGGTGATTTGTTTTTTTCTTTAGATATAAGCCGCTTACCACACGCGCACCCTCTAGTCACAGACAGAGTGACAGAAAGGGAGGGGGTCGCTTTGTTCACGCTACTTGTAGTTGTTTTTCTATACACACGCTGAGCCCATGACCCGTTAATCCTTTATACAGGTAACACGCGTTCAACTAATTACCCTATTGTATGACAGTCGGTACACGGATTTAATTTTAAACCGCCTTCCCATCTGGGATCCATGTCTGGCGGGGTGGAAGGATCCAGCTGAAAAGTGTGATTAGGGCTTTTGTTTCTCTTATGCTAGCAGCAGGTCAGCATGCGACAGCTGAAAATGTCAGACTCGCCGCTCCTATAAAAGACTGAGATGCGTCTCTCTTTCCACACACCCTTCTACCATCGCCGCCGACACCGCCACCGCCGGCCAGCCGACCGCCGCCACCGCCTGCAGTCACCGCCATCACGCCAGCAGGGAATTTCGAGCTGAGTCTGCTTATTGCTTATTTTTTTTCTTTGAGCTTTTTGTTTTCTTAAATTTGTATTTTCACTCAGGCTTTTTTGTTTCGGAGGAAAGAAATATGGCGCTGCAGAGGGCGCGAGTTTCTAAAAGACGGTCGCGCGAACAAAGCGCTCTCCTCAACTGCCCGGCTATTTTTTTATCTCAAAGGAGAGAGCGTCACGTAGTTGAGGTTCACGCTTCTCTTGAGGCGTACCGAATTCTCGAGAAATGCAAAGCTGAGCGCCATCGTCGTTATACAAGAGCGGAAAAGGAAAACGTAGCGACATGGCCGAGAGCCGTCTTCTCAGAACAGCATTTACTCTACTATTGCATAACAGCTGCTCTCAGCGCCCCCACTCGTTGGGCGTTTCATGAAAAGAAAGAGCGCCGCTACTCTCCTCACCCTGCTTCCTCTTATAAAGTGAGAATAAGTGCTATGAAACGATTCGACAAGCCGATCGGTTTCTTGGGAGCGACTGCAGCTCCCACTCGGTGGGCGCGCGTTGTGGCCGACGTGAACACGGTCTCTAAACGTTTCGACGTCGTCACTTGTTATCCCGCATATTGCAACGCAGCCGAATTGAAGAAGATAGGGACGCACTATTTTAAACCATACGCTCCAATATGTATTTGTCACCGCCGCGCTCACACGCCTTATTGCTTTTTCGAGACGATCGTGTCACAACACAGAAATAGAAAAAAAAACGGCAAAGCGACGAGCTTTGCCTAAATGATCAAAAAAAAAAAAAAAAAAAAAAAAACTAATCTCCTCCTCCTCCTCCTCCTCCTCCTCCTCCTCCTCCTCCTCCTCTTCTTCTTTTTTTAAAAAAAAATAAATATTTGTATCAGACTCCTCTGGAGTCTGATACAAACATTTATGACTATTGAGTGAAAATAGAATTTTATCGCAAAAAAAAGTCACTTCTGCCGCCGCTACTGTGACACCGGCCGGAATCAATAAAAAGGTCGGCGGACTTTTCTCCACAACCATTCACCACCGACCGTTCGAGTGAGAAACACAGCAGACAGTCAGACACACAACCGCTCTCTGACGCGTCCTGAAAAAAAAACAAAAAAAAATGTCCAGTAGTAAAAGCAAACTCTTCACAGAAATTCATTTCGACGCTCGACTACAAGGACCCTTTAGTTGTATCATTAGCGGTCCGTCGGGTTGTGGAAAATCGCGCTTGGTGGATCAATTTCTGAGCGACGTGAACAATTTGGTCACGCCGCCGGTGGAAAAGACTTTTTACCATTACGGCGAGTGGCAACCTCTGTTTGAAAAAATGGCAAATCGGTACGGTGTGGAATTCAGAGAAGGTCTTCCTAGCAAAGAGTCTATAGCGGGAGACGTGGAAGTAGCAGAAGACGCTGTACGACCCCACACTCTACTGATATTGGACGATCTGATGAGCAGTTCCAATCAGCAAGTGGTAGCCGACATCTTTACTAAATACTCGCATCACTGGAACGTGAGCGTCATATACATCACTCAGAACCTCTTCCAGAAATCACCCGACTTTCGAACTATGAGTCTGAACGCTCACTACATGATCGTTTTCAAGAACCCGCGCGACATGGGGCAAATAGCTAGTCTGTCTCGCCAGGTGTTTCCGTCCAACGCGGCGGCCCTCTCTAGTATATTTACCCATGAACTCAAGCGACCTCACTCATACCTCCTCCTGGACTTCAAGCAGTCAACACCTGACGATCTGAGAATACGCTCCTCTTTGACGGCCATACACTCTCAGCTAGTGTTCGTACCGCTAGACAAAAAAAAGAACAACAGAAAGCAGTAGCAAAAAAAAATGTCTTCTCATCTACTCGAAAGACACTTTGGTACTCTCAAGCACTTAGCTAAGTGCTCGCCAAAGGACTGCTCGCATCTAATAGACTCTGGAAGCGACGAGCTGATCGCAGCGTTGAGTGAGATCTGTCACAATTTACTGGTAGGGAACATCCCGCTCAGCGACAAACAACTGGACAAGCTTCGAGAATCGGCTGACGTGTTGAGGGAGGTCGGCAAAAAATCTACGCCCATCAAAAAAAAGAGACGCGTCTTGGTACAAGAGGGAGGTTTCCTCATTCCGGCTCTCATAGGGATGGCCTTACCGCTTATAAAGAGCATTCTCCGTATATGAGACACGTCATTCGACACCTACTCGCCGACAGCACCACCACCACCACCACCACCACCACTACCGCCACCACCAGCGTCATTGCCACCGGCGTCCCCATGACGGACTCAGAGCAGCAACAACACTACAAACGTTTAGCGCTCGTGGATCCTGAGACGCTCTACAAATCATCACGAGCAGGTCTACTTCATCATGTGCCCGCTGCTGCTGCTACTACTAGCGCTGCTACTACTGCAGTCGCTGCTGCTAGTACTTCTACTGCTCCAAACCTTCCTCCTCTTCCTGATGAGCGCACTGAAAAGAACGAGAGTTCCGCTCCTGCCACCGCCGCCCGCCTACCCGCCGACATGGCCTATTACCACAAGCAGGCAGAGCAGTCCCTTCATCCCGACGCGGCCTTGCACCAGGTGCTACAGTTTATCTACAGGGACTTGGATTTAGTGTTGAACGACCCCACTTTGGAATCGCGCGAGAAAATGTTGAAATACCGAAGGTTGTTGAATAGATTGCAATTTTTTCTCGCGAATCCCCACAACAGCAACATCTCTTCGTCCTACTCTTCTTCGCCCCCGGCTCACCTCCGTCAGTCTGCTGAAGAGGCCAGCGCGTCCCTACTCGAGCGGTTGGCGAACCAAGTTCCCAAGAGGAGTCGCCGCCGGACCGTGGAGCTGTACAAACAATTGGAGAAATCCGGAGTGATCAAGTGGAACGAGGACGGGGCGGTGCGCGAGATGTCGGGTCGGAGAATACCACCTGAGCATCGCATCAACATAGTGGACTTACTGAACGACGCCGCCAGGTTCAGGAAGACGGCGCCCAGACCGGCGGGCTACTCGCCGTTCACGAAAGCGCTGCGCGAAGCGGTTCCCACCACAGACGCCTTGATCGGAAACCATCTGTATAAAGCGAGCGGACCTGGCCAAAGTTTGGACACACGGCTTGCTGACAGAGGTCGGAAACGACCGAGCTTCGAATCGGAAGAAGGAGAAGCAGCAGCAGCAGCAGCAGCAGTAGCAGCAGCAGACTCTTCTCTGCAGGTGGTGGACGATCAATCCTCTGACGACGAGGAGGACGACCGTGAACTTTTCCAAACTCCGACTTCCTATAGGAGCGCGCCGCGTAGTAAGAAAAGGAAAGCGCGCAACCGCCTAGCGGCGAGCTCGTCTTTCACGCCCTCAAGAGACCCGCGATGGGCAAACCAGTGAAGAGACTGACCAAGAAGGAAAAAGAAAAGAAGCGCGTAGTAGCTAGATATACCGACGTCAAAGCGCCCTCCAGTTTCACTAGCGTGACTAAACTCTAGAAACAGCATTTTCGCCACCTGAACCCGGCCGTCATCCGAGATGCTTTAGTGTCGCTGGACGCCTACACTAAACATAAACCCATTCGGAGAAAATTCGCAAGGAACAAGACTATAACCGGCGCAATCGATCAGCAGTGGCAGATAGATCTGATGGACATGCAAGCTTTGGCGTCTCACAACGACCGCTTCCGGTACGTGGTGACGGCGATCGACGTTTTCTCTAGGTACGCGTGGGCCGTTCCCATTAAATCCAAGAGCGGCGCTGATGTCACCGAGGCCTTCCGAGAGATGACAGGCCCTGGCGAGAGACGACCGCGCACTGTTCAGACAGACAAGGGGAAAGAGTTTTTGAACAAGATCTTTCAAGATCACTTGAAGAGCGAGGGCATAGAGTTCTTCACTGGCGAGAACGACGACATCAAAGCTAGTCTAGTGGAGCGCTTGAACCGCAGTCTGAAGGAGAAGCTGTGGCGTTATTTCACACACAAGCGCACGTATCGCTACGTAGACGTGCTGCACCATGTAGTGTCTTCTTACAATCGCACTCACCACAAGACGTTGAAAATGGCGCCGGCTCAAGTCAGCTCGGAAAACAGCGAAACAGTTTTCTACCGACAAGATCTCCCAACTAACAAACAAATCGACGAAATATGGAAAAAGAAGAAAAAAACAAAGACGTCCGCCGTCGACGTCATCGCTCCGGGTGACAGAGTGAGGATGTTGAGAACCAAAGGCGCCTTCGACAAAGGGTACGAGGGAAACTGGCGCGAGGAAGTGGTGGACGTTGCTAACACGTTGGGAAGCAGAGGGTTCGAGCTGAAAGACGACAAGGGCGAGGAGATAAAAGGCGTCTTCTACCCGGAAGAGGTTCAGAAGGTGTACAAGAGTCGTTACGACAAGAACTACCTGATAGACGAGGTGTTGCGCCGCAAGACCGTCGACGGTAAAGAGTTAGCTTTCGTACGTTGGTTAGGTTACGACGACAAGTTCAACGAGTGGATCCCCGTCAAAAAAATAACGTAACAAAATGAACATCACTCTACCTAGCAACAGCTCTATGGAGTATTATCCTGACAACAGCTTGACGTCTTTCCGAACTCACTTCGACTCGCCGCTCCTTCTGCCCGAAGCGTACGAAGCGGCTCTGACTGAGATCATCCTCCCTACAGAATGGACTAACGTGCACGACGACGACTTGATCATCGTTGTTCCTCTGCGCACCAAAGGTTCGCTAGAGGAGGCGATCCAGGTTTTAAAAGAAACTAATTTCTCCGAAGGAAAAAAACCACAGGTAGACTGGAAGAGAATGAAAAACGCGAACGGTCTGAGCAAGCTAACGTTCAGCTCAAAATTCCCGCTGAACTGGAAGGAAGCGAGCTATGTAACGGTGGAAGAGATATCAGACACGTCGGAAGAGCAGCAATTGAAACCGGAAACAAAAAGGTTCAAGAGAGAGGTCGACTTGAGACAGACGAATGCCGTATACAAGCAGTTCTTGTCCCCGGCGGTGAAGAAGAAGACGATCAGCCATCAAGCAAGACAGATGATCGAAAAGATGGAGAAGGACATGGGAGTGCGCAGTTTCATGCCAAACATATTCGAGATACCTCCTATTTTCACCGGAAGCAACCACACCCTAATCGAGCGCTTGAGTGAGACGTTGCAAGATGACAGACTAGAGGGCGACAGCTTCTTGCTCAAACCGATGCGGATCTTATCGTACGACGCCAAGACGAAACGCGTCACCATCAAACCGCCGAGACACTGTGCTGTCCTGCTGAGTCAGCATCTCGCATGCGTTCTAGGCTTCGGAGAGAAGACGTGTTTCGCGTCGCCGACTACCGGCGCCTACTCGATGGATGTTTACGGGGACGTGCACTCTGTGTACATATACACCGACATGATCCAGGAGAGACGTGTGGGCGACATGCAAGTGCCGCTGTTGCGCTGCGTGGCGGTGGACAGAGGCGGAAAGCGTCGAGGTGGCGTGCAAGCTATCAGTTTTCCCCATTTGGATTATTTCCCCTTGAAATCCAAGAGGTTTACCGAGGTCGGCATCTATTTAAGAGACCGATCCGGTCATTCCATCCCATTCGGTAGAGGCGAGGTGACCGTGACACTTCATCTGAGACCTATTGAGCGCTGAAAGAGAGAAAAATGATGCGTCAACGCGTTCCGTACTTTCCACCCAGGCGCACCGTCGGCAGAGGGTACAGCGATTACTACAACGCGCAGCTGGGCAACGGCGTCAACGTGTACAGCGGGCGCTCTTTCCAGAGCGGGCACGGTTTAGGCGGCGCTCTGTTAGGTCTGATGCGCTCGGCTACCCCGCTATTGAAGTCGGTGGGAAAAACGCTGCTCCGCGCCGGTGTGGGCGTAGCTAAAGATGTGCTGGCGGGTCGGACTTTAAAGAGCAGCGTGAAAGACCGAGGCGCAGGCGCTCTGAAGAGACTGGCGAGTACGGCGTTCTCGGGAGGAAAGACGCCTGTCGCGTCTAAGAAAGGGTCGAAACGTCGCCGGCATTCTCCTCAGACGGGCGGTGGCTCTTGCAAGAGACGTAGAGGGGATGTATTCGACCGGTAAGCGCCTAGGCGTTCAGGTATAAATAAAAAGACTGGAGGGGGCCGGCGTCAGTCTGTCGGCCGCATGAAGAGAGAACACAATGGCTTACGTACACGAGAGCAGTAACGAGTGCGCGCTCTCTGAGCTCGACCTGCACACCGTAGCGCCGACTCAGACTACTATCTTAAAGTCGTCTTTCCTGGGGATAGAAACAAAAAACTCTTTAGAGGATGGAGGTAACATAAATTTCACCATCAACAAGTCGCAAGAGTACACAGACCTGAACGAGAATTACCTTCATCTGGAATGTCAAGTGCTAAAGGACGGAGCGGCGATCGAGGACACCGACGCGGTAGCTCCGGTGAACAACTTGGCTCACTCGCTCTTCAAAGACGTCCAAGTCTCCATCGGCGGTTTCAAAGTGTCTGGCAACACCGAGACCTACCCTTACCGAGCTTACTTGGAAGGGTTACTCAACTACAACAAAGACGTGAAGGACGGCGTCATGAGCGCCCAGGGGTGGCATGAAGATACGCCCGGTCAGTTTGACACGTTGACTGACGCGAATGCGGGGTACAAAGCGCGCAAGAAGCTAATCTCCAACAAGCGCTTTTCGCTGATGGCGCGACTGCACTTTGACCTGGCTCATCAACCGAAGCTCATCGTTGGAGAGACAGAAATCAATCTCACTCTGAAACAAGCGGCGCCCTCTTTCTATCTGATGTGCGCCGCTGACGGAGGCTACAGCTTGAAGATCTACAAAGCAAAGCTCTACGTGCGACGCGTGCTGGTGGCGGACGCTGTAGCGGAAACGCACGAGAGAGCGGTGATAGAACACGGGCCCTTCGACTACCCGGTGAACAGAGTGGAGGTGACGACCTACGCCATCCCTCAAGGTAACAGAGATCACAGCTACACGCACTCCAACACAGGCCAGCTTCCCAAGTCGATGATGATTTGCTTCCTTGACCACGACGCATTCAACGGTAGCTACACCAAGAACCCGTTCGAGATGAAGCATTACGACATCAGCTCGCTTCAAGTGATAGTGAACGATCAGAAAGTGCCGAACGACGCCTACGTGCCCGACTTTAAGACCAAAGCGGCCGTGAGAGAGTACTTGGCGCTACACACGGAAACGGGGATGTACGAGGGCGCGCGCTCCTGCGGTATTTCATACGAACAATTCCTGAACGGTTACACGGTGTTCCCCCTCGACTTAACCCCAGACAGATCGCACGACGGGTGTCGCGTGAACCTTATAAGAGCGGGTCAGCTGAGGGTGGAAGTCAGTTTCCGCTCGGCGCTACAAGCGACAACAACGGTGCTACTCTACTTGGTGTACGACAACGTCGTCGAGCTGACCCGAGATCGACACCCCGTCACCGACTACCACATGAACTGAAGACAAGACGGCGGTACTTGGCGTATCGTATGAACACGCTTGAAATAAGCAGAGTGTTGAAGGAAAACGTTCACACAAAACATCGTTTCCTGGGCGTTTTCTCTTGTGACACTATTCCGAAGCACCCTATCAAAGACACTTGTTTCGTGAGCAACACAGATCCGCAACATTTACCAGGTCAGCATTGGGTGGCGTTTTATGTGTCGAGCACGGGTGAAGTGTACTACTTTGATTCCTTCGGCTTACCGCCGCTGAGTGCGGAGTTCTTGTCTTTCGTGGAACGCTCTGCTCCGTTCAAGTGGCAAAGAAACCGCATTCAACTACAAGACACTTCTGCTGACACCTGTGGACCTCATTGCGTTCATTTCCTAATTGAAGCATGTCGAACAAGAAACCCCAAGAAGTGCGTCATGCGCATGAGCAAAATCCCAAAGCTGAGCGACCGGGTCGTGAGTCAGAAGCTATCGATGATGCTGTTGTGACGGGTTGTTGCGATGGCGGCCGTTTCATGGAGGCAAAGATTCTCTGCCTTGCCGAAATGGTGTTGGATTTATCCAAAGTCGTGCAATGTCTATTGGAAAAAGTCGTCCGGGGTGTGGTGGTGCGAGTGACGGCGGCGTGAGACTTTGCGGCCTGTTGAGTTGCTGCAAATCGAAGAAGCGAGCTAAAAAAGCATAAACTTGTGTGTTTTTTCTGATTGAAAATGAAAAAATAAAGAATAAAATGAAAAGAAAAGAAATTATCTTGTTGTGTTTTTATTTCTATATATAAGTTACATAACTTTTTTTTGTTTGTTTGTTTACAAACAGTCACGTGTCACGTGGTGTTGTTTACAAACAAGAAAGCCACGTGGTGTTGTTTACAAACAAACCCTAAGTAGGTCACGTTACCCTAGTTACCAGAATGCCGGCTTCTGATTGGCTGAGCCTAAGTAGGTCACGTGACGTAAGTAGGTCACGTTACCATGGTTACCAGAATGCCGGCCTCTGATTGGCTGAGAGCTTCTAAGTAGGTCAGTAGGTCACCCAGAATGCTGGCTTCTGATTGGCTGAGAGCCCTAAGTAGGTCACGTTACCATGGCAACGGGTCACGTGACCAAATGGAGGCCTCTGATTGGCTGCATGTCGATTGAGTAATAAACAGTACTTAACTATAGTCCCGTTCCGATACATACTATACTACTATAGTGTACCGGTGGTGAAGTGCTGTTGCAAGAACAATTGAGGCTCTTTATATAGCTGAGAGAGCGAATGGACTAATCTTGTTTTCACCTTGAGCCCCACCCTATTCCAGAGAGGGTATCAAAAATCGCATGTACGCGTATATGGGCTTATAGCTGGTGAATAGATAGATAAGGCGGGGCACCTGTGTATACTAAGACTCCAGGGGGCGTTTTAACGACAGGTGTGACGCGCCAGCCCGTGGAGGGAGCTTTTTTGTTTTTCACTTAGAGAGCGTATACAAAGCCTACAGGGGGTGATTAACGCCAGGTGTGACGCGCCAGCCAGTGGCCGGATCACCTCATCTTCTAAGCTTTTGTTTTCACCTAGAGAGGGGATCGAGAGTGTATACAAAAAACTACAGGGGTGTTTAACGCGGCCAGCTGCCTACATGCTATAGTCTAAGCCTGTTTTCAGCTAGAGAGGGATCTACATCACCTAAGCCCTTTCCACCCTTAAATCGATCTGATAATTACCATAGAGAAGAGTAATGCGCGTTACATGTATATGGGCTTATAGCTGAGTAAGAGCTTAAGATGCTAGTCAACTGTGTATGCAAAAAAACAAACTACAGGGGGTGTCTAAAGTCGATTGTCATGCGCCA
Organism: Harmothoe impar; assembly: GCA_947462335.1. Taxonomy (NCBI): domain Eukaryota; kingdom Metazoa; phylum Annelida; class Polychaeta; order Phyllodocida; family Polynoidae; genus Harmothoe; species Harmothoe impar. The sequence continues at coordinate 121,960,480 of OX381704.1, read as the reverse complement.
GCGGGCGGACAGAAGTCTGCCACTCTAGCTGTGACTACAAGCGCGTGCGTGTGGTAGACAGCTTAAATCAAACACGAGTTAAGCTCCTTATAGCTTCCTACTGTCTGCGGATTCGAGTCTTTTGTTTTTTCATGTATTTCCTCGGAGGGTCGAACAGGATTAAAGATGTAACGAACCCGCGCCTACACAGGTAGACAGCCGGTCGCCTTCCTAGTGAGAGTTTTCCTCCTGAGTTAAGAAGCTTATCTCGGAGCCTAGTACATAAGCGAGAGTGAAACATGAGTCCCACACACTTCTTCAACCACCTTCAGCATGGCGTCATCAGGAATCACTCTACGTTCTACCGAATGTGAGCAATCCCAACACTACTACAGAGCCGCGACAACACCACATGAGGAGACGTCCATGTTTACTGATGAGTCAACAAGTAGCAAAGTGGAGGTTAGTTTTTATCAAGATTCGTACGGGTGGCTGGAAAGTGTGAGGGCTACTTCTGCAGCTAATGCTGCTGCTCGTGCAAAACGTGAAGCTCGTAAGGTGGAAGTTGGTTTTTATCAAGATTCGTACGGGTGGCTGGAAAGTGTGAGGGCTACTTCTGCAGCTAATGCTGCTGCTCGTGCAAAACGTGAAGCTCGTATCGCTGTTCGTGCTACACATGCAGCATACGAAGTTGCCAATGCTGCTAACAACGTTGCTGTTACTCTCGCCGCTGCTGCTCGTGCTGCTAATCTTTTTGCTACTGTTTCCGCTCTTGCTACCGATGCTGCTGCTACTGATGCTGCAACGACTGCTAAAAGTGCCGCTGTTGCGGCTGCTGCTAGGGCTAATGCTATTAATGCTTGTACAGCTGCTAAACAAATAGCCTGTTTTGCTTCTGCTAGTCGCAGTGTCGCTGTTACGGCTATAGCTGATGCCCATGATGCTAAGTTACGGGCTTTTGCTTTTGCTGAAGCTGCTGTTGATGCTCAAGATGTTGCTGCTGCTGCTGCTACTGCTGCTGATGAAGCTGCTGCTGCCGCTGCTGCTGCTGCTGAAGATGCTGCTGCTGCTGCGGCTGATGCTCTAGACACCTATGACGCTGCTGCTCTAGACACCTATGACGCTGCTGCTGCTGAAGATACTGCTGCCGCTGCTGCTACTGCTGCTGCTGCTGCTGAAGATGCTGCTGCCGCTGCTCTAGACACCTATGACGCGGCTGCTGCTGCTTTTGCTGAAGATACTGTTGATGCTGCTGCTGCTACTGCTGCTGCCGCTGCTGCTACTGCTGCTGCCACTGCTCTAGACACCTATGACGCGGCTGCTGCTGCTTTTGCTGAAGATACTGTTGATGCTACTGCTGCTACTGCTGCTGCCGCTGCTGCTACTGCTGCTGCCACTGCTCTAGACACCTATGACGCTCCTGCTACTCCTGCTCTAGACACCTATGATGCTGCTGCTGCTGCTGCTGCCACTGCTCTAGACACCTATGACGCTCCTGCTACTCCTGCTCTAGACACCTATGATGCTGCTGCTGCTGCTGCTGCCACTGCTCTAGACACCTATGACACTCCTGCTACTCCTGCTCTAGACACCTATGATGCTGCTGCTGCTGCTGCTGCTGCTGAAGATGCTGCTGCTGCTGCTGCACTAGTCATCTATGACGTGGCTACTGCTCTAGACACTTATGACGCGGCTGCTGCTGCTGCTGCTGCTGAAGATGCTGCTGCTGCTGCTGCTCTAGACACCTATGACTGAAAACATAGTAGGCGTTATTTACAAACACTGCTGTTACCTATGCCTAAACTTAGTAGGTCTTATTTACAAACAAGAGAGCCACGTGGTGTTGTTTACAAACAAAGAGAGCCACGTGGTGTTGTTTACAAACAAAGATAGTCACGTGATGTTGTTGTGGTCTATCATGTCAATGAAGGGGTCACGTGATCAAGGGGGCGTGGTCTATTATGCAAATGAGGGGGTCGCGTGACCAAATGGCGACCTCTGATTGGCTGGTGATCAAGAGGGCGTGGCTTATTATGCAAATGAAAGGGTCACGTGATCAAGGGGGTGTGGCCTATTATGCAAATGAGGGGGTCACGTGACCAAATGGAAGCCTCTGATTGGCTGGTGATCAAGGGGGCGTGGCCTATTACGTAATTATGCAAATGAGGGGGCGTGGCCTATTACGTAATTATGCAAATGAGGGGGTCACGTGACCAAATGGAGGCCTCTGATTGGCTGCATGTCGATTGAGTAATAAACAGTAGTTAACTATAGTCCCGTTCCGATACATACTATACTACTGACTGTCACATGATGACAATGGCCACGTGGTTATAGCATAGAAACTGGACGGTATTACAACAGGTGCAGGCTGGCACCACAAGTCTACACTGTAAAGAGTTAGGCCAAAAAAAAAGGTTTGTTTCAGGTAATATGGGCAGAAAATGTAGGGTCGGTAGGTCGGATCTTTTTTTTAAATTATTTTTTTTACATGAAAATACCAGCCGTCCGGTCCGAAGACCCGGAAATTGACCCAAAAATGGTAAAAATACAGAAATTTGTTCAGTATTGCATAAAAGACGTAGGGTTGGGCCTGTTTTGATAGGGACCTGTAACAGACCGCTTTTTTTTGGCCTTAGTGTAGGTACACAGTAATATGGCACCTGGGATTGCATTTTACCAATATCTCCCACCGTGCACTATGTTTCCACCTTTACCAGCGCCCTTCTGTGTCATGTAAGGCTAGTGTGTACCAGTGTACCAGACCTAGGGGAACCAGTGTACAGAAGCTGCACCGTAACTGACTGTTTATGGGGCTGCTGGTAATGCGGGTAATTAGATGAAATAACATTGTTAATTACCCGTATTTATCTCAGCACTCGGGTGGCTAATAAGGCGGTAATTACGCGGCTGCTGCGGCAAATGGCATCGCTGTACGTGCTGTAGTTCTCCTGTATGGTATAAAAGTACATCATGTCTGTGACGTCGTAATGAGCGCCATTTTGTATACTGACATACAGGTGCTGGGTGTATCCATGGTTACAATGTAACCGGTGTTCTGTCATACAGACAATAGACTAGTGATTGTCGTCAGACTGATTCAACAGTTTTAGTATAACCAATTAACCTCTTAGAGTAGGGGTATTTAGTTGATATTTGTATAGAATTACCATTCTAAGTATTGCGTGTATCCATGGTTACAGCGTACCCCATCTTATACTAGTTCCATCTTACATACAATAGACAAGTGATAGCTGTACGGCCTTGTGGAATGGCTTTAGTATAACCACCTCTATAGGGAGGGATATTTAGTCCATTTTGGTCTGACAACTTGTATAAAAGCATGGCAGTGTAAGTAGTTCCTGTAACCAATTTCAGCCAATCAGAAGGCAGGAACCAGGCGTATGAATACGGCACACACCAATTCCTCCAGTGCGTGTTGAAGGTCATGTACATCATGTATTAAAAAGCTCAAGGTCACAGGTCAAAGATCAAGGCCACGGGGTTAAACTATGAAAAATGTAAGAACCAAGATTGTATCCTTCTAGATCTATTATAACTACTATTTATAAACAGCAACACTAGTGATACTGTCCCTAGCCTTATATATCCATATAAGGCCATATATCTATATTTGTCTTTGGGACTATATTCTGTGACCTATTCACGCACCTCACGATGAGTATGGCCACATGACTGTCGGAATTCCTCCCAGACGGTGCGCTGCAGGCTGCAGAGATTACCGGGGAGGAGTCCTTTTGTAGCTCAGTCTGCAATAAGACATGTAGTCAGGGAGCAATAAGTGCCAGCTGGAGGAAGTAAACCTGAGTCCCCCATCCTCCTTACTCTAACCGTTTACTGCCTGAGTGGCCGATCCTCCTTACTGCGACCGTTTACTGCCTGAGTCCCCGATCCTCCTTACTGCGACCGTTTACTGCCTGAGTCCCCGATCCTCCTTACTGCGACCGTTTACTGCCTGAGTCCCGATCGTCCTTACTGCGACCGTCAACTGCCTGAGTCCCCGATCCTCCTCACTGCGACCGTCTACTGCCTGAGTCCCGATCCTCCTCACTGTGACCGTTTACTGCCTGAGTCCCCGATCCTCCTCACTGCAACCGTTTAGTGCCTGAGTTCCCGATCCTCCTCACTGCGACCGTTTACTGCCTGAGTCCCCGATCCTCCTCACTGCGACCGTTTACTGCCTGAGTCCTCGATCCTCCTCACTGCGACCGTTTACTGCCTGAGTCCCCGATCCTCCTTACTGTGACCGTTTACTGCCTGAGTCCCCGATCCTTCTCACTGTGACCTATTACTGCCTGAGTCCCCGATCCTCCTCACTGCGACCGTTTACTGCCTGAGTCCCCGATCCTCCTTACTGTGGCCGATCCTCCTCACTGCGACCCTTTACTGCCTGAGTCCCCGATCCTCCTTATTGTGACCGTTTACTGCCTGAGTCCCCGATCCTCCTCACTGCGACCGTTTACTGCCTGAGTCCCCGATCCTCCTCACTGCCACCGTTTACTGCCTGAGTCCCCGATCCTCCTTACTGTGGCCGATCCTCCTTACTGTGACCGTTTACTGCCTGAGTCCCCGATCCTCCTCACTGCGACCGTTTACTGCATGAGTCCCCGATCCTCCTTACTGCGACCGTTTACTGCCTGAGTCCCCGATCCTCCTCACTGCCACCGTTTACTGCCTGAGTCCCCGATCCTCCTTACTGTGGCCGATCCTCCTTACTGTGACCGTTTACTGCCTGAGTCCCCGATCCTCCTCACTGCGACCGTTTACTGCATGAGTCCCCGATCCTCCTTACTGCGACCGTTTACTTCCGACCCCCACAGTCACAGGTTTTAACAAGACCTCAGCTTGGCGACTGAGATTTCTATATAGGGTATCATCGGAAGGTGCAACTTTAAGTCCATGGTGGTCCATGGACGTGACAAATAGCCTTTACGCATTAGTAGTGTCTACAACAACCACTAGGGTATACATTAGCACTATTTAGTGGTTGTTGTAGACACTGGTGGTATGTAGAGTCTATTTCACGTCTTTGTCACATTCATACTTCACCGTGGACTTCTAGTTGCACACCTTCCCATGACACCCAATATAGCCTACTCACTCTCCAAGCTGATGTCTTGTTAAAACCAGTGCCCACTGCCGCCCTACCTGAGACACAATCAGCAGTCACCAGTTTGGGCAAGCTGGCCCCACCTCGACCTCTGTTCCCGGGCGTCATCGCTGGAACCAAAGGTTGCTGGTTTAAAAAGTTCCTGTGCGCTTGGTGCTGTGGTATCAAAAGTGCAGATGGGTACCGCGTAGGAATCCCCCCCAATATACGGGGGAAGTGACGCGGTAAGGGCCCCTCATATACCAGTGATGTCGCTCGGACGCGTCTGAAGACGAGTCGGGGCCAGCTTGCCAGTTTGGGTAGAAGTATGTTCATATAGGGCTGTCGTAGCACAGCTTCACTGATAGAAGCATGCCTGTGGAGCTGTTAAACAGGCTATTTATCTGACGCAGTGGGTATCGGCATTCTCAAAAGTATTCCATAAAATTACGGTGTTTCACTGACCCACTGCTGCCCTACACAATCAGCATTAAAGTCACCGGTGTAGGTAGAAGTACAGTCACATGTCCCTGCCCCTGGGGAAGCATATCTGCGGAGACATGAAACACCTGGCTCTCATATAAATAGCATTCACATTGTGTATATGCAAATGACCTGTCAGACCATGGATTGTCAGAGGGAGATGACATATGTGTATTGATTAGAATATAGCTACCGTAAAACCCCGCCTATAAGCCGAATTTTATTTGGCGTTTTCATTTCATATAAGCCGAATTTTCTCCCCAAAACTCACATTTGGCTTATAGGCAGGGTTTTCTAAAAGATAATTTGAAAATAATGTCTGAAAAAATATGAAATCTTTGTCACAATAATTACTCAACTTTTGTCTACTGTAATGCACTTAAAAGTAATTTCCAAAGGGGGTATACACGTTACATTAAAGAGACATAGTATTACAATGAAAAAAATTATATCAACCTGTTTAAAAAGGCGTATTGTTTATAGCCAAGGTAGGGGCTAAGCACACCCCAAGACCCCCAAAATCCGATTCGGCTTATAGGCGGGGTTTTCTAAAATGTCAAAACATTTTTATATAAGCCGAATTTTTTCTCTCGAAGTCACTTTCGGCTTATAGGCAGGGTCGGCTTATAGGCGGGGTTTTACAGTACTTACCACCTCTCTATTCTATCATGGTAGCTTATGAATGTTTGCCAGAACAAGCTATACCAAAATAATTGTACATATGACACTTGAATCAGTAGAATGATGGGATACAATTCCAAGTGTATGTGCTGAGTGGGTGGTTGGGCTGTGTGATTGACAGGTGCCCTGTGTTATTTGTGTATACCTGGGGCACAGAGAGCATGGGGCTGAGGTCTAAGTACACCTCACAGGCAAGGACCCACACCTGGACAGGTCTTATGACCTGTAGGCTACTGATATGGTCACTCTAGGGGTCTGCCCTCTGTGGAGAAAATTATGGCACTAAAGACCTGTAGGCCTGACCTAGTGTGTGTAGGACCTCCGCTCCTACTGCACCACTGTGGCTAGTTACACACAGTACCTGTCTGTCATGTAACTAGCCACTCCCCCAGACCTCGGTATAGGGGTACCGAGACCTTCGGGTTTAAACAGGGTAATTAAAACTGATACAGAAGATCTTTGACCTGCTGAGTAATATTTGTAACACAATTCCACCTTTGATACCATTGCTATATGAGAGTTTTCTCATTTGGATGATTAGTGAGAAGAGACCTACTGTAATAATGCGAATGTGATCTAAATGTCCAGCTGCATAACCCCTTCCACTTTTGATGTGCTTTTAAGCTCATGTAACTATGAAGTCTCCTTCTTCTTACATTGGTAGTATTAGGGCATACAGAGTAGGCCCCTACCTATGTACAGTAGTAGCCTTGACTAATGAGTAATATCCCCAATACCGGGCACATACATATACGAGGATGTGTCTCATGAGATGGGGCCAAGTGAATGTCTTTGACCGGGTGCCAACTTTGACTGGCTTGATAGAAAAGGGTAATTTAGGGCAGATTGAGATATAAATGCACTACTAACTACTAGTGTAGAGTGTTGTAACATCCATTAACCTTTTCAGCCAATTTTTACCTTCAAATGCCCTTAATAAACCCCTTTCTATCAAGCCGGTCAAAGCTGGCACCAGGTCAAAGCTGGCACCCGGTCAAAGCTGGCACCCGGTCAAAGACATTCACACTTGGCCCCATCCCATCACATGTTGTGAATAGCCTGGGGATGACCATCCAACCACACCTGTCTGGGTTGTGCCACTGCTGAGTACAGACTAGATTAAGTATCATTTGTGTCACTGCAGTTTACAGATTGAGGTGACCGTATTTGTGAAGTGTCACTAGGGGTTGCTACTAACTTTACCATGACAACAACCCACGTCAGATGGACGTCAAAATGGCCGCCAGTGCCCTTTGAGTCACATTCACGTCCACAAATTTGTTTGTAACATATTTATAAATATCCGATCACTTCTACATTGATGTGATCGGCCTCTCTTAGGTAATATTCTTTCTAAATATCAAAAGATATTGGCAGATAGGTGGTGTTTTCAATGTGATAGGAGCTTTACTCCACTTTTGAATCGGGGGTCCCAAGCAGCCCTGTCAGGGAGACAGGGCTGCTTATAGTGGCTAAGTACACACACGCTTGTACTACGGGGCCGTCACTTCATTGCTTATTGCTATATCGGTAACCAGGGTCAAGGTATCTTTAGTTATAGACCAGGCGCACCATGGGACGTTACCATGGTAACAGAGCTACATGAGTGACCTTCTGTCATTAACACCTGCTAATGAATGACGTGGATAGAATTAATGATGGTTTAAGCCCCTGGAGGTGGGACTGCACATGGTGGGGACAGGAGGAGGTAGAATTACATGTACATAGTATAGTCATTATAGGGCTGTATCTCACAAATATTTTCGTCTATGACCAGGTGCCGTCTATGACCGGGTGCTGTCTATGACCGGGTGCCATCTATGACCGGGTAGCAAGGAAAAGGCAAATATAGTGAGGAAGCATACATCTTTAAGTACGGAAGGGTACACATTTATGTAGAGCTATCACATATCACAGTATAAAAAAAACACAAAAAGAAACTTTTTTAGATAGCCGGTCATAGACGACACCCGGTCATAGATGGCACCCGGTCATAGATGGCACCCAGTCATAGACGGCACCCGGTCATAGATGGCACCCGGTCAAAGACAAACACATTGGCCCAAGTTTGTGAGACACAGCCATAGGATAACCTGTACAGACAGGCACACACAGGCAGGGCACCCTCCCAGTGGGAGGGCTGGTTCATTGTTGGACAGACATCTGTGCCTAGAGCTACGTAGTAGATATAATACATGCGAGTTGCTGTATACGTGTTGTAAGCCAAGGACAGGGGAATTGCCCAAGGTGACACCCAAGGATAATTACCATTGTCCAAGGCGTATGCAGCTACTCATGTCGATCAATATCTGACAGAGATTGGTTTGTTATGGAGACAGTGTAGTGTTGAGTTCCACAGCAAGTTAGTCTGATACTACTAAATGATTTGAGAACCTTATTCCATAGGAATGCTGGCTATGGGACTCAATAACATTGTGTCATTGAGGCTGGTTATCTAACCCTCCTCTCTCCGTGTTCCAAACACGAGTCCAATTCTCATTACCAGGAACCATTCACGGCCGTCCGGCCTGATCTGACATGATTCAGACGAGCGCGGCCAGCAACAATCAGACATCAGGTTCAGTGCTTGGAGCCCACGGCAGGCTCAGGTGGCTTCTGTGTGACAACAATGGTAGCTGTTGGACATGATAAGGTGTCGTTATGGAAGTGGCCGTGTTTATCCTGCCTCGGCTAATCAACCATTCTCCCACCAGGTCCTACTAACCCTTTTACCCTTCATGGGCTGTGGGGTGCTTTAATGCTCTCTACCCTTTATCATTGTGATGTATGAGGCTATGTCTCATGAGATGGGGCCAATGTGAACATCTTTGACCGGGTACCATCTTTGACTGGGTGCCATCTTTGACCTGAATATAAAAATGGGCTGAAAGGTTAATGGATGTTCCCACTTTGATAACACTTTGAGCTAGTAGTTAGAAGCCCATTTTAAATGTCTTCATCTGCCCTAAATAAACCATGTTCTATCAAGCCGCTCAAAGATGGCACCCGGTCAAAAATGTTCACATTGGCCCCATCTCAGGAGACACAGCCATGAGCACAGCTTTTGTCTTGTGTAAGTAATTCACCTGAGCTGCATTCTCAACACTACAAGTTCACTCAGTGCCTTCTGGGAAGCAGGGTTAACCCTGTAAGGATGGATGTCACTAAAAGATTACGTTTGTCGTCATGATGCACCAATGCAGCCCCGGCGAGTAACTCGCTGGTACTGCATTGATGCATCATGCCGACCCTCCAGGATTGTCTCAATCCCGTAGGGTCAGCATGATACTTGAATACAGCACTGGCAAGTTATTCGCCAGGGCTGCATTCATGCATCATGCCGACCAAAGATATGATGCATTAAGGCATCATGCTGTCCTTTAAGAGTTAATGATGTGCATAGATCCCTGAACCAATCCGCGTGACATCCAACATACTGGGAAAATAATTACATGATTGACATGGCCATTCCACTCCCCCGCGTCCCTCACCCAACCGCCTGGTCTGGGCACTGTTGAATACAAATCTTGAGGCCATTGCAGTCTCCGTGAAAACGTGCCAGACACCGGCTATAGCCGCCTAAAAGGCTGCTGGACTGGCTGGACAAATCCTACTGCCGGTCCAAATGACTGGCTGGATCTTTGACTACATCTCAGTTTTCACGGCTTGTAAATCAGACAATTATCAAGGTGTCTAGAGAGAAAAACAATGTGCATAAACATTTCGAATAACATTACTTTAATTTAGATACATTCAATGTAAATTATTGCTTTATACATGTTTTTATGAGATGTGAAAAGTGCCTGGTGCCGGGGCCTGGAAAATGAAAGCTGGTCCTGCAAAATAAAAGATCTGCGGGACCGAATATCATGCATTGACATATATATGTATACATGATACCAGGCAAGTTGCTGCTGGCTCCATGTTGGACAGATATCAACAAGTGACGTATCATGTACATGGATGTTAATGACTGGAGTTTGTTATTTATCACATTGTCCTACCGTCTTAGAATGAAGAGAATGACCAAACTAATGATCTTATGCTAATTAAGCATATTTCCCCTCCTTGGAAAGATGGGAACTTTTAGTATGTCATTTAAGGGACTTCACAGAAATGCATTGTTGTACAGAACTTTACGTTGCAATAAGTTTGGGGTCAAGCTGTACATTGCCTGTAGTACTGGTTTCACAGACTGGTGTCCCAAACTCCCCCAGTCCTCTCCTATCCACTTGACTATTAACAGCTCAGGCACCAACTTCATCATGTCACCCATGGGGATTGACTTGTATAGACAAACTCACAACTTACACCTTGAGAAGGCTGAAGCTGATTTGTGTACCGGTAACCATGGTAACGTTTAGTCATACAGTACAGACCCCAGGGGAGTGATGCTACCATGGTTACCTAGTTAAATGAGCCACTTCCTGTCATTGACACCTTCTGATAAATGACGTTATTACCGCTAATGATGGTTCATGCCCCCAGCACTGCAGGAAGGGGACAAAAGGAGGTAGAATTACCTATAAATAGTACAGTCATATAGACTAACATGTATACTGACGTAATCTGGTGCCCATATATAGTACAGCCATAGACTAACATGTATACTGACGTCATCTGGTGCCCATATATGGTACAGCCATAGACTAACACGTATACTGACGTCATCTGGTGCCCATATATAGTACAGCCACAGACTAACATGTATACTGACGTCATCTGGTGCCCATATATGGTACAGCCATAGACTAACACGTATACTGACGTCATCTGGTGCCCATATATGGTACAGCCATAGACTAACATGTATACTGACGTCATCTGGTGCCCATATATAGTACAGCCATAGACTGACATGTATACTGACGTCATCTGGTGCCCATATATAGTACAGCCATAGACTGACATGTATACTGACGTCATCTGACGCCCATATATAGTACAGCCATAGACTGACATGTATACTGACGTCATCTGGTGCCCATATATAGTACAGCCATAGACTAACATGTATACTGACGTCATCTGGTGCCCATATATAGTACAGTTATAACAAACTAACATGTATACTGATGTCATCTGGTGCACACAGGCAGTTCACCCCCCAGATGGCAGGACTGGTACTGTGCCAGTTGGTGCTAGCGTCGGTTACTAACCTCAAGATATGCATGTGGGGACGAACTGACCAAGTGACTAGACACCACCCATTTTACCTGTAATCATAAAATGCCCACTTTTCTGGTAATTTTATTCAGTTTCCAGGCCTATCTTCTGGAATGCACCACTGTAAGTTGGTGAAATTGCAAGAGGCTACTGGCCATCGGACCTGCCGGCTCCAGCTGTACATAACTATATAAACTATGCAAACGGCTACAACCAAGATTGTATCCTTCAAGATCCATTATAACTACACTAACAACAACCCTAATGATACTGTCCTTAGCCATACATCTATGATGTATAGTCTATTGTGGTTATAATGTATCTTGAAGGATGCAATCTTGATTATAACCTGTTATATAGTATATATACATGGAGCTGCCAGGTCTGATGGTCAATAGCGTATTGCGATGAAATTGTTGTATGTATTGGGGGCTCTGCCCTGCATCCCCTTTTTCTTTCTCCCTTCTTTCTTCTTTTTCTTTTTTGAAACTGTAACAGAAGTCTTACGGAACCCACCTACCTCTAAAGGATGGGATGGTTGGCCAAACCCTGGAACGACTAATGGACAGATTCCAGTGGCACAGTGGGGACATAGACAACAACCGGGATAAACCGGTTGGCAGACATTTCAATCTATGCCCCCCTCCTCCACAGAAACCAGCGAGATGGCAAGGCTTCGAGATAACAGTACTAAGCTTTATAAAAAGCCCCCCAAGATCCCCAGCTGGAATTATGGAAGTTAATGTTGAGGAACGAAGGTGGATGCACCACCTACGCAGCATAACACCTAATGGGTTAAATTTACTCCACTAATCTAGACCTAGGCCCACGACCCTCAATTATCCGTCATCCCAAAGGATGGGATGGTACAGTGGTGCCATCTTGGGAATAGGGGAGAATCATTAAGATTACCTGGAAAATAGGATTTTACAGGTGGCGTCTAGTCACTTGCTCAGTTGGTCCCTTGTTGCTCCATATTATACACCTTGACTGGTTATTCCATGATTCACCCTGACAACTGACAGTTATTGGCAATTTCCTCCAGGATTTCCAGAGTAAACTAGTGTGAGACTGCTGGATGCAGTAAACCTTACTTACCAGAGTAAAGTAGTGTGAGACTGCTGGATGCAGTAAACCTTACTTACCAGAGTAAACTAGTGTGAGACTGCGTGATGCAGTAAACCTTACTTACAAGAGTAAACTAGTGTGAGACTGCTGGATGAAGTAAACCTTACTTACCAGAGTAAACTAGTGTGAGACTGCTTGATGCAGTGAATCTTACTTTATGGCTCTATCAACTTTAAAGCTCCTTTATGAGTGCATGGATCTTTATAAAACTCCAGCACACCACATACAGTGCTATGGTTAATCCTTTAAGGATGGCATGGTGCTTTTTTTAACGTGAAATTACTACCCAGCCTCTCCGAAGACCCGAAAATTGACCCCAAAAAGCTAAAAATAAGGAAAATTCTTCAAAATTGCATAAAAAAACGTAGGGTCGGCCCTATTTTGATAGGGTCGGTCGGGTGACCTGAAACAAACCTTCTGTTTTTTTTGGCCTAAACTAGTGTGAGACTGCTGGATGCAGTAAATCTTACTTTACGGCTCTATCAACTATAAAGCTCCCTTATGAGTCCATGCATCTTCATAAAACATCAGCACACCACATGTCCTTTAAGGATGGCATGGTACCTTAGTGCGATCTGTCCTTGGTCCCTAGGCCCTGGCTCTATTCAAGCACCAGGCCGTCCCTACAGGATTGAGACACGGCATGAGGCCAGAAAAAAACACTTTTGTTTCAGGTAACATGGCAAGAAAATGTAGGGTCGGCAGGTTTGATGTTTTTAAACTCTTTTTTAACATGAAAGTACTACCCGGCCTCTTAGAAGACCTGAAAATTGACCCCAAAAGGGTAAAAATTTGTAGGGTCGGCCCTGTTTTGATGTTTGATGTTGGGTGACCTGAAACAAACCTCTTTTTTTGGCCCAATGCACCAATGCAGCCCCGGCGAGTTACTGGCCAGGACTGCATTGGTGCATCCTGACAGACTGTCCACGTCAAACAGGCTCACACTAATTCATAAGGGACTTCTTTTGTTTGATCCGCCAGCTAATCTGATTTAACATACATAACTGTAATACCATTATGTATCATCGTTCACAAGACCAGAAAGAATGCGTCAGTGATGAGCAATTGAAAAATAAATTAGCCGCTTGAGGCTGTGTCTCAAGACCTTGAGCAAATGATTTTGTCTCTGACCGGGTGCCGTCTCTGACCAGGTGCCGTCTCTGACCGGGTGCCATCTCTGACCGGGTGCCATCTCTGACCAGGTGTCAGAAAAAAGGTGTTTTAAAAAGAATTATACTTACATATATATAAGGATTTGTAAAAACGTTATGGCGGTTGTTATATAATTATAATTATAATCATAATTAGCCCCCTGTTGTTGGTATTTTGACCTTATCTAGCCAAGCCGGTGAGAGACGACACCTGGTCAGAGACGGCACCCGGTTAGAGACAAAAACATTGGCTCAAGGTCGTGAGACACAGCCTTGAGCGAAAAGAGTTCTCAATTTGGTGAACAATGATGGACATGTACAGTTATGAGTTGGTTGTGAGAGGCTGAGTAATCCGTCAGCACTGGTCTTGTTACATATAAAGGGCAAGGCAGTCTAAGTTTGAGGATCCTTCCAATACTTTCAATATGTCCAACAATATATGCCATGTCATCTATACAGCAAGATGAATGATATATAACATTGTATTACTGAGATAAGTTCTACAGGGAAATATTGATTTAATAAATGTATCGGCAATAGTGGCACAGTGCCCTGACCCTGGTCTATGATGGCCTAGAGAGTGGTTTAGTGATGGAAAACCTCCTTGCACATGTAGTATTTGCTGTAAATCTTCCACAAAACCACAAAACCTCCTCAGGTAAGTAGAAAAGGAAAATTAGAATAAACCTACATGAAGAAAAATAGGACCAACACCTGAGCGGAGAATAAGTAATATTAGAGTGGCCTTGATGTTTGACATAGCGTTTCTGCTTACTGTCTTTTCCTGAGACTGAGAAGAGGCGGTTAAGTAAGGGACTGACTGCTCAGTCTCCCCCCACCTAGGCTGTTACACTACAGTGGATATTGGTACCCCTCTGGTGCATGGAGAGTGTGGGGTGCCTGGTGCCTGAACCGTAATATTAGAGTGGCACCTGAGGGCAATAGATATACAAAACACTGACCAAAGCTGTGTGTTCCATGTTTGAGTGCTATATTGACAGCTATATTACCTGTGTTAACAGCTATATTCCATGTGTTGACAGCTATATTGACAGATGTATCTCAATGTGTTGACAGCTATATTGACATCTATATTCCATGTGTTGACAGCTATATTGACATCTATATCTCAATGTGTTGACAGCTATATTGACATCTATATTCCATGTGTTGACAGCTATGTTGACAGCTATATTCCATGTGATGACAGCTATATTCAGTATATTGACACCTATGTTTCCTCTGTTGACAGGAGCCTCAAGGCGTCCCTGAAGATGTCGTCGTCGGGTGCTCCCGGCCGTTCGGGGACTCCCTACGACCTCTCAAACCGCTTCCACAGCCAGGGGCTGGCGGCCGGGGGCTCGGCGCTGCTCGATGCCATAAACCGTGGCAAGGTACACCTCGCCAAGTTTATACTCGACGCAGGCGAGCAGGACGTCGTCAACACACGGGACTTTAAGGGCAAGACGCCGCTCATACGGGCTTGTTATATCAAGGTAGGCACATGCTTTTTTTGCTTTTTTTTAAGGCCGAAGGGGGCCGTAGGCTCACCACCAGGCTGAGGCCTTA
Organism: Harmothoe impar; assembly: GCA_947462335.1. NCBI lineage: Eukaryota > Metazoa > Annelida > Polychaeta > Phyllodocida > Polynoidae > Harmothoe > Harmothoe impar. The sequence goes on along the minus strand of OX381704.1, from coordinate 121,945,213 downwards.
TATTGTTTTCAATTTACAGGAAGTCAGTATGGGGGCCGCCATTTTGTTTATAGGTGTCAGAACACAAATTTATCCATATGTGATAACATTAATATCAATCAACCTTTGAAAGGTCCTGAGGTCGATTATAATCATACCTATCCCCCCTAACATTGACCCATGGAATTCAATGGTTCTATTGCTTTGTTGCTAAGACAGATGGTTGCCTAGCAACAGCTATTCTAATTGTTTATCTGCCTAGCAACACACATTTCCATGGTCCTAAGGTTGATTATGATCATATCTATCCCCCCTAACATGGATCCAAGGAAGTCATAGGAACTGCAATATTTGAAGTAATATTCTCCTTCCCCCTGATAACCCCTCCCACCCTGCTTTTTTGGTGTCTTGAATGGGTCCCCTTCAAATATACCAACCATGTAGACATTATGTTCCTTTGAATGCAAGAATTGCGGTTGTTGCCGCATATAAAAATGCCTGAGGCAACAACCGCAATTCTTGTTTAATTTATATCTTTTGAGGGGGATGTTTTCTTCTTCCTGTATATGCTGCTTTCTTTAAACCTAAACAAATATAGCATTTCTCTGGAAAATTGCATAGGCTATATGATATAATATCTTCTTCTTTTTATCAAGCTTCAATTTGATATATCAAGTTATATTCCAACAGGAGTTTACAAGTAATTTGTAGCATGGCATGACAAATGGTGACCGCTATAATTGATGACTGCAAGCTATATGATGCAGTTCAAATCTATCTTTGCAAAATCTTAAATTAAAGACATTAGGAATTTTCCATGGCATTATCAAATAAAGGCCTTATATCTGCTGGCCTTCTCCTTACCTGTTGCACTGACCTGCACCCAGACCAGCTTCCTGCCACTAATTGGGTCCCTGAGGGGATTGAGTCGTCTCTGAGAACTGTTAAAGTGTCATGGCGTCCACGAAGCCGATAAGGGGAAGATAACGGTTATCTGGGCTGATAACCCTTTAAGGACGGTGCATTAATGCATCATGTCCTTGGTGGTCATGATGCATGAATGCAGGCCTGGCGGGTAACTTGCCAGTGCTGAATTCAAGCATCATTGAGACACTCCGAGCATGATGCACCAATGCAGTACCTGTGAGTTACTCACTGGGGCTGCATTCATGCATCGTGATGACCATGGGAATCTTTTATTTACATTTCTAATAACCCTGTGAGGATGGCATGATGCCTCCAGGCTTCATCTTCACTGGGAGAGTATCAATCTGTACCAATCAGCATGATGCAGCAATGCCGCAATGGTATTCAGTATCTAATTCATCATGATGGTTTTGTGCATAGCACATCAAACACTGCTGTCCTTAAAGGATTAAAGTGTCAATGGGCACTGTTATTTTAAGTGACCTCAGTCAGTCACTTGTGATTAACCTAGTTGGTCATTTGTTGGCTCCTTATACGACCAATCTAGGTGAGTGAATACCCTGAGGATGGTCACCTTAACTCACCTTAGTCTTTCTATGAGTACTAATAGGATGAGTCTCATTGAGTAAGGAATTAGTCATACTTTGTTTGCCTCAGTCATTTCTGAATATTAGTTCTTCATTCTGATGAATCTCCCTATGACTAACCTAGTCGGCCATTTTGTTTATGATATGTTTATCAGAAGATGCACAAGAAGTAACCCGAGTGTTGTACAGAAACACAAAGAGCCTAGGAACACCGTCCTTATATGTTAAACCTTTAAGGACGCATGTTGTTGAAATGTGACATTTGTTGGCATGATGCACCAATGAAGTCCCAGCGAGTAACTCCCCAGTGCTGGATTGGTGCATCATGCCGACACTTAAGGAGAGCATCTACCCAATCCCATAGAGTCAGCATAATTATAGAGTGTAGCCTCAAAAGGGCTGCATTCATGCATCATGACTATTAAGGGCATGATGCTTTAAAGCACTGTGCGGCCTTTAACCCTTTAAGGACGGCATGATACCTTATGCATCATGCCCTTGGTCATCATCATGCATGAATGCAGCCCTGGCGAGTAACTCGCTAGTGCTGCATCTAAGCCGACCCTATAGTATTCAAACACTCCTGAAGGGTTGGTCTGATGCTCCAGCGAGTTACTTGGCAGGCTGAATTGGTGCATGATGACAACAAATGTCATCTTTTAGCGACATCCGTACTTAGAGGGTTAAGGGAATAATGGCTTATAAGAGCTGCATCCTGGGCAGCATTGACGTCACTCGCTGCATGAGACAAGCCTGTTGTTCTATTCCTAATGGTTTACTGAGTATGTCAGAGCTTCATGAATTGAGCTACTGATTGAGGCCAACATGGTTTGGTGCTTGCCCATATCTGGGTCCTTTTTGTCCAGGGCTACCAGTGGAAGCCCAGATGGGCCAGCCCAAGAAAACTTTATTTTCCATAAATACATTGTAAATATTTCAAAACATGCTGACATCTGATTTTCCTCCAGAAATCACGGTTTATTGTAAATTTTTATGATATACATTTAATCTGGGCTCAAGCTGGGCACTTTGAATCCGGGCTGGCCCATCTGGGCTCCCACTGGTAGCCCTGGACAAAAAGGACAATAACCCAGATATGGGCAAATCAGCTTGCCCACGTTAAAACACATATGGGTCCCACTTAGCACTGTTGGCTGGGATTTTTAGTGTTGTGCCATGCCTAATGGGTTAACATTGTGTTCTATGGGGTGTGTACTGAGACAGCAGGACATGGAGAGGAGGTCTTACCTCCTGTAGGAGTAAGTGAACACAGCGTTAACCGATACAGATCTTACTGCAGCCCCGCACCGTGCAGGTAAGCCTCCCAACACGTAAACTGGTGCCATGTACCACTGCACTAGGGACAGGGGTGTCAGGCTAATTACCTGGTCTTAGGCCTATTCACCTGGTTTTAGACCTAGTCACCTCGTGTCAGGCCTATTTATTTGGTTTTAGGCCTATTAACCTGGTGTCAGGCCTATCCAGGTGGTTTTAGGCCTAGTCACCTGGTGTCAGGCCTATTTAATTGGTGTCAGGCCTAGTCACCTGATATCAGGCCTCTTGACCTAGTCTTAGGCCTATTTACCTGGTCTCGGGCCTTTTTACCTGATGTCAGGCCTATTTACTTGGTCTCAGGCCTATTCACCTAGTGCCAGGCCTATTTACTTGGTCTCAGTCATATTTAACTTCTGTCAGGCCTATTTACCTGATGTCAGGCCTATTTACCTGGTCTCAGGCCTATTTAACTCGTTTCATACCCCAGATAGACAACGAAATCCTACATATGGCCCATCTAGCTTTAAGGGTATTGATATGAATGTAGGTATAGCTTGCAATGTACCATGTATATATTATTATTGTTATTGCATTCATTATCAACGCCATGTAAGCGCTACTTCTTGCATATAAGTTATTCATGAAACACCAAAGGATTTTTTGTCTTGTAAATCACCATAAAGGAATTCAAAAAAAAAGTATATAAAAGAGTGCATCTCCCACCCCACACTCATACAGTAGGTGGACCTAAAACACAAACAGAGGCGCCGTCTGGCTGCCCAGGGAAATCAAGATTGGAAAATGTAATACGGTATTGTCCTGGTCCATACGTGTGAAGGCGGTCAGGTGCCCCGGCTACCAATCAGGGCAGAGGCTTACGGGGCTTCATAACAAAGCACCCAGTCTCCCAGACCGTGTTCCGCCAGGCGGCGCTGTAACGGGAAACCCTGCTGGAGGAAGCAGTATGAAGACGTAGGAGGCTTACAAGCTGCTAAGCCTTGGTAGCAGAAAGATGATCATTTAATTACAGAGTAGACTACTCAGCTAACAGCACCAGGACGCGGGAAATAAATCATACATCAACCCTGATATATGCATGGGTCTCCCGCTGGGCAACTCCCCATCCCTCTACCATTGCTGCAGTTGAGATTAACCTTGTATCTACCTTAGGCTATACTTCTATGTGCTTAACCCGATGGAAATTGCCCTCCTGATCATGTACATATGTATGGTTAATCGATACAATGCTTATTAAAGCGTCCAGACCCAAAATACTAGGATGCTGCAATGGAATAGCACTACCGCTGCCTAACAGCAAAGGGGGATAATGCGCCGCCTGGTGATGAACGGGAGCACTGCTGGTCCTTCCCTAGTATATAATTTGTTAAAGGTAGTTTTAAAATTTATTTATTTTTTGCTTTTTAGTATAATATCTAATATTATATAATAATTGTTACAGTCAACACTCGCTATACTTCAATTACTTCATCAAACTGTTCAGCAGGTGCCCTCCTTTGTTACAATTATATTTGGATAATTTGCCCCCTCAGACATTCTCAGAGTCTAAGCGTTAATCTGACTCCAGGTGCAGGGATGGGAGCGGTTGCCGCTTCACTTCACTCCCCCTCAGGTTAGGGCAGCAACAGCCTTGAGCTCTCCAGGCCCGTTACAGCCGTCAGGCTGTAACGGGCCTTGATAAATTTGTCTCTAATAAATGTAACCTACTTAGAAAATGATCCTGGATCCTGGATCATTTCTTAAAGCTCAATCACTGGTTGGTTAGCCATGGTCACATGACCATGAATGAGGTTGTGTATGGCCTCATGGGTTCGAATCCCACCTTGAGAAAACGTAGGTTCGTTTTTTTGCATTATATATTTGGCCTTTTTGAAGCATAAATACCTCAATGCTGGGATAGTAATAACACATACTGCATATCTGGATAGGGGAAATAGTGTAATAGAGGGCCATTATACAAATATCAAAAGTACTAGCCATTCTGGCAAGGTGGGACTCGAACCCATGATGTCCAGATTGATGATATCCATTACAACCCAATATATAAGCATTCTCCCAGACTGTATACATACAGTCGGAGTCCGAGACTTGGACGGCAACGGTATGTAAGGAGACTGCTGATTGTCCACACATCGGGCACCTGGTTAACGCTTTAAGCGCAACTCAAGGTTACATGTCTGAAGCACAGGACAGTTACAGGAATAATCAACGATTCAGGTTGTGTTTTTAAATTTATACTGGAGGTACAAGGTTGGACCCATTTTTAGCTGGCTCCAATTTGTCATGATGCTTAAATCCAGTGGCTAACCCGCAGGGCTGCATAGCAACATTGATATTTGGTTGCCAATGTTGATTCAATGCTGGTTCAACCTCGATTCAATCCTGAACTGCATTTTGTGCAAACTGGGTTAGGGCAGCAACGGTATGTAAGGGAGACTGCCAACTGTCGACACATCAGGCACCTAGGCTACATGTTTGCAGCACAGGAGAGTTACAGGAATAATCTACAAATTTACATTGTGTTGTTTTATTTATACTGGAGGTACAAGGTTGGACCCTTTTTCACCTGGCTCCAATTTGTCATGATGTATAAATCCAGTGGGTAACCCGCAGGGCTGCATAGCATAGTAAAACTACATGAGGCCCTTAAAGGGGTAATTATACGGATGGGTTAGTGATTGAGACGTGTATCTGTCTATTGTAGTAGGCAGCGCCTGGGTTACAAGCCAGGGCTGAGTAGCACAGAGGGAGTGGGCGGTGGTCCTGGCAGGCTTGTCATCCAGGAGCAACCTGATTCTATATACTACTGAGTTGTATACCAGTGTTAGGACCTGATTCTATATACTACTGAGTTGTATATCAGTGTTAGAACCTAATTCTATATACTACTGAAGGTACCCCAGGGTTAGAGCCTGATTCTATACTGAAGCTTTTCCAGTGTTAGAACCTGATTCTATATATACTACGGAAGGTATATCAGTGTTAGAACCTGATTCTATAGACAACTAAAGGTACCCCAGTGTTAGAACCTAATTCTATACTGAAGGTATATCAGTGTTAGGGCATGATTCTATATACTACTGAAGGTTTACCAGTGTTAGGGCTTAATTCTATAGACTACTGAAGGTGTATCAGTGTTAGACCCTGATTCTATAGACTACTGAAGGTTTACCAGTGTTAGGGCCTAATTCTATATACTACTGAAGGTCTGCCAGTGTTAGGGCCTAATTCTATACTGAAGGTATATCAGTGTTAGAACCTGATTCTATATACTACTGAGCTGTATACAGTATGAAGGCCTGATTCTATATACTACTGAAGGTATATCAGTGTTAGTGCCTAATTCTATACTGAAGGTATATCAGTGTTAGACCCTGATTCTATAGACTACTTCGTTTGGGGGTACCAGGGTCTACACCCCTCCTCCCATAAAGATTTGCTTCTTACGCCTCTGATAGTGACCGTCAGTGATCATGTACCAGCTTCCGCACACAGACAATGACCATGATGGGACAACCCTAGTTTGCTACTTCCATTGTTGGTACAATCTGTCTTCAATTGTTTCCAACACTGAAGATGTTGACAATTTTCTAAGACAGCCTCCAAATAACCATGAAGGGCCTCCTCACCAATCTGTGGTGCACCTCAGCAGGCGGTCCCTCACCACTGGTAACGACCGGATGTGGGAATCAACGGAAATGAAGAAAACCAAACTCATTCACTTTTATTTGTGCTGTGTAATTGATGGCCATGGGACCGCCAGTGCAAGCTGTTCATCCGCCTTGGTGAGAGGATGGAGATTTCCCTTCCTCTTTGCTCTGAGTCATGTATTATTGTAACCCCCAATACCAACCTGCCACCTACCGCATGCTGTATCAGGATGCTGCCTTACACAGCTCACATCTATACGGCACAGCCGGGGGGGCGGCTCTAAGCACGGCCGGGGAAAGGTCAACCGGAAGGAAGATGGCCGCCGCTTAATGGGGCAGTTTGTGGTGAATCCTGCCTGCACAGTGCCGCAGGGACACGGCAACCTGCAGAGGTATGAGGCCGTGTTCACACTGCTACCTAGCAACCAGCTGCATCAGGCCGTGTTCACACTGCTACCTAGCAACCAGCTGTATCAGGCCGTGTTCACACTGCTACCTAGCAACCAGCTGTATCAGGCCGTGTTCACAATGCTACCTAGCAACCAGCTGTATCAGGCCATGTTCGCACTGCTACCTAGCAACCAGCTGTATCAGGCCGTGTTCACACTGCTACCTAGCAACCAGCTGTATCAGGCTGTGTTCACACTGCTACCTAGCAACCAGCTGTATCAGGCCGTGTTCACACTGCTACCTAGCAACCAGCTGTATCAGGCTGTGTTTACACTGCTACCTAGCAACCAGCTCTATCAGGATGTGTTCACACTGCTACCTAGCAACCAGCTGTATGAGGCCGTGTTCACACTGCTACCTAGCAACCAGCTGTATGAGGCCGTGTTTACACTGCTACCTAGCAACCAGCTCTATCAGGATGTGTTCACACTGCTACCTAGCAACCAGCTGTATGAGGCCGTGTTCACACTGCTACCTAGCAACCAGCTGTATGAGGCCGTGTTCACACTGCTACCTAGCAACCAGCTGTATGAGGCCGTGTTCACACTGCTACCTAGCAACCAGCTGTATCAGGCCGTGTTCACACAGCTACCTAGCAACCAGCTGTATCAGGCCGTGTTCACACTGCTACCTAGCAACCAGCTGCATCAGGCCGTGTTCACACTGCTACCTAGCAACCAGCTGTATCAGGCCGTGTTCACACTGCTACCTAGCAACCAGCTGCATCAGGCCGTGTTCACACTGCTACCTAGCAACCAGCTGTATCAGGCCGTGTTCACACTGCTGCCTAGCAACCAGCTGTATCAGGCTGTGTTCACACTGCTACCTAGCAACCAGCTGTATCAGGCTGCGTTCACACCGCTGCCTAGCAACCAGCTGTATCAGGCCGTGTTCACACTGCTACCTACCAACCAGCTGTATCAGGCCGGGTTCACACTGCTACCTAGCAACCAGCTGTATCAGGCCGTGTTCACACTGCTACCTAGCAACCAGCTGTATCAGGCCGTGTTCACACTGCTACCTAGCAACCAGCTGTATCAGGCCGTGTTCACACTGCTACCTAGCAACCAGCTGTATCAGGCCGTGTTCACACTGCTACCTAGCAACCAGCTGTATCAGGCCATGTTCACACAGCTACCTAGCAACCAGCTGTATCAGGCCGTGTTCACACTGCTACCTAGCAACCAGCTGTATCAGGCCATGTTCACACTGCTACCTAGCAACCAGCTGTATCAGGCCGTGTTCACACTGCTACCTAGCAACCAGCTGTATCAGGCCATGTTCACACAGCTACCTAGCAACCAGCTGTATCAGGCCGTGTTCACACTGCTACCTAGCAACCAGCTGTATCAGGCTGTGTTCACACTGCTACCTAGCAACCAGCTGTATCAGGCCGTGTTCACACTGCTACCTAGCAACCAGCTGCATCAGGCCGCTCTCACACGGCTACCTAGCAACCAGCTCTATCAGGCTGCGTTCACACTGCTACCTAGCAACCAGTTATAAAAACAGCCCTGGCAACCACACAAACAGGTCAATTACACAATAACGAAGGGGCCATGGCAATGCACCCACATCCAATAATATACCTTATGAAATACTTGAAGAAAAACACACAAAAAGCCTGCGTTAATTCACAACCATACAAAGACCTCTAGTAAAGCTCATTAAACAGGGGTGGGTGATTTGATTCAAAGAAAACAAGGGGCCAGCAATTCTATTGTTTGTCAAACGCTGCTCCACATGGTATCGACCAACTCGTGGACCCCAGCATTGTTGTTGGATTATTGGTTATTATAGAACAACAATAGCGCTGGGTATGACACAGGTAGTTAGGGTGGTGTGCCACCTTGGGCTGCCCCTGGCCGGTGTAGAGGGGTCCCTGACAGAGGGCATGCCCCACAAGCTGCCCTGCTAGGTGCAGTATATGGGCTGTAGGGTAGAGTCACCCCAAGACACACACCTCAAAGTCAGACCAAATAAATCATAATTCAATATATATATACATATACTTAGGCTTAAATGGCAATGCAGATTGAAAGTCCAAGTGTTTTTCTTTGATATCTGTGGAAATTATTCATATTTAGAATAGATGCATCCATTTTAAGTTAGGATACACAGAGAAAAGAAACAGCGTCAAAAGGGAGTCAAGGTTGCCTTCAGAATGACTCCCCTCTATAAAGGGAGCCCAGGTCGCCTAAGGGAGCATAGGTGAGTCTCTGGCTGGGCTAATTGAGTCACCTGGGGGAGTCATAGAGCTCTCTGGGTCATATGTCACAAACTAGTTATTTTCTGGCTCCCTATACAACCAACCTAGGTTAGTTAAAGGAGCAATATCACCACTTGCACAGCTACCACATATGTAGTAGACTAGAACAGTACTAGAATTGTGAGTGGGACAAGGTATATGATCATACTGTCAGGCTGGTTAGCACTGACCAACCCACCTTAATCGTTCTATTTCTATGAGTATTATGGTAAGTGTCTTTGAGTAATGCAGTAGTCATATTTTGTTTTGCCATTTTTGAATACCAGTTTGTCATTCTGACGAATATCTCTGACTAACCAGGGATAGCCACTACTGACTAAGTGACAGAGCATTATGATTATCAGTGTTGCCCGAGTTGTCGGACCTGTCAGGGTTACCTTGCCAGGCCGTCTCCAAATGGTAGGCAATGCAATATTTAACAAGTACGTTTGGAGATAAGCAATGTTATTAATGCTGTACCATCACCCACGCAGTCCATGGCGGATCGGATAGACATGAAGTGGAGCAATCTGCAGGCCCCATGTGCTCATGGTGGGGCAATGCAACTCAGCCAAAAATAATATTTCCAAAAATAATCAAAATAAGTAAATGCTGTTTGGCAGTGTAGCTACCAGACATGGACCTGTGTAGAGGCACAATGTGTTGCAATACTTCACATAACACACATGTGGAGATGTAATCTTAGTCCAAAAAAATCATCATCAAAATTGTGATATTCATCAGTGCACCTGTGAAATCTGTGGCTACCAAATTGTTATTTTGGATGATAGACCATGCATATATGTATATGCAGTTTGACAATAAGATGTTGTGAACCACCGTTAATGATCACTCTACTTGTCGTTGTCAAACGCAGATGGTTAGGAAATGCTTATGAGTTTGTCAGGTGTTATGTAAAGCCTTCCAGGACAGGTATGGAGACTTGTGTGGGTGTAGGTAGGGAGACCTTGGGGTTGGTAAAGCTTGTATTCCACCAATAATGTTAACAGACGGAATCACAGTCGATATTGATGGCTGACTTGCCAGGGCTGCCTTCATAAGGGTTACAACTAAGGGGGTGATGCATTTAAGCACTGTGGAGCCCTTAGAGGGTTAGGGTAGGTTGACCTAGAGTCAACCATGTACCTTGGGATATCCACCCCTATTTTAAAGTCATTCATGAATGATAAGCCCTCTTTCTGTGTATCACAGTGCACTCTAAGTGTTACTCTTTTCAGCATAGGACAAATAGAGACAATACCATACATGAATTACTACATAATTAAGTCGGACATCTCAGGGTGCGTGGTTACCCTGTAGTGTTAGGTTGTTGAGTGGCAGCCACAGGTGCTGCAGGTTATTTACGGTGACTGAGGTGTCACCCCGCCCTTGTTTGTGTACATACACTATACCGCTAATGTGTCCCTCATGATGAACAGCCCGCGGCAGCTGTGTGAGTTGTGTCATATACAGACCGTTTTCTGCAACATGCAGTATATCATGTTGACACTGTAACATGGGACGCCGTACCCGAACCTTGTCAACAGCTAACTCTGGTTTCCCCAGGCACCTGGTAATATCAGGAGTGTGCTTCTCCTTTGATTCCCTTTTTAAGGTGGCTAAACCCTATTGTAAACATGTCAACTGCGCAGGTCATTGCACATATGCACATGCAGTTCTCCCAGGGGGTGCCTTTGGTCATACTTTTGTATATTAGATATATATTTTCATGTGTTGTAAAAGTTACCCTGCAAGACCTGACCGGGGCTTGAATCCAGGGCCTCCTGCATGTGAGTCTAAAGCTATACCCCTTCTCTACTGGGGCTCCGGTAGTAGGCATGCTGAAAGCTATACCTGTACCACATCAAGACTGTGTGCTCCATTTATATATTTTTTATTTCAAACACCAAAAACCTTTAAAATATGCAGGGGACCATATGTTCAAAATATTGTTTCTGGGGGTAAATGATTATAGACTATATCCTGAGAGAGCTATAGGTAAAGTTAATTACTTTAAGATGCTATTTCATGTACATATGTACTATCACCATATGATCCTCTTACAGATCACTCCAAACTCAAAGCCAGATATCTCAGAAACTAGCTCGGGACCCCCCTATTTTCTTTACACCATTTGAGACTACTTATAATATGGGCCTCATGGCGAAAATCCTGACGAAATCTAAATACTTCTAGACTATGGGGTCTACCCACCTTAAGCGCAGGCTGTATATACTAAGGAATATTTGTTTTTCACATGCAAAATTATTACAAGGTATTTCTATCTCACTACATTGCTGCTACTACAACCTTTTATGTGACACTTTTATTAGTTTCTTTTCTCATGGTAATTGACAGTAATTGAGCTCATTACTAGGTGGTTGTGGGGCACCTCAGCATGTGGTAAATGACTCCCTTAGGGGGACCCTCTTTTAGATAAGTAACTTGTTTTGTTGAAGTATATCTTCTGACCCCCTATAAGGGGTAAGTGTCACGTACGTCAGAACAACACCTGTTGGCTGTCAGAGTTCCCTGATGTACAGGGCTGTCTGCACTCTCCTAACCTAGACATGCATCTCAGCTCTGCACAAAGCTTTCTTTTACCTCCTTTCTCTTTTGCAGCTATGGACCTCAATCATGCATTATGACAACAAAAGGCCATAGCGTATATATCTCTTCCGCTACTATTGTGTTTGATATCAGTATGAATGTAATATCTCTTCCTTTTGAGGTTGGGGAAGAGATATGAGTGACTGACACAGCACAGATAGTGGTTCCTGGTGCAGGTTCCACCGGCAGTTTGAAGCAGAGATGAGAGTGACTTAAACTTCACAGAGAGTGGTAACAGTGACAGGTTGGGGCAGAGATAGGAGTGACTGACACAACACGGAGAGTGGTAACAGGGACAGGTTGGGGCAGAGATAAGGGTGACTGACACTACACAGAGAGTGGTAACAGGGTCAGGTTGGGGCAGAGATATGAGTGACTGACGCTACACAGAGAGTGGCACCAGGGACAGGTTGGGGCAGAGATAAGAGTGACTGACGCTACACAGAGAGTGGTAACAGGGACAGGTTGGGGCAGAGATAAGAGTGAGTGACACTACACAGAGAGTGACACCAGAGTCAGGTTGGGGCAGAGATAAGAGTGAGTGACACTACACAGAGAGTGGCACCAGGGACAGGTTGGGGCAGAGATAAGAGTGACTGACACTACCCAGAGAGTGGTAACAGGGGGCAGATTGGGGCAGAGATAAGAGTGACTGACACTACACAGAGAGTGGCACCAGGGACAGGTTGGGGCAGAGATAAGAGTGACTGACACTACCCAGAGAGTGGTAACAGGGGGCAGATTGGGGCAGAGATAAGAGTGACTAACACTACACAGAGAGTGGTAACAGGGACAGGTTGGGGCAGAGATAAGAGTGACTGACGCTACACAGAGAGTGGTAACAGGGACAGGTTGGGGCAGAGAAAAGAGTGACTGACACTACACAGAGAGTGGTAACAGGGACAGGTTGGGGCAGAGATAAGAGTCACTGACACTTCACAGAGAGTGGTAACAGGGACAGGTTGGGGCAGAGATAAGAGTGAGTGACACTACACAGAGAGTGACACCAGAGTCAGGTTGGGGCAGAGATAAGAGTGACTAACACTACACAGAGAGTGATACCAGGATGTGTTGCACCTGCGGCTGTCACGGCTCCAACACCCGGGGGTAGGGTGACCTTTGCCACACACCGGCAGCCATTTTGACTGAGGGCTTCTGGGAGTACTTCTCTTCCTGCTGACAATCTGTCATATATTGGTTATTCATAGCTTGCTGTGGCCTTGGGGGTAATATATAAACACAGGTCAGCGAGAGTTGCTACAAGTTATATATAGAGACTACCATTCTCCATATATCTCCTTTTCGTTGCTTTGTATGTACATACAGATAACTTTCATTAACCTAGTATTTCTTTGAGGTATTTCTCATTAGTCAACCTCTTCCCATCTTTTATACCGTCTTCTACTATCTTCTCCCTCTCTGTCTGTCTCTCTCTCTCTCTCTCTCTCTCTCTCTCTCTCTCTCTCTCTCTCTCTCTCTCTCTCTCTTTCTCTCTCTTTCTCTCTCTCTCCCCCCTCTCCCTCTCCCTCTCTCTGCCTCTGTCTGTCTGTCTGTCTCACTCTCTCTCTCCCCATCTCCCCCTCCCCCCCACCTCCTCACCTATCTCCCCTCCCCCTCCCCCCCATCTCCTCACCTATCTCCCCTCCCCCTCCCCTGAGCAGGTTATACACATCACCACCTGAGGGAGGATAATATGCCATATAACCCACAGTAAGAACAAAAGAGCAAACATCCAGGCTGAGTTTATAATTACCTGATAAGGTATGAGGGTTAAGACTCTGAGTGGCAGCGACAGGTGGTGCAGGTTATTTACGATAACTGAGGTGTGACCCCGACCTTGTTTGTGTACATACACTATACCGCTAACGTGTCTCTCATGATGAACAGCCCGCGGCAGCTGCTGGAGTTGCCGTGTGTCATATACAGACTGTTTTCTTATGCAGTGAATCATGTTGAGGCTGTAACATGGGACGCCGTACCCGAACCTTGTCAACAACTAACTCTGGTTTCCCCAGGCACCTGGTAATATCAGGAGTGTGCTTTTTCCTTGCCCCCTTTTTTAAAGTACAGACCTAATATTAAAGGGCTATTTGCTTTTCACACAAAAATTGTTATTACATAGGAGTTTATTGAAATATAAAACTGCAAGGTATTTCTATCTCACTACATTGCTGCTACTACAACCTTTTATGTGATACTTTTTATTAGATTCTTTTCTCATGGTAATTGACAGTCATTGACCTCATTACTAGGTGGTTGTCGGACACCTCAGCATGTGGTTAATGACTCCCTTAGGTGGACCCTCTTGTAGATAAGTAACTTGTGTTGTTGTGGTATATCTGCTGACCCCCCTGTGAGGGGTAAGTGTCACGTACGTCAGAAAGACACCTGCCGGCTGTCACAGCTCCCTGATGTCAAGGCTGTGCACACTCTCCTCACTGTGCATCTCAACTCTGCACAAAGCTTTTTTTATGCCGACGTGGTGGTGTAGCCACCAGGCACCACCATGACAAGGTAAATGATGTTTGCACTTTACCAGAAGTTAGAATGGGCACCGCCAACTTGGATTAAGGAGTCACAATTCTGCTATGTGATAGCAATAATATAAATCAACCATTGAGGTCCTCAGGTTGATTATAGTCATACCTACCCCCCACCCTATAATGGACCCAAGGCATTCAATGGTTTTATTGGTTTGTTGTTAATCCAGCTGGTTGCAGCTAATCCAGCTAATCCAGCTATTCTGATTGTTTATCTCCCTAGCAACACACATTTCTATGGTCCTGAGGTTTATTATACTCATATCTACCCCCCCCCCCCTAAAATGGATCCAAGGATTTTTATGGTTTCATTGGTTTGTTCTTAATCCAGCTGGTTGCCTAGCAACAGCTAATCTAATCATATATCTGCCTAGCATAGTGATGGGTTAATTGAAAAAAAACAGAATGACAGTTGTGACATCAGCTTTTGTCGCACTGATCTCACGCAGTGCCCGAGTCATTTTTCCATGCTGCAACAACTTACTTTTTATGGATATGGAGAGTTTTTCCAGAAAAGGGTTCCACCTGCAGGTTGAGGCAGAGTGACTGACACTACACAGAGAGTGATACCAGGGACAGAATGGGGCAGAGATAATAGTGAGTAACACTACACAGAGAGTGGTAACAGGGACAGGTTGGGGCAGAGATATGAGTGACTGACACTACACAGAGAGTGGCACCAGGGACAGAGAGGGCTTCTGGGAGTACTTGTCTTCCTGCTGACAATCTGTCATATATTGGTTATTCATAGACCTGGACATGGCCATACAGGGCAAGCTGCATCCATATATAGACACTGGGCACTGAGAGTTGGTACAAGTTATACATAGATACCACCAGGCATGCTGCAGCATTGGGGCAATATGTAGACACAATCTACAAGTTATACATAGATACCACCAGGCATGCTGCAGCACTAGGGCAATATGTAGACACAAGCTACAAGTTATATATAGATACCACCAGGCATGCTGCAGCATTAGGGCAATATGTAGACACAAGCTACAAGTTATACATAGATACCACCAGGCATGCTGCAGCATTAGGGCAATATGTAGACACAAGCTACAAGTTATATATAGATACCACCAGGCATGCTGCAGCATTAGGGCTATATGTAGACACCTGGCCTCCAGAACTGCTGCACCCTATATATAGAAACTATATTCTCCATATATGTCTAGACAGGGTATTGACCCACTCATTGATAAGCAGACCTGTGTTGTCTGTCGCTTGGTTATTTGTGAAACTTCATGAACACCTCAGGGTAGGCACCTTCTCAATATGGGTACAGGTACAATAGGAGTCTACAGGTACAGCACAAAACACCGAGTTAGATACAAGTGGGCTTGTTGCTATTTGTGAATTCTCGCGTATTAGCCTCATTTTTATATAAGCCGCACCCTGACTCAAACATATAAGCCGCGCTGGAGATCTGGCAGGGCAATCTGTGGCCTGAGGGCAATATAAACACGTGTCAATGAGAGTTGCTGCAGATAATTATAAAAACTTGTTCTCCATATATGGCTAGACAAGGTATTGACTGACTGGATTGGACTTCAGAAGTATTGTTGTGTGTCAATTGGTTATTTGTGTATTTCCATAAATACCAGCTGTGAGGTGGCCTTGTGTATAGGGGTAGGACACAAGTGGGTATGGCGGTATTACACCAGGGTCTCATCTTCTGAGTAAGGGTACAGGTACAATATGTGTCTACAGGTATGGCATGAAATGGCATAAAACGCTGAGCTAGATACAAGTGGGTTTGTTACTGTTCAGTATTATAAACACTGGAGATATGATTATGGTGACTTTGAATGTTCAATTCTGGCATAATGGCCACTCCCTAATAAGGAACAATGAGTCAAGAATCATGTCCAGCGACAAATGCCAGAGCAGATCCATGTGCTGTGTGTGGTGTGGATGAGCAGCGGACGACAGGAGCCGCTTATTTACAACAACCGATACACAGACCACCCACCATGTTATTTCCCATCAATAGGCCACTACAAATAATATCCTTGTTTTCTCATCACTGCATGCATCACTAAAATCTTGTCTTTTTTTTGTGCAAATTCTAAGGGAAAAGTTGATAATAATAGACAAATATGTGTATATTTGGTATCAAATTGAAGCTAACAGTGGCACGAATACAATGGGCCAGAGGAAATATACCTTTTTGCCCCCCAATAAAAAAAAAAGTTTTTTTAAAAAAAGGCCCTCGTCACATTTCTCACAGCCAGGTGATGAGAAACAACTTCTTCTTTTTTTTTTTTGAGTGGCGTTAGAGAGATAAGTTGGTAAGTAGCAGCTGCAGGTTGTTTATGTCATTAACGGCACCCGGCCGAGGTATTATACATACATAATACAATGTATGTGTCCCCCATGATAAACAGCCTGTGGCAGCTTCTTAAGCTGTGTTATATATCTATAGACTGTTTCATCTGATGTACAGTATATCATGTTGAGAACTCAATAGGGGAAGCTGTAACTCAACCCTAAAAACAACAAAAACTTGCTTCTCCTCCCCAAGTACCTAATAAATTGAGGAGAGTGCTTTTTCTTGTTGCCGTTTAAACTAGGGGGTAAAGAGTTACAGGATTTTCACCACAAAATTCAGATCATAGTAGTGAGGAGTTCATTAAACAATAAAGCTGTAGGGTACCGTAAAACCTCGCGTATAAGCCTAACTCGCGTATAAGCTGCACCCCGACTTTGGGCCAATCCTATAAGCTGCACTAGCGATCTGATTCGCGTATAAGCAGCAGCCTATACGCGAGGTTTTACGGTAGTACGACGTGGTTCCATTACCTTACTGCTACAACAACCTTTATACCACAGCAGGCACAGACAACAAAGCATTTCACACCTCTTGTATACTGCATACAGCTAGTGGTATAAAGTATTATACCACAGCAGGCACAGACAACAAAGCATTTCACACCTCTTGTATACTGCATACAGCTAGTGGTATAAAGTATTATACCACAGCAGGCACAGACAACAAAGCATTTCACACCTCTTGTATACTGCATACAGCTAGTGGTATAAAGTATTATACCACAGCAGGCACAGACAACAAAGCATTTCACACCTCTTGTATACTGCATACAGCTAGTGGTATAAAGTATTATACCACAGCAGGCACAGACAACAAAGCATTTCACACCTCTTGTATACTGCATACAGCTAGTGGTATAAAGTATTATACCACAGCAGGCACAGACAACAAAGCATTTCACACCTCTTGTATACTGCATACAGCTAGTGGTATAACGTATTATACCATAGCAGGCACAGACAACAAAGCATTTCATACCTCTTGTTTACTGCATACAGCTAGTGGTATAAAGTAGTTATAGACCTTGTACCAAGCTGTAGGGGTATTCAGTGAAAGGAGCCTATATAAGGCTCCCTTCACTGTATTTCGCGTACAGCATGCTACTTGCCCTATAACTATTACATAATTTACTATACGTACACAGATTTGTTTACTTTTTATTTCAAAATCAAATACATTATTTCTGAAGTGCATTTTATTTTGAGCGGCCTCACAAGTACTAATAATATGCCTCTGGTGCACACGGCCTCACTTCCAAGGTCCCCAATAACACAAACTGTCAAACCTGGACAACCCCTGATGTATCAAAGATGATTCTCAGATTCTCAGATTCTAGCTGGAATTAGAATAGTCTTGTAGTCTCTTATACTTTGACATATTATGGCAATTTCCATCATTGATAGGTGGCAGCGCAGTTTTTGAGACCTCAGTCAGTTAGGCCACTCCAAATAATATCCTTGTTTCTCATTACCGCGCACATCACCAAAATCGTGGTAGAGTGGCACCAGGGACAGGTTGGGGCAGAGATATAAGTGACTAACACTACACAGAGAGTGGTAACAGGGACAGGTTGGGGCAGAGATATAAGTGACTAACACTACACAGAGAGTTGTAACAGGGACAGGTTGGGGCAGAGATAAGAGTGACTAACACTACACAGAGAGTGGTAACAGGGACAGGTTGGGGCAGAGATATGAGTGACTGACAACACACAGAGAGTGGTAACAGGGACAGGTTGGGGCAGAGATAAGAGTGACTGACACTACCCAGAGAGTTGTAACAGGGACAGGTTGGGGCAGAGATAAGAGTGAGTAACACTACACAGAGAGTGGTACAAGGGACAGGTTGGGGCAGAGATAAGAGTGACTGACACTACCCAGAGAGTGGTAACAGGGGGCAGATTGGGGCAGAGATAAGAGTGACTGACACTACACAGAGAGTGGTAACAGGGACAGGTTGGGGCAGAGATAAGAGTGACTGACACTACACAGAGAGTGGTAACAGGGGGCAGATTAGGGCAGAGATAAGAGTGACTAACACTACACAGAGAGTGGTAACAGGGACAGGTTGGGGCAGAGATAAGAGTGACTGACGCTACACAGAGAGTGGTAACAGGGACAGGTTGGGGCAGAGATAAGAGTGACTGACACTACACAGAGAGTGGTAACAGGGACAGGTTGGGGCAGAGATAAGAGTGACTGACACTACACAGAGAGTGGTAACAGGGACAGGTTGGGGCAGAGATAAGAGTGAGTGACACTACACAGAGAGTGACACCAGAGTCAGGTTGGGGCAGAGATAAGAGTGACTAACACTACACAGAGAGTGATACCAGGATGTGTTGCACCTGCGGCTGTCACGGCTCCAACACCCGGGGGTAGGGTGACCTTTGCCACACACCGGCAGCCATTTTGACTGAGGGCTTCTGGGAGTACTTCTCTTCCTGCTGACAATCTGTCATACATTGGTTATTCATAGCTTGCTGTGGCCTTGGGGGTAATATATAAACACGGGTCAACGAGAGTTGCTACAAGTTATATATAGAGACTACCATTCTCCATATATCTCCTTTTCGTTGCTTTGTATGTACATACAGATAACTTTCATTAACCTAGTATTTCTTTGAGGTATTTCTCATTAGTCAACCTCTTCCCATCTTTTATACCATCTTCTACTATCTTCTCCCTCTCCCTGTCTCTCTCTCTCTCTCTCTCTCTCTCTCTCTCTCTCTCTCTCTCTCTCTTTCTCTCTCTTTCTCTCTCTTTCTCTCCCTCTCCCTCTCCCTCTCTCTGCCTCTGTCTGTCTGTCTGTCTCACTCTCTCTCTCCCCATCTCCCCCTCCCCCACCTCCTCACCTAACTCCCCTCCCCCTGGCTGGCCCTGTTGCTGCTAATGGTACTTGGTGAGGGGGGTGTAAGATCACTAAGTGGCAGTAGCTGGTACTTGGTGAGGGGAGTGTAGGATCACTAAGTGGCAGTAGCTGGTACTTGGTGAGGGGAGTGTAGGATCACTAAGTGGCCTGTAGCTGGTACTTGGTGAGGGGGGTGTAGGATCACTAAGTGGCAGTAGCTGGTACTTGGTGAGGGGGGTGTAGGATCACTAAGTGGCAGTAGCTGGTACTTGGTGAGGGGGGTGTTGGATCACTAAGTGGCAGTAGCTGGTACTTGGTGAGGGGGGTGTAGGATCACTAAGTGGCAGTAGCTGGTACTTGGTGAGGGGGGTGTAGGATCACTAAGTGGCAGTAGCTGGTACTTGGTGAGGGGGGTGTAGGATCACTAAGTGGCAGTAGCTGGTACTTGGTGAGGGGGGTGTAGGATCACTAAGTGGCAGTAGCTGGTACTTGGTGAGGGGGGTGTAGGATCACTAAGTGGCCTGTAGCTGGTACTTGGTGAGGGGGGTGTTGGATCACTAAGTGGCAGTAGCTGGTACTTGGTGAGGGGGGTGTAGGATCACTAAGTGGCAGTAGCTGGTACTTGGTGAGGGGGGTGTAGGATCACTAAGTGGCAGTAGCTGGTACTTGGTGAGGGGGGTGTAGGATCACTAAGTGGCAGTAGCTGGTACTTGGTGAGGGGGGTGTAGGATCACTAAGTGGCAGTAGCTGGTACTTGGTGAGGGGAGTGTAGGATCACTAAGTGGCAGTAGCTGGTACTTGGTGAGGGGAGTGTAGGATCACTAAGTGGTCTGTAGCTGGTACTTGGTGAGGGGAGTGTAGGATCACTAAGTGGCAGTAGCTGGTACTTGGTGAGGGGGGTGTAGGATCACTAAGTGGCCAGTAGCTGGTACTTGGTGAGGGGGGTGTAGGATCACTAAGTGGCAGTAGCTGGTACTTGGTGAGGGGAGTGTAGGATCACTAAGTGGCAGTAGCTGGTACTTGGTGAGGGGGGTGTAGGATCACTAAGTGGCCAGTAGCTGGTACTTGGTGAGGGGGTGTAGGATCACTAAGTGGCAGTAGCTGGTACTTGGTGAGGGGGGTGTAGGATCACTAAGTGGTACTTGGTGAGGGGGGTGTAGGATCACTAAGTGGCAGTAGCTGGTACTTGGTGAGGGGAGTGTAGGATCACTAAGTGGCAGTAGCTGGTACTTGGTGAGGGGGGTGTAGGATCACTAAGTGGTACTTGGTGAGGGGGGTGTAGGATCACTAAGTGGCAGTAGCTGGTACTTGGTGAGGGGAGTGTAGGATCACTAAGTGGCAGTAGCTGGTACTTGGTGAGGGGGGTGTAAGATCACTTAGTGGCAGTAGCTGGTACTTGGTGAGGGGGGTGTAGGATCACTAAGTGGTACTTGGTGAGGGGGGTGTAGGATCACTAAGTGGCAGTAGCTGGTACTTGGTGAGGGGAGTGTAGGATCACTAAGTGGCAGTAGCTGGTACTTGGTGAGGGGGGTGTAAGATCACTTAGTGGCAGTAGCTGGTACTTGGTGAGGGGAGTGTAGGATCACTAAGTGGCAGTAGCTGGTACTTGGTGAGGGGGGTGTAGGATCACTAAGTGGTCTGTAGCTGGTACTTGGTGAGGGGGGTGTAAGATCACTAAGTGGCAGTAGCTGGTACTTGGTGAGGGGAGTGTAAGATCACTAAGTGGCAGTAGCTGGTACTTGGTGAGGGGAGTGTAAGATCACTAAGTGGCAGTAGCTGGCACTTGGTGAGGGGAGTGTAGGACCACTAAGTGGCAGAAGCTGCAGCTGGTATCCCTAATGACATGATTGGGAGGTAGGCACTCACCTTGTCAAGGTCAAGGTCAAGGCCTTAACCCTCTGAGGGCCGCATGGTGCTTTAAAGGCCAAGACTTCTCAAACCAAATCGTAAAATCCTTTGCCAGGGTTGTTGAGTTTATATAACACCTCAGTTAAATCTAGAATTACCCAAGCACAATCCCTGAGATCCAGGCATGTCCTAGCCCTGTAGGATCGTTTTTCCTTGCAAAGTATCCCAGAAATAATGGCTCAGGCAACCAAGAAATAGGATGCTGGTTGTTCCCTTCCAGCAATTCACTGCTCTACATAAGTTGCACTGGTGTGATCAGCAGTTAGACTATGCCAGTGGTAGTATACAATACTATTGATACCCACCAGTGTACTGACTGTCTAGACTACCACTTGTGTGTCCACAGAAAACGGTATACTACCCCTTGAATAGACCACATCCCATGGCTTCGGTTAAAAATAAACACTTAAATACACAAGGATTCCTTTCTGCATTGTGTATCCCTAGAAGTCTAGTTCAACGATTAATTCAAGGAGGTTATGATAGCTTTATCCTGGTTTTATAGAATGTTTCATACCAAGTCAAGCCTGATTCATGGTCCCCCTATTAATTTTCAAGGTAATAGAGTTGTCCAGTTGTGCTATTTATGGCTGATTGGGGATAAAACAAATGCAGTGCCCTGTGCTGGGTGCAGTCAGTAGGGTTAGGAACTACATGATCCACTCTCCTCCAGTCTCAGAGATCGGCCCCTTTAAAGGGTTAACTGCTTATGGATTTAGGCTCAAACCTCACTTAAGAGTCAGAGTGAAGCGAGGGATGATACTCATCGATACTCAGGGATTTTATAGCAGATCTGCATATATACATATATATATATATATATATACATAAATAAATATATAATCTATTCCTATTGTAGGAAAGAAGAAGGCTATAGACTTGTAAGTAAGTAAAGGTGCTGATGTCAATATTCAAGCTGAATAACATTTAACATTTAACATGTCAACATTGAGATGTATATAAGATACAGCATTAACATATTTATACTTTTGTGTTTTAGGAGGAGAAGACCCGGGCTAAGGCTATAGACTTGTTGCTGAGTAAGGGTGCCGACGTCAACATTCAAGACGACACGGGGCGCACGGCCCTTAGTTATGCCTGCGAGCTGAGATGTAACGACGTCGTCAAGGTCTTGTTCAAGAATAATGTGGACCCAGACATCGCTGATCAGGACGGTGAGTCAATACTTTATTTCATACGGAGAAACAAAGTTACTGTGCTTACTTATTTCAAGAAAATAAGATTATTAAACTCGACTGGCGGACAAAGCACTTGTTTTAAGAAAAAAAAAATCTTAAAACAAATGGTTTGTCCACCAGCCAAGTTTAATCATCTTATGTGGCTGTGCACACCTCCGTGGAGAAATGATTCCCATTCTCCATGGGGTGTTTCTCCATGATGACATCACTAAAAAAGCTATAAAACCAATCTAGAAAGAATTTTTTGTTTTTTATCATTTTGGGCTTTTTGATTCCTGGGTACTTTTAAGGCCAAAGGTAAAAGTATTTTTTAATCGAAATAGGTAATACACCCGACCTACTTACCCTTAGCATTCTTATACCAATAGTGATTAACAGATTAACAGCGTTGAAGCAAGATGTGTTGATGAAGCAGATTTGGCGGGTAACTCGCTTTAGTCTGCTATAGTCTGCATTGGTGCATCATGCAAACTGTGAGCATGATGCATGAACACCCCCCCCCCCCCCCAAGCTTCATTACTGTATCATGATGACAAAGGACATAGTGCATGAATTAAGAAAAACATTGAGTTAAGAAAAAATAACTCTCTGGTCATGCTTTATGATTAAAAACACTTTTTTATTGATTGGCCGAATTAGAGACATTAGAGAAAGGCGCTCACCATACATCTATTTTATAAAAGTGACCAATGTCAAATACATGAAAGTCACATGATGTGAAACGTGTTTCTTGAGGTTTAATTGAGTTTTTGCTCAGCCGTAAATGATGCTTTTTGCCAATAATGAGGTCAATCAGCCTAGTTTGTGGACATGCCCGTGCCGGATACAGAGGAGTGGTCACCTTCAACAAGTGGGTAGGCTGAGGGGGCACGGGATGGTGCTGGATTTTGGACAAGCCTAAAAACGATTTCATCAGAATTTTCCTTCTCTCCCACGGCCCCCTTTAAGAGAGAAGAAGTCCCCTCGCAATGACGTGAATGGGTGCCTGGGGTAGATATGGTTGGAATTGAGTGGCTCCAGAGGGGTCAAAAGTGACCTGGCGACCTCGGCTGTTTTCCAGGCGACCTGGCGACCTGGTACAATAATAAAAGCGACCTGGCGACTTTTGGAAAAGTCTGACTATAGCATAAATGGTCTAAAAAGGCGACTTTGTGATCTGGGTGGGGGGGACCCCTTTGCACCAAAAATTGAACTTTGATCCAGGTTAACATGTGTTATTAGGGAAATAAACGCTCAATGTGCATGTTGCTAGGCAACCAGTTATTGCAGCAACAAACCAATGACATGGATGGGTTCCTTGACTCCAGTGTAGGAGGGCGGTAAATATAGTTATTTTGCTACTGTGTAGGTAAACATATGTTACTAGGGAAATAAACACTTAGAATGCCTGTTGCTAGGCAACCAATTATGGTAGCAACAAACCAATGATATGGATGGATACCTTGGGTTCGATCTAAAGGAGGGAGGTATTGTTAAAACCTTGCTAGGAGAATATTTATGCTGTGGGAGATTCAGTTGGAATGGCTGCCAGTTTCCAAAATAGCCACAATGTTTGGCACAGGGTAAAATTGCAATGGCTTCTCAAGGACCTTGTGTACCAATGTGAGTAGTGTCATGCTCTTATCACTAATCCTATGATTTGCATAAATATAGGTGCACTAATCCGCTCTACTATTAGAACTATAGCAATGGGCAGATTTTTCTGTGAGAAGGGTTGAAACTACCCACACCTTGATAATGAGCCCTCCCTTGATGGTAAGTGTGAGTGCCCAGGTAAGGAGTGGCCAGAAGTACCGTATGGCCCTGGGACTGCGGGAGTGACTGAGGGTAATGGGACTGCTGAGGAGTGGGCAGGTAGGCAGGTAGGTAGGCAGGTAGGCAGGTGGGTAGTGTGGGTAGTGTGGGCAGGTAGGCAGGTAGGCAGGTAGGCAGGTAGGCAGGTAGGCAGGCAGGCAGGTAGGCAGGTAGAGGACAGTGGGGTAGTGTGGGCATCTCAGGTTTTAAGGTGAGCAGCTCACGGTCAGGGAGCAGGTCATGGTGGTGTGCTAATTGGAAAGTTCCCGGTGAGACGCGGCCACCTGAGTCAATATAGGCGTGCACGTAGCGGGTAATGGCGGCACTCAGACTCGACGCTACACCACACACACACCACCTACTGGTCGCACTCGGGCCGTTCTATTCAATTATTTATTCAATTCAAAATTCTGTTATTTACTGCAACTAGCAGGAATACAATCCTGTATTGTGTCAAGTGACTATTTTTTGGTTTAATTTATCTATTTGGCCTTCCTTATTTTTGCTGTCATTGCATTTGATTTTATAGCATAATCTCTCATAATAATTATAGAGATGGAAACACCAGGCCCAAAACATTTAAAAATTCCCATGGCGCCATATTGAGAGGCAGGGAATCAGCTCCAGGGGTTTTACCTGCTGCTGACCATTACAACGGAGTCACCTTATTGTTAAGCCACTCGAATAATAAGAGAAATACTCCCTCATTTACGAGAATTCTAGCTATTTCTAGCGCACCGCACCTTTGACTGTACAAGCTATAATTTGATACCTTATATAGTAATTATTGTCGGGGGGAGGGGGGGCTGGGTGGCAGTTAGCGGGGTGTGCTGTGTAAGGTAATGACCTCCTGCTATAAGTGCTTCAAATGCTACATGGTAACCATGGTAACAGATTGGCTGTAGGGTGAGATGGTGGTCATGCAGGGTAGGGCCGGTTACTACATCTCATACACACTTTCACCCTAATTATCCAGGTGACCGCCCGGTGGGCACAAGACCCGGTATCGACAGTGACAAGTGACAGTTGATCAACCGATTGTAAATGTTTAATCAAAGATGAACTGATCGTATAGTTCACATTTGAATTAACACTTATCAAATTAATACTAGCAGATTCTATTTGTTTTCCATCATTCTGCAAGGCAATGATTCAAGGTTTATCTGCACAACCACACGTCTTGGTGGCATAGGGCTAAGGAAATAAGTCTCAAGCACTAAAATATGTTTCTTGAATAAGCGCCTGTCTGATAGTTATAGCCGCTATTATATCCCAAAGAGGGAACTAGCCATGCTAATTAGCCCCTGCTTGTATTCCGTCGCCCTGTGACATCATCAAAAGAGTGGTTTGTTTACATATGTATGATGTAGAAAAATGCCATTTTAGGCCCCCCCCCCATCATAATTCGGATAATTTGAACTTTAAACAAAAGTAGAAATATAAAGACAAAGGCACACACATTTTGGTCTTCTGACCAATTTATTTCAATTGTTGAAGTTGGGCCAGATTCCATTTGACCTCGTGAAATCTCGTGAAATCCAGCCCCAAATTCAACTCATAAAATAACCCAGTCAAAACACAAATAACACATTCATTTTATACAGTGCCATTGTTGGTAACGACATGGGGCTGGAGATCCTGATCTATGTCTAACACTTTACACTGCCCTACCCATGTCCAATACTGCCCTACCCATGTCTAATACTGCCCTACCTATGTCTAATACTGCCCTACCCATGTCTAATACTGCCCTACCTATGTCTAATACTGCCCTACCCATGTCTAATACTGCCCTACCTATGTCTAATACTGCCCTACCTATGTCTAATACTGCCCTACCCATGTCTAATACTGCCCTACCCATGTCTAATACTGCCCTACCTATGTCTAATACTGCCCTACCCATGTCTAATACTGCCCTACCTATGTCTAATACAGCCCTACCCATGTCTAATACTGCCCTACCCATGTCTAATACTGCCCTACCCATGTCTAATACTGCCCTACCTATGTCTAATACTGCCCTACCTATGTCTAATACTGCCCTACCTATGTCTAATACTGCCCTACCTATGTCTAATACTGCCCTACCCATGTCTAATACTGCCCTACCCATGTCTAACACTGCCCTACCCATGTCTAATACTGCCCTTACACTGTCTAATACTGCCCTACCTATGTCTTATACTACCCTACCCATGTCTTACACTGCCCTACCCATGTCTAATACTGCCCTACCTATGTCTAATACTGCCCTACCCATGTCTAACACTGCCCTACCCATGTCTAATACTGCCCTACCCATGTCTAATACTGCCCTACCTATGTCTAATACTGCCCTACCCATGTCTAATACTGCCCTA
Organism: Harmothoe impar; assembly: GCA_947462335.1. Lineage (NCBI taxonomy): Eukaryota > Metazoa > Annelida > Polychaeta > Phyllodocida > Polynoidae > Harmothoe > Harmothoe impar. The sequence goes on along the minus strand of OX381704.1, from coordinate 121,918,474 downwards.
CCCATGTCTAATACTGCCCTACCTATATCTAAGACTGCCCTACCTATGTCTAATACTGCCCTACCCATGTCTAATACTGCTCTACCTATATCTAACACCCTATATGTCCTATTGCAGGTAACACGCCCCTTATATACAGTGCTATGGTGGGTAACGACACAGGAGTGGAGATCCTGATCTATGTCTAACACCCTATATGTCCTGTTTCAGAGCAGAGATCTATGTCTAATACCCTATATGTCCTATTGCAGGTAACACGCCCCTTATATACAGTGCTATGGTGGGTAACGACACAGGAGTGGAGATCCTGACCTATGTCTAATACCCTATATGTCCTGTTTCAGGTAACACACCCCTTATATACAGTGCTATGGTGGGTAACGACACAGGAGTGGAGATCCTGATCGATGTCTAACACCCTATATGTCCTATTGCAGGTAACACACCCCTTATATACAGTGCTATGGTGGGTAACGACACAGGAGTGGAGATCCTGATCTATGTCTTATACCCTATATGTCCTATTCCAGGTAACACGCCCCTTATATACAGTGCTATGGTGGGTAACGACACAGGAGTGGAGATCCTGATCTATGTCTAATACCCTATATGTCCTGTTTCAGGTAACACACCCCTTATATACAGTGCTATGGTGGGTAACGACACAGGAGTGGAGATCCTGATCTATGTCTAACACCCTATATGTCCTATTGCAGGTAACACACCCCTTATATACAGTGCTATGGTGGGTAACGACACAGGAGTGGAGATCCTGATCTATGTCTAATACCCTATATGTCCTATTTCAGGTAACACGCCCCTTATATACAGTGCTATGGTGGGTAACGACACAGGAGTGGAGATCCTGACCTAGGTCTAATACCCTATATGTCCTGTTTCAGAGTGGAGATCTATGTCTAATACCCTATATGTCCTATTTCAGGTAACACGCCCCTTATATACAGTGCTATGGTGGGTAACGACACAGGAGTGGAGATCCTGATCCGCTCGTTCCGTCGTCTGGGACTGAACGTGGACCATGTTAATAACGAGGGCCTCACGGCGCTACTCATCGCCTCCAAGCACGGCTTCATCGAGTGCGCCTCGATCCTCGCCCTCGAGGGAAAGGCCTGCATCTCCTTCCGGGACCGGGAGAAGGGGATGAACGCCGAGGAGTGGGCGCGTGCACAGGGGTGTCTGACCCCGGAGATTGTGGCCTTCTCCTCGCAGGCGGCTTTCCTGAATTACCGCCTCCCGAGGGACGGCTTGGTGGATGTGGGGGATGACGAGGCGCGGTGTGGGGCGTATGGAGACAGCGGGAATGGGACCGGGAACGGGACCGGGAATGGAGCGGATACCGGGCGGAAGATGAGCACCGTGTCACGGGCGCGCTGTAACGTGTCTCCCCCGACCATGAGCAACAAGCCACGACTCAGTAAAACCAACAAAGACCTGGACATGGAGGAACTCAACAAGAAGCTGAACCAGCTGCACGCCCGCACCGGGGGGCCGCCAAAGGCATCTACTCATCTACAGGTAATTATACATATACACACCTACACCGGGGGGGCCGCCCAAGGCATCTACTCATCTACAGGTAATTATACGTATACACACCTACACCGGGGGGCCGCCCAAGGCATCCACTCACCTACAGGTAATTAAACATATACACACCTACACCGGGGGGCCGCCCAAGGCATCTACTCACCTACAGGTAGTTATACATATACACACCTACACCGGGGGGCCGCCCAAGGCATCTACTCATCTACAGGTAATTATATATATACACCTACACTGGGGGCCGCCCAAGGCATCCACTCATCTACAGGTAATTATACATATACACACCTACACCGGGGGGCCGCCCAAGGCATCTACACACCTACAGGTAATTATACATATACACACCTACACCGGGGGGCCGCCCAAGGCTTCCACCCACCTACAGGTAATTATACGTATACACACCTACACCGGGGGGCCGCCCAAGGCATCTACACACCTACAGGTAATTATACATATACACACCTACACCGGGGGGCCGCCCAAGGCATCTACACACCTACAGGTAATTATACATATACACACCTACACCAGGGGGGGGCCCAAGGCATCTACACACCTACAGGTAATTATACATATACACACCTACACCAGGGGGGGGCCCAAGGCATCCACTCACCTACAGGTAATTATACATATACACACCTACACCGGGGGGGGCCCAAGGCATCTACTCACCTACAGGTAATTATACGTATACACACCTACACCGGGGGGGGGCCGCCCAAGGCATCTACTCACCTACAGGTAATTATACATATACACACCTACACCAGGGGGGGGCCCAAGGCATCTACTCACCTACAGGTAATTATATATATACACCTACACTGGGGGCCGCCCAAGGCTTCCACCCACCTACAGGTAATTATACATATACACACCTACACCGGGGGCCGCCCAAGGCATCTACACACCTACAGGTAATTATACGTATACACACCTACACCGGGGGGGGCCGCCCAAGGCATCTACACACCTACAGGTAATTATACATATACACACCTACACCGGGGGGCCGCCCAAGGCATCTACTCACCTACAGGTAGTTATACATATACACACCTACACCGGGGGGGGGGGCCCAAGGCATCCACACACCTACAGGTAATTATACATATACACACCTACACCGGGGGCCGCCCAAGGCATCCACTCATCTACAGGTAATTATACATATACACACCTACACCGGGGGGGGCCGCCCAAGGCTTCCACCCACCTACAGGTAATTATATATATACACACCTACACCGGGGGGGGGGCCAAGGCATCTACTCATCTACAGGTAATTATACATATACACACCTACACCGGGGGGGGGGGGGCCCAAGGCATCCACACACCTACAGGTAATTATACATATACACACCTACACTGGGGGCCGCCCAAGGCATCTACTCATCTACAGGTAATTATATATATACACACCTACACCGGGGGGGGCCCAAGGCATCCACACACCTACAGGTAATTATACATATACACATCTACACCGGGGGGCCGCCCAAGGCATCTACTCATCTACAGGTAATTATACATATACACACCTACACCGGGGGGCCGCCCAAGGCATCTACTCATCTACAGGTAATTATACATATACACACCTACACCGGGGGGGGGGCCAAGGCTTCCACACACCTACAGGTAATTATACATATACACACCTACACCGGGGGGGGGGGGCGCCCAATGCATCTACTCATCTACAGGTAATTATACATATACACACCTACACCGGGGGGGGGCCAAGGCATCCACACACCTACAGGTAAAGCAGATATATATAGGTTTATAGAGAGACAGGGAGAGATATAAATATATATATATATATATTATATATATATATATAGATGTATATAAATATATATATAGAGAGAGAATATGTATATCTAGATAGAGACAGAGAGACAGTTGTATAGATTTGAATATATATACTTTCCTCCCTAGTGGAGGTTTAATGTACTAAGATGCCAAACTAACCTCAGTCTTCATAATTATATTAATTTCAATGTGTATCTAGATAGAGACAGAGAGACAGAGTTTTAGATTCAAACATAGACTTTCAACCACTTTACTGCAATCTTTTGATGGAATTATTAAATAAGCTATTTCAGAATCTTAAGTGTCTGTGAAAAGTCTTTGAAAAAAGTATATTCTATAACATCTTTAACATAGTTCAATATAACACATTTTATCATATTTAATGTGATATAATAACTTGATGCTGACTGTGCACTAGGTGATGGAGTACGGTAACCGGGCGCGTGACAAGCGCAGCAGTCTCCCCAGCATCAAGTTCTTCGGCATGTTCTGGAACAACGACTCGTCCCGTGACTCCCCGTCCGGCACCCAGGGGGACGTCAACCTGCCGAGTATAGACAAGGGGGGCACGGCCCTCACACCCGAGGGCATGCGCAAACACCGCCGGAAGTCTGCCAGTAAACGTGGCCAGATGTCAGACGCCGATAACTCCCCCGCGCTGCCCCCACCCAGTCCCAGTTCCGGCATGAGGTATGATTACTCAGAATCATCGTCACGGCGACAAAGCAATGACCAGCGGTCCCTCTCACCAAGGTCGCCAAGGTCACCTAAGTCCCCCCGGTCCCCCAAGAGTACCGAGGTGTCACCGCAGGGCTCGCTGCAGTTCATCAAAGGCACAGAACGAGACAGTCTCCGCAGCCCGACCCTCACCAGCGCCAGCGGGGTGCAAGTCACTATAGACACTAACTCTAGTGCATCACCCGAGGCCACAGTGGTGCTCAACAAGGACAAGAAGCCTGTGGCCACCGTGCAGGCTCTGCAGAAAAAGGCCGTAAAGTGAATCCCCGCTTCATAACAGTGAAGTAGCAGACACTATAGGATGGTGCATGTCCCTACCTCTACCTCTTTCCTCTCTGTGTGTCAGCAGGAGTCACCCGGGCTGCAGCGTGCAGCTATACAGCCGATACATTGGATGTTTTCACAGGGAGCGCTTCTCATGTGCGGTTAAAGCAGAGTACATGAAAAAGCCAATTTAGGGATTGCCTAATAAAAAGCTGATTAATACTTGATCAGATACCAAATGGAGTCTGTATACATGCTATATGATGAGAAGTCTTGCCAGTGTAAACCTCCTCAGGGGGTGACCACTGGACACACAGGTAACATGGGGGATGAGTGTTCACACCTTACATGCTGTGTTGTACCCGGGGAGGGCACGGTGTGACCACATCATAGTTTGCCTCCCGTGTTACGCCCTGTGCCGATTACCCTGTGTGTGATGGCAACCGTCACCACAGGTAGCCATCAGGTCCCTCTCACTAAAGGGGTCTAACACTGAGTTCTACCTTAACTTAGCTATGTGCACCTAGCTCTATCTGTGGCACTCTATATTAGTTTGTGGGGCTTCAAGGGATGATGTATCCCAGAATAGAAGTGGAATATGTAAAACAACTAATTCATGATCCATCAACAGTTCTTTCATGGAATGGGTAGGATTACATTTTGCCAAGTGTTCAAGTTCTCATTGCAGAGCGGTTAGTGTTAACTTTGATTGTTGACTCTTTTCCCACTAAGACGGGTATAGATATATATCAAGGAGAACCCGTTGTTGAGCATTACGACTTCTATCGTACTGCGTGCTCATTGTTCCGCCAGCCACCCTAACCCAGCTTTAAACAGTATTCTATGGCAGTGCATTGCAACAGTGTGTGAATGTCCAAATATGGAAGTACCCTCATCCAAATGTGGAGGACCCTTTACCCAAATATGGAAGTACCTGTCGCAATATAAGGAACCACTTGTCATAATATATGGAAATAGTGGTTACCATATATGGAATTGTCCTTGCAGATAAGTAGAAGTACCCATGACCATATATGGAAGTATCTTTGCCCAATGTCCAAATATGGAGTACCCCAGCACCTAGCCATGTTCCTACATCCCGCACTTCTATTGGATAAACTACTTTATAGATACAAAAAGAAATAAGGCCATGGTCCTTGCCTCTGGTTCCACGTTTGCATTCACGGTGGAGTGACGGAGAAAGTGCAGGGAATACCGGGATACGCTCTCCATGTGTGATTTATATGCTACATATCTTGTGGATCAATGCAGGAGCTATGCAGATTAGTTTGTGGAAGATATATATCTTAGGAGGAATTCAGAATATTTTTGGAGGAATGCATGAAATATAGTAATGGAGTCACCATACGTATTCGAGTAAGGAAAAGAAACATGTATTTTGTCGATTGTCCAGGATTTCATTTGGGATATAACATAAATATGCACATAGAATGTGTCGGTGATACAATATCAATATAGGTTAATAGGAGTTCAACATAGGGCCAAATAAAAAAAAGGTGTGTTTCAGGTTACCCGACCCTACCTAGCAAAACAGGGCCGACCCTAGACATTTTTATCCAATTGTGATTTTAGGGCTATTTCAGGGTCAATTTGATAGTCTATGAGTCAACGTCGTAGTCAGCGAGAAACTTTTATCCAATATTGAAAAAATATTAATGTTTTAAGTAATTTTGGGCCTATTTCAGGGTCAATTTGATAGTCTACGAGTCGACACCATTGTCGGCGAGTCGGCGCTGAAGTTTGCGAGTCAATTTTGGGGTACTTTTCAGTCCAAAGTTTTTAAAAAATTAAAAAAAAAAAAAAATCCGACCTACCCTACCTAGATTTTCAGACTATGTAACTTGAAACACTTGGCCTAGTTCTGGTGGAGTATTACATTAAAGTGATATGCAGCGGATGTGGGTGTGGGTGTGGGTAGAGCATACATTTTGTGGGTGCAGGGAGACCTCACCAATATACTGTGGAGTATCCAGCATTGGACATGAAGCACACTCTGCAAAGTTTAAACAGGATATATTTGTAATTGATGAGGAAAGTATTTTACCAGGAGTGTTTTACAGACTCGCAGCAGTGCAACAGGAAAAAAGCCTCATGAAAAGTGTTTGATTTGTATTTTTCCACAGGTCAAGGATAATACGAAAAATGAAACGGATCATATCAGCATCAACACAATGGAAACACGCCGGGTAGATTTACGTGCAGGCCCTGGACTGCCTCCGTCTCTTCTGCGTTTATGACAATCGATAACTGATGTTTTTGATGTCTGTAAGACTTGTAAGAACCTGGGTGTGGATGTAATAAAGCTTTATTGACCACTTAGATCAATGACTGTATATAGAAGAGCTATAAACCAGATGTCTATATTCAGCAAAGAGACCCTATTTTCACTAACAGTAGCCAGACGCACCTACTCCCGAGGTTTCTCCCAGATTATATTATTATTATGCATTGTGCTTGAAATGTATTTTCTGATAAAGAAAAGTGTGATCCCAGCAATATAATGGAAAATGTTGTTGTAGATAGGATTTATTGATGCAGATTATCTATATTTAATGCTTTAATGATGGTGATTTATTGTGTATGTTATGTGTGATATATATTTCAATTATTCTATTGTGAACACAAGATAATGTTAGAAAAAGTGTTTTAAGAGTATGAATTTAACTTATTTCAGATCTTGAATATGTTGTGATAAGGTTTAGATTGATATGATGTGTACATTATTAACTGGAAAAGTCAACCCACAATTGGATATTTTCTGTCTTTCACAAGATCTTTAGGGTACACATTAATCAAAGTTTTTCATGGTGTTAGAGTTATTTTCTGAATTCTAGTTTCTTTCATTTTATGTAAAACCGATGGCCACAGAAACGACCGTTTGAGAGATTTTCAGATATTTTAGGTTGTTTTTGTACTATTTGCACTATTAAACTTGGGCCTATAGACGGCTGAAGTATTTGAATGAGGTCGGCAATTTACCGGTTTCTGTACGAGTGATGTATTGTGGACAGGTCTACACCCCTCACCCTGAGGGTAAAGGCACACTAGAGACACTCTCATTTCTTCAATAACATAAATGTTTATGGTATCTAACCTAACAACCCAGTCAACATTGCTTGATGGGGTCCATATGTGTTTTTACCTGGGCAAGCTGATTTGCCCATCCCTGAGTTTTGGTCCTTTGTTGTCCAGGGCTACCAGTTGGAACCCAGATGGGTCAGCCCAGATTCAAAGTGCCCAGCCCTAGCCCAGATTTAGCACACACTATAAAAATGTACAATAAATGGTAATTTCTGGAGGGAAATTATATGTCAGTTTGTTTTGAAATATTTAGAATCCACATCTAGGCTCCCAATGGTAGCCCTGGACAAAAAGGAAAATAACCCAGATATGGGCAAGCCCAGCAAGCCTGAGTAAAACACATCTATAGGCCCTAGGGACCAATGCTAGACTGGCAAGTTTGTTACACATGTAGATATGACTAACTATTAGATAGGACATTTTGCATCAGTTGTTTTTGTGGCACCAGGTTTCACTATGTACCGTCAGTATGTGTGTCGGTGAGGAATGTGGACACAAACGTGGACGAATACTCAGCGCTTTGAGTTGTAATATTGTGTTGGACACAAAAACTGTAATGATATCATTATGTTTCAAACAGTTCAGGTTCATAATTTGCTAGTTTGCAAAACTTGAAAAGGAAGCTCCATTTGGGGGAGCATTAGTCCATGGACTTTGACTTCTGAAACTGATGTCTGGCATAACCCACTATGGGAAGCATAGTGCTTTGGTGCATTGGGCACAGTGCATTAAGGCACCATGCTGCCCTTAAAGGGTTCACAATTTGGCTCTAGCCCTTATAGCCCTTTCTGTCTGAATACGAGTCCTTTATTCGTTGGCTAACTGACAAGAATGAGGCTGTACATTTCTGCATTATTACATGTTTGTATGTGTACAGTAGATTCTGCTGTAGGTGTGCAGTTGATTGTAGATCTACAGTAGAATCTACTGTATGTAAATCTACAGAAGATTCTACTGTAAATCCATTCTACAGTAGATTTTACTGTAGATCTACAGTAGATTCTACTGTGTACCTACACTAACTATTTACAGTGTAGGCATGTTTTGTGCTATCAACACTATTGTGATATATAAGCGGTAGGCCTACCATGAAGATGCTACAAGGAATGTCAGGATGTACCCGGAGAAAACATACTTAGACGATCGGTACGCACAATATGATAGCACCGTCGTACTGGCACGCTGGGCTCATTGGTTGCCATACTCTTCCTGCACCAGTGTGCATGTTATTTCCACTGGTTACTTGTGTAGAGTCTTTGATTATTATGTTCAGAGACATTTCTGATATAAGCATGATATCAAGTTGGCAATGTTATATTATAGCTCTCCTGTGCATAGTTTTACTTTCATATCAGAAAGGCATCACAATATAATTTAAAATAACCAATTTGGTGGGTAAAATAGTTCAGTTTGGTAATTATTAGTTTGAACTAAATCTCAATTTCCTTTGGTGTTGTTATGGTAGAGATAATGTTTGCTGTTTTTGAACTGTTCTTATTTGACACTTTGTTTTCATTGAAATGGGGTTTTTAGTAGATTGACCTAGTGTCTTTCAGCATTTTCTAAAATAACCATATCTAATTGGTGGACAGGGGGGGAGGGTCCATATTAACAGACAACGAAATGATCTTGAAGTCTATGTTATAAATCAACATCGGAATTTCTGAAAAGCTCTACTTAAAGGGGGGGGGGGGAAAGAGATATTTCGTGTAACCAGAAGCTTATCCTTTATTTTCAGCCAAAGCTCTGGTCATTCAAATCCCAGCAGAAAAACTGAATCAGATTTGGGTCGTGAAAGAAGCTTTGAATACATAGAATTGTGAAGCGGTATAAACTTGATGTACTCTGGAGGTTCATGAGTTACTTAACGGAGGAGAATCATTGTGTGGTCGAAATGTCTTACTACGAGACTGCCTTCACACTGACACTCCCAACCTATCTAAGGATGCAGAGAGCTGCAAGGAGATTTCGTAAGTTGCTGTGACCAACCAACATTTTATTCTTAATAAATCTTTGGGATGTTAGCCTGATGCTAATGGAACATATAGAAAAGATAAGAAATCATATTCCAACACAGGTTTATTTGGTTTTGTAAGGGCATTTATGTTTGGCTGTTATAATTATATATGCCCCTGTCAGAAAATGTGTTTTTCATTGTGATGAACATTGTTCAAGGGTTGAGTAGCATATAATAGACCTATACAGGGTAAGTCTATCCGTAATCTGGCTAAATGGATGTGAAGGGCGATTATTTACTGTGACAGTTACTATGGAAATAGGTCAAAACCATGATTGTATTCTTCCCTATGCCATATTACTATGAAAGGCCAAAAAAAGTTTTCATTGTAACTGTCACAGTAGATGTTCGCCCCCACATCAATTTATCTAAATTACGGATAGCATCTTTGCTGTACAGTCTTGTTTATAGCGCCGTAAAGCCGGAGTCGTCAGGACTACAGATATTGACACCAGGCGGCAGTGGTGTGGGTGGCAGTTGCCATCTTGTAGCCAACACCAGGTACAACCTAAGGCTGGGATGTAAAGGCCTTTTGTGTCTTCGCATTTAAAAGCTTATCCTTTATAAGAAACTCTCTTAACCAGATTCTACTAAATCTGCACTGGCAGGTGCAAAACACAGTGCTCTGAAAAATCCCTTGTTCTGGGCCTGCATTTTGTGCCAGTGTCGCCGTAGTGTTGCATTGGTCAGAACCACGGGTCATCCTAAGTGAGTGGTCATTTTTTAACAAAATGAGGGGTTTGAGGGGTCGACCGCGTTCAATTTTAACCTGATCGGGCTGGGGGGGGGGACTGAAAACATTTAGACCCCTCCAGCATGTGAAAATCCCCCCTGTTGTATAAAAATGACCACTCCCTCATTGCCCTGTTTGCTACCTGAGCCACCTGTGGGGGTATGTTATAAGGGAGGTCAGTGTGGAGGCAGGTACTGCTATAGAGGCCAGTGCTACAACGGTTCATAGTGAATGCACTAAATATTGACTGTGTCGAATGGCAACCTTAATGCCTATTTGTCTACAAAATAAGCTCTATTTTGTGTATCTAGAAATCTAATGTTGTACTAGAATAGTGGAATAATATGTAGTTACGAGTCAAACACATTTTGTAATTGTTTTAAAAGGGTATTAATGTCCAAAGATGTGGGTGCAATTCATATGTCTGAGATTTTGCCATATCAGAATTTACCAGAAGTTAAAACTCCTACTAGATAGTTTGTATTGTGTGAAACAGTCGTCACGGTTAGACTCAAATCCATTCATTCATGGATATTCCCAATTTCCTAATTGTCTCTTAATTTTTACCAATACCCATAATTACATTTTACAAGTACCTTGTAATAATTTGCAGACCGGGAAATCAGTGCCCGGAACTGAAGGAGTAACCGACATAGAAGAAACAAGAGAACAACAACAACAGAAAACTCCAGCATTGTCAACATGTAATAATAATGAGAGATGAGATATTCCCTACAAGGGAACTATTGTATGATATATATGTATTTTCATATAGAGAGAATGATGCAATCATCAATTGACAGTGCACGGAACTCTAATAGCTATTGTCATTTAGTAAATAAATCTTCAGCAAATCATGTGTCTTACCGCCTCTTTATGAGAATTCATGAGAAAGATGAGCTTTTATTGTGCAACTAGAATGTAGTGAGTAACTCGCTAATGCTGCGTAGTGAGTAACTCGCCAATGTTGCATAGTGAGTAACTCGCCAATGCTGCGTAGTGAGTAACTCGCCAATGCTGCATCACTGCCTTATGTCAGTGTGTAAATCTGGGCGATACCGCAAGAGGCTACTGGCCATCTGATCTGGCGGATCCATTATAACTACAATAACAACAACCCTAAAGATACTGTCCTTAGCCATACATCTATAATGCATTGTTTATTGTGGTTATAATGGATCTTGATGAATATAATCTTGATCATAACCTGCTATATAGTATATATAATTGGAGCCGCCAGGTCCGATGGCCAACAGCGTATTGCGGCGATACCGCTGACCTCATACCTAGTGGCAGGCTAATGAACTAAGCCTTCCATCATGGAAATCATACGGGCATGGTGCCAACAGGGCATGCTAGTGTCCTCTAGTGAGTACTAAGGGAACTAAGGGAGTGGTCATTTTTTAATAACAGGGGGGGGGGGGGTTGGTGGATTTGGGGAGGGACCAAAAGAATTTTGACCCCTTGAAGGGGGGGGACCAAAAGAATTTGGAGCCCTCTTGAGGGGGGGACCAAAAAAATTGCACCCCTTTTCAGCGAAAAAGCCAGCACATTACTAAAGCTCAAAGCGGTTGGCCGCGCTCAATTTCAACTTGCCTGAGGGGGGGGACCAAAAAATGTTCGACCCCTCCCGTGGGGGGGGGGGGGGGACCAGAAAAATGTTGACCCGCTTATGCAAAGATCCACCAACCTCCCCCTCCCCCCCCCGGGTGTTAAAAAATGACCACTCCCTAATGAAATAAGAACTGCATGGCTTGGATATTTCCTTTATTAGTAGTTGCGAATTTTAAGCCAAATAAAATCATTGAACTTGAACTAATATTCTTTGGTCTTCTGTTGTGCTACAGAAGCAATTACATTTAAACAACAGGGATATTTCTGAAGCTTATTTTGATTTTTGAAATTCATGTAGATCTATATATATATTATCATGTGGAATAAAGGGTCTTTGTTAACAAACTAGGTATTTGGTAGTTAAGAGTTTATTGGGCTGCAAGTGTTATTTGTTATTTGTGACAGAATTTGCGACAGAATAAATATTATCCATAGGGGGCCTACTTGTCCAGTCTCCCATGTTTTTCTTTGACCATGGTGAGTGGTTGACCATGTTGGCATGTTAGTACAATATAACAACATAATGATTTATAATTTATAATAATGATAAAAACCCTCTGCCAGTGGAAGACATCACAGTGAATCATGGGACAATGAGGATGAGATATATACACAAATCAGAAAAACAACCAAAAACAACATTCTCATTTCTAGAGAAATGAGATAAATAAACTTGTCTGGCGGACAAACGACTAGTTTTAAGAAAATGTTGAGAAGTCTTTTTTTCTCAAAACTAGGCATTTGTGCGCCAGACCAGTTTATTTATTTTCTTATTCTATTGATATGAGAAAATCATTTTTGGCTGGTACTTTAATCACATAGCTTCATTGACACCACGTGATAGCTACAGTGGTAGTATCAGAATAAAGCAACTTGAAGAGAATTGAAGTTGCTTAAATCGGACGATGCATGCAATGCTTCCCAAGCTGACTTGCTGATCTGGGTTATGGTCTGTTTGTCCAGGGCCATAAGTGGGGGCCCAAATGGCTGAGCCCAGATTCAAAGTGCCCGGCTTGAGCCCAGATTTGTTTCACCTTGGTAAAAACTATAGATATGGTGATTTCTGGGGAAAATCAGATGTTAGCATGTTTTGGAATATTTACAATGTATTTACAAAAACAAGTTTCCCTGGGCTGGCCCATCTGGGCTCCCACTTTTAGCATTGGACAAAAAATACCATAATCCAGATATGGGGAAATCAGCTTGCCAAAGTAAAAACACATATGGGCTCCAGGGACAAATGCTGTCATGGTTCTTACCAGCTATTCACCCTACAATGGATGCATCGTGCTTTGATGTGCTTTAATGTGTCAGCAGTGTATCAACCCTGTAGGGTAACACACCACGTGATAGGGTAGGTATTGCCCTGTTTCCACCACACGGCCACAAACTTGTACAATACGTGAGGTGTCTCTGATTGACACCAGGTGGCAGCAGTGTAGTGGGAGCCCTTCATCAGCTCATGATTACATCCCCAGTACTATACCTACAGCAGCGGGACCATAGTAGTGTAACTTACCTTTACACATTATGTACCACACTTGGACGAGAGAACAAAGGAAATGACCTGACTGTATATGACGTATGGTGAGAAAACAACCAATTCAGCGTGTGGCATAAGCCCGTTAAACCTGCCAGACCCCTGTACTAAGGATATTGGCTTAGTCACGGCTGAGCACACTTGTCTACCGACTCGTGATCAGCCTAAACTGTCGCCAATATCCTACATACAGAGGTCTGGCAGTGGTTTAACTACTACACATCTTACACCTATACACGTGTAACCCTTACTTAATTAGTATGATACCTGTGTGTTACAAAGACATGCTGCAGGCTGTAAATACCATATTACCCACCAGCTCTGTATTTTATTGTATGTCATATGTAATGAAAAATATAGATCCAACCAGATTCCCACCACTAAGTACCAGAGGGGAATTACCTGTCACAGTCTACTGTTTGACGAATTGTTAAAGGGACATTCTCACCACTCGCACTCACCACATAGCAGACTAGAACAGTACTAGAATTGTGAGTTGGAAACGCTCGGTGAGAATGCCACTTTAATATACAAGCCATCACCGGTATGGTCATTAACTACAATTATTTTGTCTTTCTATTCTGGTTGTGGTTGACGACTGTTACATCTGGCACTGGAAGCACTTTGTGGTCGGTCGCATCTGACTGAGCTCTGGTCCAATCAAAAGTCATGTATCAAAAGTCATTCTGGATAGTTCTGACTGTGCTGTATCTTGTAGTCCTGTCACGGTGTACCCGGCGCCATCTTGTAGTCCTGTTGTAACAAAGAACCCCCGGTTACAGCCTGTCACGGTGTACCCGGCGCCATCTTGTAGTCCTGTCACGGTGTACCCGGCGCCATCTTGTAGTCCTGTCACGGTGTACCCGGCGCCATCTTGTAGTCCTGTTTAACACACCACAGAACCCCCGGTTACAGCCTGTCACGGTGTACCTGGCACCATCTTGTAGTCCTGTTTAACACACCACAGAACCCCCGGTTACAGCCTGTCACGGTGTACCCGGCGCCATCTTGTAGTCCTGTTTAACACACCACAGAACCCCCGGTTACAGCCTGTCACGGTGTACCCGGCGCCATCTTGTAGTCCTGTTTTACACACCACAGAACCCCCGGTTACAGCCTGTCACGGTGTACCCGGCACCATCTTGTAGTCCTGTTTTACACACCACAGAACCCCCGGTTACAGCCTGTCACGGTGTACCCGGCGCCATCTTGTAGTCCTGTTTTAACACACCACAGAACCCCCGGTTACAGTCTGTCACGGTGTAGCCGGCGCCATCTTGTAGTCCTGTTTTAACACATCACAGAACCCCCGGTTACAGTCTGTCACGGTGTAGCCGGCGCCATCTTGTAGTCCTGTTTTAACACATCACAGAACCCCCGGTTACAGTCTGTCACGGTGTAGCCGGCGCCATCTTGTAGTCCTGTTTTAACACATCACAGAACCCCCGGTTACAGTCTGTCACGGTGTAGCCGGCGCCATCTTGTAGTCCTGTTTTAACACATCACAGAACCCCCGGTTACAGTCTGTCACGGTGTAGCCGGCGCCATCTTGTAGTCCTGTTTTAACACAGAACCCCCGGTTACAGTCTGTCACGGTGTACCAGCACCATCTTGTAGTCCTGTTGTAACAGGCCGTGGTACTCTGTGGTTACAGCCTGTCACGGTGTACCCGGTGCCATCTTGTAGTCCTGTTTTAACACAGAACCCCCGGTTACAGTCTGTCACGGTGTACCAGCACCATCTTGTAGTCCTGTTGTAACAGGCCGTGGTACTCTGTGGTTACAGCCTGTCACGGTGTACCCGGTGCCATCTTGTAGTCCGGTCACGGTGTAGCCGGCGCCATCTTGTAGTCATGTTTTAACACACCACAGAACCCCCGGTTACAGCCTGTCACGGTGTACCAGCACCATTTTAAAAGGAAGACATTTCCCAAGTTGATATTTACACAGATCACTTTTGTAACAGCCTGCACTGCACTCACTCGTATGAGACGGTCAACACTTGTCTGAGGTATATCAAGTAGTTCAACATATAAATAATAGCAGGCCAACTAGTAAGGCCTGACCCAGTGCCTAGGGTTAAAGTTGCATTCTCACCGAGCGTTTCCCACTCACAATTCTAGTACTATTCTAGTTTGCTATGCTGTGTGAGTGGTGAGAATGCCCCTTTTTCACATGCCAACATTTTTACTGGCCCATATAAGGTCTTCTTGTCTGTATTGCCTGGTCCTGGGCATGATGCTAGAATATTTGTAAAGCCTATCCTGTGGCCTTGACTGTATACAGATAACTGGGTTTGAACCTCTGACATGCTGCATGTGATGATGTACTATATTAAGCATTGTTTCCATTACCCTCAAATTGCAAATTCATCACTGATCCCTTGCTAATCTGTCCCGCCATTGAAGTCTCTTTTTCTTGATGGATCGATGACAGATCATCGATTTGACAGCAGTGGAATCACCGCTATAGACTATGTACACCACCGCTGCAGGAACTTTTCTTGCAGGAACCTCCCTATGCTGCCCTGAGTCTCACCTCAGATGGTTTCAGGTAGGTACAACCTGAAGATAAGCAAAACCTCACAGACATTTCACACTAGTCTTTGCTTCTCCTTGCGGATAGTCCTTGGCGGCATCCATATTCGGGGGTTGGAAGTTCAATTAAGTAACGACGGTGGACGCTCCATAGACTCACCAGTGGATCATCGTGGTACTTCCAGATGCTACAAGGACAGACCCCATATGGTCCCAGGATCTCCGGCATTTGTCTGGGTCAAAGATCTTGTCCCCGGGGCAGGTTACCCTGCGACCCAACAGCCGCCACGCGGCCTCGAATGCCCCGGGGGCTTTAAAATCTTACACACACATCAGCAATCTTGTGAGACCTTGGTTCTGCTCTCCCAATGTAGCCTGTTCCCAGCAAGCTATGGTGTATGGGTGCTTGGCCACTGCCTAATTCTCATGAGAGATTGTGAGCTCAGAACTAGTGAGGCTGGCCATACGGAGAAAACCAAATTATTCCTGTATCCCTATCTGAGTTCAGTATAGATCTATGGAGGCCTAATCTGGATAGAGCTCACTGGTGCGTCAGTCTCAAATTATCTCAGCTGTCAGTACCTAAACTATACCTTACCTAGACTTCTAGTACCCACATCCCGATACCTTACCTAGACCACTTGTACCCCTATCTGAGTTCAGTGTCCATGGATGCGTAGTCCTGGGTAGAGCTGACGGGTACGTCAGTCTCTATAAGCTCCCTGCGCTCGTTAGCCTGTTCCTCAGAACTGAGTGCGCAGTACCCTCCGCTACCACAGCCCCCGCAGCTGCCGGCCCCGCAGGCGGCCTGCATCAGCAGTCGCAGCCGGTACACGGCGTATATCACAGAGTGCATCAACACAGTCAGCAGCATCTCCAGCCCTATAGTGACCAGTGCCTCCCCCGGGGACTGCCAGCCGAGTACCGGGTAGATAGCCGCCGACCAGCCGGGGCCCCGGCCGCCCAGGAGGTAGTAGAGGACCGTAAAGAGGACGTAGAGGACCCCTGAGAGGACTGGGTAGAGGAGGTGCAGCAGCCGGACCGGTACTCCGTCCAGAAGCAGGTTCAGCAACACGATCACCGAGTTCACCGAGTGCTTGATCTTACTCGCTGTCGTCAGGAACACCTCTGTAAAACGGGAAATAAATGTCAGCTGTTATATTTTCATGAATCACACGTTGTAAACAAATGTGGAGATTTCAAAGTAGTAGTGTGCAAATTTCACATTTTTACGATTTCAAACTTTCTTCTCGACAAATTAGCCCTTTTAAACAAGATAAGCATGAGGACTTTCTTAACAGAATTTTTCCTTATAAGGAACCCCAATCTGAAATAATTTTGTCTATACTCCAATTATTAGTGACACTATGAAGGATCAAAGTTAATTACATTGCCTGTCGATCAGCAGACCCACTAACAAATTTTACTTCTGGACACTGCTTGTTAAATAGCTAAATGCCTTGTTAAATACTGTTGGATGCTAATAATTTGCCTGTCAACCTAGAATGCCTGCTGGGTAAACTAAAAGTGTACCTAGATCAATATCACTCTGTCAAGGAATTCAAAATCCGAGAGCATGACCCTTTCTTTGACCATGAAATCCTGATTTTAATCAGGGGAAAAAAGTTAAATATTAAAAACTGCAGACATGTGGTGTGGGGAGTCGAAATGTTTTTCTACAAAGATCAAAAAGCTTAGAAACCCAAATTAAAGCTAGACTCGTTTAAAAAAAGCGCCTGACCATTGCAGCAAACTTGAACAAGTTCAAGGATGACCCCCGCAAATTTTGGAAAGTAATAAATATCATTTGAAGGGTGGTGCTACCAATAATAACATGTGCGTAAAAGAAAACCTGCGTGCTGAGATTGATTTTGAAAAAAGAGCTGATTTTGTTAGCGAATATTACATGACAATTGCTGAAAATCTGGCTGCCCTATTCATTGGTGAATTTCAATGTTAATCTAAATGATTGTACCCCTATTAAACCAAGCATTAAAACTAGCTCAGGTATCAGTGATATACAACCCAGAGTCATCAAGGATACACTAGTACATGCACCCATGATATGAACCAGAGTGATGAATGCCTCCGTGTCGGGCACGCCATTCCCCACAATGCTTAAAACTACCGTAAATTCCCGCGTACTACCCGCAGGTTGTGTTCGAACCAAACACAGCTTTCAATTGATACCAAATGTGGGTGCGGGTTTTACGAGGGTTTTTATTATTATAGAACAGTACTAAAATACAATTTTTCAGATCCAGAAACGGGTTATAGGATTCTCCTAATTTGGGGGTGCGGGTTATACGCGAGATGCAGGTTATACGCGGGCATTTACAGTAGTTGTATTGTATCCCTACCTAAGTTGATTGAAAAATGTGTACATCAGCAGCTGATGGCCCACCTGCTTAACTATAAACTAAACCAACATCTTTATGAAGCTAGAAATAGAGGGGAATATTCTGCAATAGTCTTATTGGACTTAGAAAAGGCATTTGATACCGTAAACCATAGTATTCTGTTAATTAAAATGACAAAATTGGGTTTTTCAGAAAGTTGCATGAATTAGGTAAGGGATTATTTGACTGGGAGACTACAAACGACCAGGGCTAATGGGCATATTTTGAGTGAAAGAAACTGTCACTCGTGGAGTGCCTCAAGGCTCCGTCCTGGGGCCCTTGCTTTTTGTTATCTACATAAATGATATTGTGTCGATAAATAAAAATTCTGATTTCTATCTATACGCTGACGATCTGGCAGTAGTTGTAAGTGGCAAGGATGTCAACATGGTGAAAACTTTGCTACAGATTATTGTTAGATGGTGTAATAATAATAAGCTAACTGTGAACAAAGCCAAGACACAAGTATTGTGGTGTCACTCAACTTGTGCAGTTCTAGACTTGGATAATTGTATCCTAAGTATTAATGGCTGTAGCCTGAAAATGTAGTCCAGTTTAACTATCTTGGTGTTATCATCGACAATTATCTATCCTTTGGAAAACAATTTATTGAAGTAAAGAGTATAGCCTTCTCATGTTATGATCATTTATGTAAGATTAAAAAGTATACTGATGATCATCTAGCACTGTTAATCTACAAACAGATGATCCTACCTATAATGGGTTATGGTGATTTCATAATTGATAGTGGTCCTGTCTCAGCCGGCAGACGTATTCAAACTGTTCAAAATAACTGCCTACGTTTGTGCATGTCAATAAATGACCCTAGAGACATAAGCACTGGCATGTGCGATGGGATCTACATGGGCTATGCGATCTAGAGAAACTAAAATATTGTTGCAGGAGACATCTCTTGGTGCTTAGGCCAAATAAAAAAAAAGGTTTGTTTCAGGTAACATGGGAGGAAACTCTAGGGTCGGTAGTTTTCTTTTTTTGCTTTATTTTTGTTTTACATACCTTAAAATTGACCCAAAAAAGTGTAAAAATGGGAAGTTTTTTCAAAACTTTTGTATAGCTAAAATTGACCCCAAAAAAGTGTAAAAATATGAAAATTTCTTCAAAATTGCATAAAGAAAATGTAGGGTCGGCCCTGTTTTGATAGGGTCGGTCGGGTGTCCTGAAACAAACCTTTTTTTTTGGCCTTATATATAAACTTGTGACTGACCCATATAATGTTGAGATTCCTGTCCATGCCCTGAGGAACAATGCAGGGTTAAAATCAAAACGCGACGTCCCAAGTGTGAGTCCTATAGGGACCGCCCTCTATATAGAGGTATGCTGCTGTGGGATACTCAGGACTATACTCAATCTGGCATCTAGTGGCGAGCCCCCTGACTGTGAGGACATTAGTATCTTTATTAGTGGTAATTTTAACACCTACAGGAGGGGAAACACTGGAGGATGGGGTCTATAGGGTGTGAAGTCTGGTTTACAGGGGTAGACACTAACGCTGGCCCGGGAGCCAATGGCCCGTAGTTTTGGCTCCGGGCCCGTAGTTTTCTTAATATTTACATTGCTACGGGCCCGGGTGGCCCGTACCTAAACACATCCCTATTTTCAAGTGAATATGTACCTTGACTCAATCCCTATTGATTAAGTACAGGCATGTAATATATCGTTGGAAAGGAAAAATCATGGTCACGCCAAATACGTTGTGCAATATCGGCTGACCCTTGATAGCTGCCCCCCGCCCCCCCCCCCGCCCCCCCTTCAACGCTACAATGAGCTGGATCTTGAAATTCCCGGGCCCACAGATTTATCTCCGGGCCCACAACTTTCTGGGGCTACTGGCCCGGGTGGCCCATGGTCTCAAATGTTAGTGTCTACCCCTGGGTTTATTTGAGATATCACTGTGACCACTGACCACAGCTATAACCCTGCCACAGGGAACCGATTAGCCAGGCCCTTTGTCGGCCTTGCCAGCAGATGCCAGATTCAGTATGCCTGGTGCAGGATATAGCTACTCTTAATAAATGCAAGGATAGCATACCGTATTTCCCCGTGTACAGTCAACTCCCTCCTAACGACCACCCCTCTACAGCGACCACCTCGCCATTGCGACCAGTTTTGAGAAGTCCCAACCATTTTTCCCTTTGTTTTAATGTATAAAACTCCCCCTATACCGACCACCCCTCTAATGCGACCACCTCACCCTCCGACCACTGAATTTACAGTCCCAATGTACGTTTTTCTCCCTCTAATGCGACCACTGTGTCCATGTGATCTTGTTTAAACAAGGCTTTATTCATTTTCATGATATTCGACAAACTTGTGTCTCCTTTTAATACAGGTTTCCTCCATGGCAGTAATATGTATTAGAAATAATATGAAGTTTTGAAGATAATTACACCTCAAGTGTTGCTAGGTATTCAAATCCATGGGATCCCTGCCAGGGGGCTCACTATGCTGATGAAAACACATGCATTTATGAGAAACCTTACTCATTCAACTGGCCAGTGGTCGCACTAGGGCATAATCCGCCCAACCCATCTCTGCCACCATCCGCTCACCTGACTAGTGGTCGCACTTCAGAGGGATGGCCAGAAGCCCTACCCCGCCCTACCCCTCCCCCTCCCCCCATCGCCCCCACCGTCACCTGGCCAATAGTCGCACATCAGAGGGGCAGAATCCGCACAACCCACCCCTGCCACCATCCGCTCACCTGACTAGTGGTCGCACATCAGAGGGAGGACCAGAAGCCCCCCTCCCCCGCCCTTGGCCACCACTCAGGCAACTGGCTGCACCTATAGTGGTTGGAAATCACCCCACCTCCTTTCACCTCCGCCTACACCAGTCCCCCGTTATTATACTTATCCAAACTCCCCCTACTGCGACCACCTCGCCATTGCGACCACTTTCAGATAGTCCCAAGGGTGGTCGCAATAGAGGGAGTTGACTGTATTAGCCCGGGCTTATACAAGCACTAAGTAGCAAATTGACCAGGCTTATACACGGGGCAGGCTTATACTCGGGGCAGGCTTATATTCCTTTAGCTGTAGAAACACCATAATACCTTCTTATAATTTTCAGAATTACCTACTTTTCGAATATATTTACTGCAACATTTCCAATAATTTTCTTACCAATTCACGCTTTATTTCTCTTTAGAATGGTTAGGGACATGAATGGAGCAAATAGGGGTTACATGGCCGAAAGAATTAAGTTGATACATTAAGTAGAAGTGGAGTTATGGCCTGAAATATAATTTTATTCAGTATATATTGCACCCCCGGGCTTATACTCGGGGCCCGGCTTATACAACACTAAGTCACCTTTTGCCCAGGCTTATACACGAGGCAGGCTTATACACGGGGAAATACGGTATCTGTGCTGACTGATGTTGTGTTCAGGTAACATGGCCCAAAAATGGTAGGGTAGGTAGGTCGATTTCTTTCTTTTTTTACCAATTTCTTTTTTAGGATTTGGAGACAAAATTCCTCCCATTTACTTATAATTTTCGGAAATTTTTTCTTTGGTAAAAAAAGGTGTTTTTTGGTAGAAAAAACACAAAAATGCCTTCCAAAAAAAATTTAAAAATAGGGCCAAAAAAATAGGGTCGCTAGGGATACCTGAACACAACTTCTTTTTTTTTGCCTAACCATGTATGTGTATATATGTGTAAAACCAGCCTCACTCATTTAAAATAATTTAATTTATTTATATATCGGCTTCTATTACCGGAATACAGACTGGTCTTAAGTGTGTACACACATCTGCTTGTGGCTACTATTTACTGATACACGTTGAAGAAAGCATACAAGTCCCTCATACTCATGGAAACCATTGTCTTTATTTGTACTCTGAATGGTCGCGTAAAGCAACAAACAAATGTAACATATTATTCTCTGAGCTGATTAGATGAGTAAATGATTGTCCCAGTCATTAAGCGTTGAACTTGGCTTTTTCTGGAACAGCATCTGTGTATTGATTTTTCTGCCAAATTCAAATTTCAAACTTCAAACTTCACTGCCCTCATCAAGTGTATACAGATTTCAATTGCCCTAATCTCCACAGTTGCTGTCTGTCCACATATACATTACATAATTGAAAAGAGGCTGGAGATATTTATCGTTCTAAATACTATATAACATATATGGGTTCTAAACGGTACAAAATCTCAAGAAAAAAGAGTAAACTTTCACTTTTTCAAACTGATTTCTTTTTCAATACCATGTTGGCCCTTCTGAGCCTCCGTACAAAAACCAGCAAGTCTGAAGTAAGTCTCAGGAAGGAGGAGTCAAAATGACACCAGGACACAAAACTGTTACATAAGCAATCTTGGAGAAAGCAATAAGCCAAGACATTTGACCATCAAATTGTCTGATGGGATAGTCTAGCAGTGTATGGTTGAGGTGACTTCCAGATGGCATCTAGGTTGGTAGACTGAAAAAGTAAACTTGTCTGCAGACTCATCTGAGTGACTGTCATAAATTAAACAAGTCAAAGTTGTCTAACCTATCAAGTTACCATCCCACAAATAGAATCTGGAGCTGGCAAATGTCGGGTTTTGGGCTGGCACATGCCAAGTGGGTCTTCTACCTCCAGCTAGAAGACCCGCTTCCTTGTCACTTAGACAAGTTTATGACAGTCACTTGGAAGAGTCTAGAGACAAGTTTACTTTTTGAGTGTAGACTGAGCTTGTATGGCTCCAGTATGTGTTACAAACTAGTAACCTCTAACTTTCATGAAAGCCTTTAAAATTGCAAGGCTATGGTCACATCCAAATGGCTCAATTGGACAAATCTATCCAAAAGAAATATATTCATAATGTATCATAAATAAAATATTCATAATGTATCATATATAAAAATATTTATCTGAAAGAAATTGACTGAACTTACTTTCTTTGGAGAGTGCTAGCATGAACGTCCAGTAGGAGAAGCTGATGACGGCGGCGTTAGAAGCGGCCACGGTGTAGAGCACCCAGAATACACTGTACTTCACCGGGAGACTGCTGGAGCTGTCTGAAACTGTACAGGAAGTTACAGGAAGTTACAGCAAGTTACAGCAAGTTACAGCAAGTTACAGCAAGTTACAGCAAGTTACAGCAAGTTTGGTCATGTTTAGTAAGTCATTACTGATACACTGCTATAATTGTACAGCACCCAGAACACACTGCTGTCTGAAACTGTATAGGAAGTTACAGCAAGTTACAGCAAGTTACGGCAAGTTACAGCAAGTTACAGCAAGTTACGGTAAGTTAGGTCATGTTTAGTAAGTCATTACTAGTTCACTGCTATAAATGTACAGCACCCAGAATACACTGTACTTCAACGGCAGGCTGCTGCTGTCAGAAACTATATAGGAAGGTACGGTAAGTTTGGTCATATTTGGTAAGTCAATTATTTGGTAACTCGGCTCTGCCTCGTGTGATATGATCCAAGGTACCACAAGTGGAGAAACCTGTCATTCAGGCAGATCATCGTGGACTTCTGTTTATGTCTCTAGGCTCATATTAGTATTTGGTATGCAATATTTATATCCAGGTGTAAAAAAGGGTTAGTTTTCAACAGACCCTAGAAATGTATAATTCATAGCAAAATTCTTGTGTGTTTTTAAACATGACAAAGCTGTTCGCATTATTCTGAAACAAATATATGTCAAGCCGCTGACTTATGTAGGTATTGAGCTGAGGAAGGACAAATCAGAAACCTCAGAATATGTTTATATAAGTTTATTTTATTGAAAGGTATATATCTTGGCTCCATGAAACCACCGCCAGTACGCTTCTAACCCTAGCGGTTCAGTTTTTATAACAATGCGAAGATGAGTGGGCATTCTTGGTGTTACTCCGTGCTTTTAAGTACAGGGACACCTTATTTTCCTCTCAAATACAACACAGCAACTAATAATTCCATATACAGCATGGCACAATATACATCCTTAACCCCCATAAAGATTGAAATGATAAAATTAATAAATTCTGAGATATGGGCCTGTGAAATTTGGATTTTTTGGAAAAATTGAAAAGTTTTATCACACTTCCCCACCTTTACTCCTACTTCTTCAAAAGGGGTCAAATACTCTTGTTACTCACTCTGTATTATCTTCAACATACCTACTTTAGTGTAGAGCTAGTACTTTAGCCCATTCCATCACCCACCTTTCACAGTACGGGCCTGAATATGGCCAATATCAGCACTTTAAAGCACGGAGTAACACTAGTTACTCCGTGCTTTTAATAGAATATCACAATAAATAGTAAAAGAAATGTGAAATTCCCACATTTATGGGTGCAGACTATCTAAGAGGGTTGGTAGCAAAGCAATGAAGTAGTTAAACCTTAGATTTATTGGATATTAGCATTTCTGTGAGCCTTTATTTTTTTCGAGAGTTACTCCGTGCTTTTAAGTCAAGGTGAATTTTCAAATTACCCATAGATTCTAGATATGTGAGGCATTGTTGATTATAAAGCATTAAAATGATCAAGGTGTGTTGTAGGCACCCTCTGGAGCACAGAGAAGTAAATTATTAGTGAGGATTTGCCTGCTGCTACTTAAAAGCACGGAGTAACACTGCAACTTAAAAGCACGGAGTAACACCATCCGGGATTCAAATTTGTCATAGTGAAGCATTTGGGTGTGCATGGGTGAATGGATGATCAACCATAGCTATCAAGCACTAAGCCCCTGTCACCACAAGTCATTTTGGAACATAATAACTCAATATATAGCCAGAAATAACCACAGGAGAGAAAGAAATGGCAATTGTTACTCCGTGCTTTTATGTTGTATCAAATATGCATCTGCCCCTGGAGCCTAAAGGATTGGATTTTTTTGAAGATTTTCTTTTTCCAGTATAAGGCCCACATGTTACCTCAACATGAGGGGTAAAATAGTTATGCTGTGGTATCTCTTTAATTACTTTATGAGGACACCAATATAATAACATAGATTGACAATAAGTGACAAATTCACAGCAAAAAGTCTACAGTAAAAAATAAAAGATACATATCATGGTAAAATCTCTTGAATCCATCTACTATAACATAGGCCTAATGGAAAAAATTAATTGGGATGGGCTATTGATTCCTCAGATAGAATGAGGGGCATGTAAAATGTGTCATTTTTGTCATTTTTGTCATTTTTTAGGACTTTTTTGGCTTCGGGGGGCCATAAAAGACAAAATCTTGGTCCAATACACAAAAATATTTTTTTCATTGAAATGTTAGGATGTTTTGTCACACATGCCAAAGAATATAAGCATTTGAAGCAAAAGTCTTAATCCTGTAGGCTTATAAAGCTAAAAAGGCCTGAAAAGACCAAACCTACATAAGTCAGCGGCTTGACCCGTATACAATATTTCCCCCCTTTTACTGCCACATCTGAGGTCTATAGGCTTACATCCTCAGCCGTTATTTACAAACTCACATACATGTGCAGGAATTGAAATATCTCTATATTCAAGGTCTTCAAGGATGTACCTGTCCCTGCCATTCAAAGACATCACTGAACTCAAAGACACTTAAATTGTTACTTTGATGCATCTTAAATTAGCTTAAATGCAAATATTCATGCAGCATATACCAGCTTGCAGCACTCACCTGACCCGCAGCAGCACTGCTTCACCCCGGTCCCCTCAGCCGGCCCCGAGTGCCTCATCACATGGAAGCACACCACCAGCAGCGCATGGAACACGCTCGACAACACCAGGGCTAGGAAGGCCCAGTCTGTGGCAAACACGAACCACAGGCCGTAACGAGGGGCGTAGAAGACGAGGGTCTCCATGTAGTAGTCATACAGCACCCAGCCTAACAGTACCAGCGCCACCAGGCACCGGTACACCACGTACCACGCCTGGCTGTCAGTCCACTGTGGGGGAAAGACATAAGTAGGTCAATGATAGCCAATAATAGGTCAATGATAGCCAATAAGTAGGTCAATGAGAGCCAATAAGTAGGTCAATGATAGCCAATAATTAGGTCAATGAGAGCCAATAAGTAGGTCAATGAGAGCCAATAAGTAGGTCAATGATAGGGGCATATAGTGATAACTAGGTCAATGATAGCCACCAGGCACCGGTACGCCACGTACCACGCCTGGCTGTCAGTCCACTGTGGGGGGAGAGAAATAAGTAGGTCAATGATGGCCAATAAGTAGGTCAATGATAGGGGCATATAGCCAATAAGTAGGTCAATAATAGCCGATAAGTAGGTCAATGATAGCCACCAGGCACCGGTAGGCCACGTACCACGCCTGGCTGTCGGTCCACTGTGGGGGAGAGACACAAGTAGGTCAATGAGAGCCAATAAGTAGGTCGATGATAGCCAATAACTAGGTCAATGATAGGGACATATAGTGATAACTAGGTCAATGATAGCCACCAGGCACCGGTACACCACGTACCACGCCTGGCTGTCGGTCCACTATGGGGGATAGAGGAGTAAGTTGGTCAATGATAGCCAATGGTAGGTCAATGATAGACAATAAGTAGGTCAATGATAGGGGCATATAGTGATAACTAGGTCAATGATAGCCACCAGGCACCGGTACACCACGTACCATGCCTGGCTGTCGGTCCACTGTGGGGGAGAGACACAAGTAGGTCAATGATAGCCAATAACTAGGTCAATGATAGCCAATAACTAGGTCAATGATAGGGACATATAGTGATAACTAGGTCAATGATAGCCACCAGGCACAGGTAGGCCACGTACCACGCCTGGCTGTCGGTCCACTGTGGGGGAGAGACATAAGTAGGTCAATGATAGCCAATAAGTAGGTTAATGATAGCCAATAACTAGGTCAATGATAGCCAATAACTAGGTCAATGATAGGGGCATATAGTGATAACTAGGTCAATGATAGCCACCAGGCACCGGTAAGCCACGTACCACGCCTGGCTGTCTGTCCACTGTGAGGGAGAGACATAAGTAGGTCAATGATAGCCAATAAGTAGGTCAATGATAGCCAATAAGTAGGTCAATGATAACCACCGTGGATAGAGTAATAAGTAGGTCAATGTTTGCTCCGATGGCATGCCTGGTTATCGCGTCACTGTAGGGATAGAGGCAAGAAGATAGCAGCGAGTCAATATGTAGACTAGATACAATTAGCCCTGAGCAATACTGGGAAGGCCAAATAAAAAAAACACGTTAGTTTTAGGTAACATGGTATGAAAATCTAGGGTCGGTAGATCGGATTTTTTTACTGTTACTTTTTTCAGTCCCTCTTTGATACAAAAAAAGCGTAAAAATGGTAAAAAAAAATTCAAATTTGTTTTAAACATAAAACTGACCCTAGAAAAAATAGAAATATGAAAATTTCTTCAAAATTGCATAAAAAAAAATTGGGTCGGCCCTGTTTTGATAGGGTCTGTCGGGTGACCTGCACAAACCTCTTTTTTTTTGGCCGAATCCATGTACCATTACTAGTTTCTGTCCACTGTGGCTGAAGAGTGATATTATAATAGCAGGTTGTCGTGGTCAGTAATAAAACACGATGTAGATATGGTAAACATCCGTCTGTCAATATGACGGTTCCTGGAAGACATACAAGTCTCTTACCAGGTCTCCACTTTCCACGGGCCACTTTGGGGACAGAGGAGCAAAGGATACTACACTCAATTACCCATGTTTATTTAACCATTCTAGTGGCTTGCATATACATACCATTTTCCCCATGAATATGTGACTTTCCTGTAGGTTTTCTCATTAGCTGGTTAGATTTGGACCAAAGCTTGATGCATTGGGAACTTGAGGTTGTCACACTTTTGAACACAGTTTTGCAGCCAAAAGTCTGTGGTAGAGTTTTTGTTTCCCCAGATAACACCCAGCAGGTGACTTATATGTCTTTTAAACTCAAATTATCAAGGTATTGTACATGGTTTGTTCCTAGGGGGCTTCCATAAAGTTCTTGTACACATTTAAAAAAAGGATTTAAGATTTTCATGAAATAGACCCCCCCCTTCATGCGCACATACTTAATGGAAGCCCCCCTGTAATGCAGTCCAAAACAGGGAAAATACCCTCACTTTGCTAAAGGGGCAATAAGGAGGAAATATGGCCAGCATGCTTATCACAAGCATCAAAGTTAACAGTATCACAGTATTTGTGAACAAAACTTATCTGAACATAAGTCCAGTTACACAGGTGAGGTACTGGATAAGCCTCACCATCAGAGGGATGGGATACGCCAATCCAAGTATATAAACAATATACAAAAGTACTTCCCATTGCTTCCTAAGAAACAATATCATTGTTATTAGATAACATGACTGTATGTGGTGTCATATCGGGCCATCGTCAATTAGCATTGGACTAATATCTGAGATTTGATATGCATGAAAGTAAGTAACACTACAATCAGCGGTTAGGAGTGTAGTTTGGGTTTATTATACATTAGGTATACGATGGTATGCACCTAGTACCCTACCCAGCTCTCTCTGACTAGCGCGTGCCCCTTATATACAATAGGGTGGTGCAGCGCCACTGGTGCTGGGTGAAGGTACTAGGTAGCAGGTGTTCGTGTGCTTTGTCCTCGGCTTGTATGCGGGAACAAAGCAATCGTATATATGATATTCTTGGTCAATTAACAGCGGTTTGAGCCTTCATAATATCACAGTGGAAATGCTTTTCTTTAATAGGCTAAAAGTCATATCTTTTATTTGGTTCAGACATTGTGGAAATCGACCAATTCTTGGTGATACTCTGACATTTTGCAGGAAAAATTAAGGAAAAATAAGTTTTAGGTTCCCAACTTGCCGTTACGTTATGTATATATGGAACTGAAATCTGATATATTGACTACTGAAACACTAAAACTCTTTGATTTCCTAAATCCAGGTTATGAAACAGGTCCCTGAGGAGGGGCTCTGGATGGGGGGGGGGGCTCTGGAGTCCCCAAGTGTCCACAAATTATAGTTTGTTTACAGTCTATCATCGCAAAATGTCCACAAAATATGATTTGTCCACCATTTGTGTGGGCACTTTGTGATGATTGTGTGTGGACAAACCGTGTTTTGTGGACACTTCAAAGTGTGCTTTGTGGACTGGACACTTTTGGATGATTCGGACAAACATTGTGATACATGTAATTTGCTGTGGACAAACTGATTTCTGTGGATACTTTGTGAGAGGTGGGTGTGGACAGATTCGTAGCATGTGGAGAAAACGGGACACAGGGGTCCCAATGCCCCATGTTAGTTTTAAGAAATGGCCATGTCACATGTCTATGTTGCTTAGGGCCACTCAAAAAAAATTGTTTCTCATCACCAAGCAGTGAAAAATATGGCGAGGTCGTTTTTTTTTTGTGTTTTTTTTTACTCGGGGCTTAAATACATGGGGAAATTTGGACTTTTCGCGATCAATTTTCCCATTTTAGTATTTCAGAGTTTATCGATCAGTAAAAGTTGTTATAATGGAAGATATTCCTAGCTGACTGCATTACTGACAGCCTAAGCTTTAATTTGATACCAAAATTGCCAATATTTTATGCAAGTGTAACGGGTTGACTATAAAGTCTAACTGTTATTGTTGTATATCTATTGTATGTTGTATGATGTAAGACAACACGGTTCTATTGTGTTTAATAACTGTTTTATTCATCTAACTAGTGTCGTCGGTTCGTTACATACACCGACTCCTCTAGTTCGGTTATCTATACGGTAGTGTACCGGTACCACCTTCGGTTACCGTCGGTAGTTGTTACATAAGCATTTTACATAACTAAACCTAACAGGTGGCGCTGCTAGTACGGTCACGTGGCTATGCAGCGCTGTATATAAGACGGCTACTTCTCCGTTGGAAGTCAGTCAGGTTTGGGACTGTCGTGACATGACCACCCTGTGCTCACGGGCTTAACTCTATGCTGTAGGGTTGCCCCACTGTATTATATATCTGTTCTGATCTTGTATATCCGCTGGTTATACTTGTACTATAATACCCAAGAGTTACCTTTACAATAAAGTCGCCGTATATTAAAGTCTAATTTACCTTGTCTGGTTTTTGTACTCAAGTGTTACATACGTAGTAAGAGACCAACTACATTGGTGCCGTGACCACTTGATCGAACCGACCATTGATAGGGTATTAAATAGACTTACAGTATATGGATTACCTATACGATTTTGTCAGCTCGTTCAGCGGCAGGACTAAAACCCCTGCTGAGGAACGTGAAGAAGCCGTACAGAATGTACGCTTCTTCACAGGCAAATCCAATAGGGGGGAGAGCCGGGCAACCTTGGAGGTGCCCGGTGACGACCTCTCCCAAGAAGCAATAGGTGATCCTATTGTGGAAGCCTTTACCAGAGGAGAGGATGGGGAGCAATCTCCAATCCCGGGACCCTTTGATATAAGCTCCAGGAGATCGTTGGACTCCCTTTCCACGAATCTTTTCTGTCCTGAGGGTCAGAAAATACCGGGTAGAGAGCCTAAAACTCTCGGCCCAGCTGCCTTCGGTTCTACACCGACGGTAGCAGATCCTTCATTGGATCCAGACACGTCGGTTTTTACTGATGGTGCCACTCCTACACCGAACGGTATGGGGGGTGGCGGGCTATCAAAGAAGACTAATGTGGCAACAGAAGCTCCTGGTAAGGAGTATCCACCAGCAGTAGATGAGCCATCCAGTTTACCACTGGATGGGGACCTACTAGCTGCCATGGGTATTCCCACCAGGAAAACTGAGTTGCATGAGCTCGCGGAAGCCCGGAAGGAACTTGCTTCCATCAATCAAACTAGGAAGTTATTCCTAAGGGAGGTTGATGAGAAGAAAAGGTTCCTGCTGGAACTCCAGAACGAGATGGCTTCCCACAAGGTGGAGGTTGACAAACTTTTGCACCAGAGGGTGTCTGGCGAATGTGAGGTTGCAAGCTTAACTTCCTTGGGAAAGGATTTGAGCACGCAGCTCCACTTAGCCAGACAAGACCTCGCAAGCCTAAGACAAGTCAATCATGACCTGAAGACGAAGTCGGAGCAAGTACCACCACCTACCAGTCGTACCCGTACCCAATGTGTACACGACAGTGACACCTTCAAGTGTCCCGCCGCTAGTACACACCACGGTAGCAGGTATGACACCTCAGATGGGGGCTAGCTATCTACAGACTCCGGTCTGTGGGGGCGCCTTTGGAGGCACCTCCAGGGTACACCCACCCATCTACTGGTTCAACGATGTTGAACCAACAGCAGACCATGGTCTCAGTTCCAGTACCGAAACCCAGAGCTAGACAGGGCTTAACTCCTGTCCAGCGGGCTAAGTACGACCGAAACCCGGCTATTGAGAAGCTGGGGACAGACATCGTCCCGCGGGACATCGATGAACTGGATGAACGGTATGCTCCTTTCAACTTTGGGGAGATCAAACATCCTGATGCAGCCCGTCAAAAGGCCATCGATATTCCGCCTTTCACAGGGTCGCCACCCTGGAGAAAGTACAAAGTTCGGTTCAAGGCTATTGTGGAGAGCAATCGCTGGAACAATCAGCAAGCGCTGGTTGCTCTGAAGCAGGCACTCTGCAACGGGCCAGGTGAACCAGCCCTTTTGGCTTTCGAGAGAGTGAAGATCAAGACATTGAGCTCACTTGAAGAAACAGCTGAATGGGCGATTGGGAAGATTGGTGAGCATGACCCAAGGACTCAGCTGCTCAAACGTGTCCAACGCAAGGACGAGCATCTGAGATCCTACGGATTTGCTCTACAAGAACTGATATCCGAGTGTTATCAGGGATGTAGACCTGACACCCCCACTGTCATCCAGGAGTTAACCTCCAGGTTTGTCAATGGAGTCAGAGACACCAATCTCCAGGCATATCTGCGGGAGAAATGGCAGCCGGACTTATCTCTAGCTGACCTTTTTGACCATGCAGATGTGTATGACACCAAACAGGCTGTTTTTCCTAGTGGAGGAGTGTCGGCAGCTCCATCTGTAGCCCCGAAAGGAGCTCAGGTGGTAGAGGCCGCCACAAAACCACCTAAGAAAAAACAGCCCGCCTCCGAGGAGGTGGCGGCAGTAATGCCTGACAGGGACATGGAAAAGATGATTGAGGGTTTGTTGCGGAAGCACTTAGAAAAGAGCTCTGCGTCCACTTCTGATTCTGGATCTGGAAGGAGAAGGAAAAAGAAGAAAAAGGACACAAAACCTCAGCCATGTAGACGCTGTCAAAAGATGGGTCATTGGGCTAGCGAATGCAAAGCCCCTGCACCCGTCGCTGCTAAAACCGAAAAGGAGACGGAAAACTGAATGGGGCCCATCCTCTTGGCAAGGATGGCGCCCCCACAGTTAGCCATGCCTGTAAGGGATTAGTAGACGGTGTTAACTCTTCCATGAACCAAGGCCGCGCAGAGGCAGAAGGGTCTGTACAACCTGTAAGCGTCTGGCAAGGCGGGGCTGGCAAGGACGAACGGAATCCGGAGGATTCTGTAGTCGCTGGCTTAGAGGAGTCTTGGGTAGAATCAATTGCCCAGAGCAGTGTGATTCAAGACTCCCCGAGCGACCCGTGTTGGGATTATCTCCTGACAAAAGGGGTTGCTATGGATGGAGGGGGAAGCCCGATGCTGACCTCTGAGTGTGTCCCTTTACGGGGACAGCGTTGGTACCTGAGTCTGGTTATTTCCGGGACGCGTGGTGAATTTTTGGTCGACACGGGTGCATCTCACACCTTGGTCGATCGTAAATTCATGGCCCGTCTTTGCAACCAGCCCGAAGCTCCGCTACTGGGAGTAAAGGCTCGGACTGCTACGGGAGATAGTATGCAGACTTATGGCAGAACTGTAAAACCTATGTTGGTCGATGGCAAGACATACTGGATATGTCCAACCATCACCGACATCACTGATGATGGCATACTGGGGATGGACTTTGCTGCTCTTTACGGGGTAACAATGAACACCGCAACAGGCCGACTTCAGATTAAACATCCTTATAAACAATCTGTACAGTGCGTTTTAAGGAATGGTTCTTCTGTGGCGTCAGTGGCACAAGACACAAAGTTGGCAGCAGGACATGTATCCGATGTCCTAGTCAGCTGCGTGGGAGTGCAGGCCAAACGGCCGGGAATGTTTGAACCAGAAGATCAAAAGCTCTCTAAGTTAGGTCTTGCTGGCTATCATACTTACCTGGCCAACGCTCGTTGGGGGGTGATACCGATTTGTAACTCGAGTAGTAGAGAAATCACTCTACGAAAAGGGACGCCTATTGGTAATACTACGCGAGCATATGGGGTAGACTCACTAACTACGGACTTTGTGGAAGTAGGTGTGGTGGCGGGAGACTCTTCCCACGAAGAGGCTCTAGCTAAATCCAACCTACCGAAACATTTAAGGTCTCTGTTGTGTGAGTCACACCTCACAACCCTAGAGAGCGAAATGGTGGCACATGAGCTGTCGGAGTTATCTGACGCCTTTGCGCAACCAGGAGATCCTCTAGGGCGTACCAATACGGTACAACACCGGGTTGACACTGGGGACGCGCTTCCCAGTAGAATCCCCTACCGTCGGTTACCCATGGCTAAAAAAAGTGCTATGGAGGCTGAGGTAGAAAAGATGTTGGATGAAGATGTGATTCAACCTAGTGAGAGTCCATGGTCAAGTCCTGTGGTGATGGTCACCAAGAAGGATGGTTCCTGTCGATTTTGCATCGACTATAGGAAGTTGAACGGACTCACTAGGAAGAATGCATATCCTCTACCTCGGATAGATGAATGTGTGGAATCTCTGGGTGGGGCGAAATGGTTCTGTACACTAGATTTACAATCTGGTTATTGGCAGATCGGCATGGACCCCCGGGACCGAGAAAAAACCGCATTTTCTACCCATATGGGGCTATTTGAGTTCAACGTCATGCCATTTGGGCTATGCAATGCCCCGGCAACCTTCGAGGCAATGATGGAAACCATGTTACGGGGTTTACTTTGGAAGAAGTGCCTAGTATACTTGGACGACATCATCGTCTTCGGTGGTTCTGTGGAGGAAACTCTACAGAACCTCCAAGCTGTGCTGAAACGCATCTTATCATATGGTCTGAAATTGAAACCTTCAAAGTGCAAGCTTTTTAGGAAATCAGTTGAATACCTAGGTAGAATTGTTTCTGAACATGGCATCATGGCTGATCCTCATAAGATCGAAGTGGTACAGAACTGGCCTCGTCCGATGGACACGAAGGAGATACGCTCTTTCATCGGGTTTTGTTCATACTACAGAGATTTTATACCTGGATTCTCGAGAGTCGCAGCTCCCTTACAAGAGCTGATGATTGGAGAGAAGAAGGCTAAGGCTAAGAACAGTCTTTCAGTGAGTTAAAGAGACTCTTCTTAGAAACACCTGTTTTGCACTACCCTGCACCTGTTGGTAAGTTAATCTTGGACACTGATGCTTCTAATACAAGTATTGGTGCTGCCTTGTCGCAGATCCAGGATGGGCGAGAAGTGCCGCTGGCATTTTCGTCCAACAGTCTAAGCAAAACACAACGTAACTACTGCACAACCAAGCGTGAACTCTTGGCAGTGGTGGTTTACACAAAAAAGTACAGACATTTCCTATATGGTGGGAATTATCTCGTACGGACGGATCATTCATCTCTGCAGTGGCTCCTTAACTAAGGCTAAGATAGTCTGGTCTCCAGCCGCAGAACAGTCTTTCAGTGAGTTAAAGAGACTCTTCTTAGAAACACCTGTTTTGCACTACCCTGCACCTGTTGGTAAGTTAATCTTGGACACTGATGCTTCTAATACAAGTATTGGTGCTGCCTTGTCGCAGATCCAGGATGGGCGAGAAGTGCCGCTGGCATTTTCGTCCAACAGTCTAAGCAAAACACAACGTAACTACTGCACAACCAAGCGTGAACTCTTGGCAGTGGTGGTTTACACAAAAAAGTACAGACATTTCCTATATGGTGGGAATTATCTCGTACGGACGGATCATTCATCTCTGCAGTGGCTCCTTAACTTCAAGGACGCTGAGGGGATGATGGGTAGATGGTTGAACCACCTCTCTGAGTTTGGCATGACAAATGAGCATATCATACACAGGAGTGGAGTAGATCATGTGAATGCGGACAGCTTGTCCCGCTATCCTATCCGGAACTGTCACCGTGTAGATTGCCGAGACTGTGGGTCTCACAATGCAGTGATTGCGTCTGTGGGTGCGAAAGTTCCTAACTGGACGTTAAATCACTTGAAGGATGAGCAGCTTGCGGATCCGGCTATTTCGAGGGTGTACTCCTTGAAGTTGTTGGGCCTGTCCAAGCCTGTTCGCCCCGCACTTTCGCTGGAATGTAAAGAAGTTAGACAACTGTTAGCTCAGTGGGATAATCTTTTTATACGGAACAGTGTATTGTGCCGCTGGAGGGTGCAACCTGGCAGGAAGAGAACAGCTCAGTCTGTAGTGCCTTTGTCACTCAGACTACAGTTGCTCAATTACTGTCATGGCCACCGAACTTCAGCACACTTTGGCAGACAACGGACTGAGGCAAAGATTAAGAGTAGATATTACTGGCCTGGTATGACTTTGGACATACGGCGTTGGGTGAAACAATGTCCCCAATGCTGTTTATCAAAGCCTGGACCTGGTATTGGTAAACTACCTCTAAGTCAAGAGCTATTCGGTGTTCGATTTGCCCGGATCGCTGTTGATATCATTAGTGGTTTCAACACGACCCCCCGTGGGAATACCTGTATGATGGTGGTACAGGACTACTATACCAAGTATGTCCAAGTATATCCGATGGTAAATCATACGGCTGTTACCTGCGCAGAAGCACTTTTCGAGAATTGGATCCTCACGTGGGGAGGTCCTTTAATGCTTCACTCCGACCAGGGTCGTGAGTTTGAATCTCGACTGTGGGCAGAACTGTGTAGTAAAATACACATCTGCAAGACGCATACGAACCCCTACCGACCTCAATCGGATGGTATGGTGGAACGTTTCAATCGGACGTTGATCCAATGTCTCACGACAATGGTTAATGAGCACCGGGATGATTGGGATGAGCACGCTCGCTATATCTCCCATGCTTACAATGCTACCGAACATGCGTCGACGGGCTGTACGCCTAATATGCTCGTAATGGGTGAAGACATAGTCATGCCTAGTGACATGGTCTATGGAGTGCAGGGACACCAGCTCGAGCAACCCTGCACAGTGATGTTTGTTGAATCACTTCGACAATCATTACGCGAGTCCTATGGAGTAGTAAGGGACAACTTGGAAAAATCTGCTAGTTTGCAGAAGGTGGGCTATGACACGGGCCTTAAACTCCGCCAATTCAAGGTGGGGGATAAGGTCGCGAGATTTAGCACACCAAATTCCAAAGTCAAGACCCTGTACTCCTGGGATGGTCCGCATACGGTTACTATGGTGGTGAGTGAAACTACTGTAGTAATACGGTTGCAAAAAGGGACTCTCACTAAATCACATGTGGCTAGACTCCGACCTTGGTATGGAGTTCCATATATAGATGACGGTGAAGATTCCCTCGGTGCTGGTCGAGTACCAGCACCAACCGACCCTACGCTACCGAAGATACCGAAGGCAGGACCAACGGTCATACCGTCGGTACCGACGGTAGCGCGCCGAAGGGGTCGTCCTAGGAAATTACCGATTGAACCACAGTCGTGTGTTACCAAGCCCAAGCGCGGTAGGCCTCGTAAAAAAGGGTCAGCTGTGCGTAAAGGACTAACCGTAGACACCGGTAAACAAAGCAAGGTGATACCTCCGGTGTCATCATTGCTGGACATACCGGTACAAGGTCTACGGAGGAGCACACGTGTCAGAGAGCGAGATAAAATTGTGTAAACATTTTTTTCTTACCTTGTTGACGACATTTAGCTGCTGGCTTGATTAAATTTCCATGGACAGTTCCGTACTGGGCCGGTGGTCATTGGCCCGGTACTCGATCACCAAAACACAACGAGAAGAGACGGGTTATCCGGTGTGGTTATCCGTTGGAGGTAGAAAAGCACGTGTCCAGGGCGGGTGGCTGGCTTTGCCGATTAATTCTAAGTATGGGATTAGTTTTGACCACATATTGCTTAGTAACACGCTGCTGTGTATGTCCTCTAACGCCAGTATATCATTCCCGGGTTTTCCGGTGGCTCCGCCACGAAAATTGTAAACAACAGTGAGAGTTCCCACCGTCGGATATGCCAGGCGTGGGAAGGGCGCTGCCCGCGTCACCTGATCGATTTCTCCCGCCAAATGAGCCGTGAGAAATTGGGTCACCTCGGCGCGTCTTGGAGACGCGACCCCTGATTGGCTGAGAAGCCGGTCAAGGGGCGGGGTCACGGGGGACGGGTGGGGTATATAAGCCCCACAGGCAGCCAGGCTTCTTCAGATCAGCACGTTTGCCCGTAGGGTAACGTGTTGATCAGTGGTGCCTAGGTCTGCCCGGCAGTACCTACACTATTGTTTACTTGCTGTGCTACTAAAGGCTCGGGTGAGTGAACCGTGAGGTTCACCTACGCCTGAGCTAACAGTATGGCAGCCCGTGTAGATGGCAAATGCACGGGCCCGGAGAAGGCTGAGGCCTCCGACGGGGAAGACCGAGTTCTCGAGTCTGACACGGAAATGGACACTACCGGTGCTCCAACCGTCGGTCAAGGCTCGGCTTTGGTACCAGCAGAACCTAACCCTGAGGGGTCGGGTGATGTTGTTCCGAAAACAGAACCTGGTCTGGGTGGTAGTAATACCAACCAGGAGGAGAACCCTGCTGGGGGATCTTCTCCGAAACCCGCCGGTGTAGTGGCAAAAGAACCGACGGTCCCTGATGGTGATTCATCAGACGGGTCCACGGTTCGTGTCAAGACCAAACGGAAGCGGAAGCGTAAGAGGAGGATTGCATCTTCCCCTGAAACTCCTGCTACCGAAGAGGTCTTGCCGAGCCTTGACCGACGGTTGGAGCACCGGTAGTGTCCATTTCCGTGTCAGACTCGAGAACTCGGTCTTCCCCGGTGTGGTTATCCGTTGGAGGTAGAAAAGCACGTGTCCAGGGCGGGTGGCTGGCTTTGCCGATTAATTCTAAGTATGGGATTAGTTTTGACCACATATTGCTTAGTAACACGCTGCTGTGTATGTCCTCTAACGCCGGTATATCATTCCCGGGTTTTCCGGTGGCTCCGCCACGAAAATTGTAAACAACAGTGAGAGTTCCCACCGTCGGATATGCCAGGCGTGGGAAGGGCGCTGCCCGCGTCACCTGATCGATTTCTCCCGCCAAATGAGCCGTGAGAAATTGGGTCACCTCGGCGCGTCTTGGAGACGCGACCCCTGATTGGCTGAGAAGCCGGTCAAGGGGCGGGGTCACGGGGGACGGGTGGGGTATATAAGCCCCACAGGCAGCCAGGCTTCTTCAGATCAGCACGTTTGCCCGTAGGGTAACGTGTTGATCAGTGGTGCCTAGGTCTGCCCGGCAGTACCTACACTATTGTTTACTTGCTGTGCTACTAAAGGCTCGGGTGAGTGAACCGTGAGGTTCACCTACGCCTGAGCTAACAGTATGGCAGCCCGTGTAGATGGCAAATGCACGGCCCCGGAGAAGGCTGAGGCCTCCGACGGGGAAGACCGAGTTCTCGAGTCTGACACGGAAATGGACACTACCGGTGCTCCAACCGTCGGTCAAGGCTCGGCTTCGGTACCAGCAGAACCTAACCCTGAGGGGTCGGGTGATGTTGTTCCGAAAACAGAACCTGGTCTGGGTGGTAGTAATACCAACCAGGAGGAGAACCCTGCTGGGGGATCTTCTCCGAAACCCGCCGGTGTAGTGGCAAAAGAACCGACGGTCCCTGATGGTGATTCATCAGACGGGTCCACGGTTCGTGTCAAGACCAAACGGAAGCGGAAGCGTAAGAGGAGGATTGCATCTTCCCCTGAAACTCCTGCTACCGAAGAGGTCGCACCGACTGAGGCAGAAAGGCTCAAAGCTGTTGCTGATAGACTGTCCAAGGCGGAAGCCGAGGGATGGTCTGTCGCAGAGAGCAGGGCCAATCGCCGCCTCCGCGCCAAGGCAGCGCATGTTCGTCTGAACCTGTGTCTCCGTGATGATGACCGGAAGAACCTGAGCCTTTCTGACTTAGTTCAGGAAAATGGCAAAATGGCTCTTCCTGCACCTCACACGACCGAGGGTTCGGATGACGAAGACTGGTTGACAGGTGATTCCCACCCCATTGACTGGTACCTCGTGTACCTCAGGGCAGTGTTGGAAGGGAATAAACCTAACATCCACAGGTCATGCCGCCCCAAGCTGAAATATGCTTGGAAGAACTACGTGCCAGGGGATCCCTGCCCGTATGTTCGCTGTCAGCGCCTGAAAGGGGCTTCGACAGCCGCAAAACGGTGGCCGAACCTGTTCAAGTTTGCCCGTCATTTAGTAGAGAAGCACATGAATGTGCGTCCCTACTTGTACTGTGTGAGTGGGAGTACCTCTACTTCCTGCCCTGAGTACAGTGACGGGGAGCTATTCCGTTGCCAACGGAGGGCTGGTTTGGTAAGGCATCTTTGCGACAATAAGGGCGTTCACAAGCGCACTATTAGTCGTGGAGTTGAGGCTGCACTGAAGGTTTGGGGGTGCCACAAACGTGTAGGAAATCTACAGTATAAGTGGCGAACCAACAAACTTAAACAGTGGAATTACCTCTCGGAAGCTGACTGGGAGAGATTGTGTAAGGGCGCCAAGTGCGAACAAACCGATCTCGGGCCAGATACAGAAACTCCGATGCCCACTGTCAGAAAGGATACCCCTCCTAAGAAGAAAGATCTGAAAAGGGGCCGCCAGTCATCCAAAGATGATACCAAAGGTGGGCGTGACCGTTCCCGCAGTGAACCTGCGAAGAAACGTGTCGCCACCGCCACGGTAACATCTGAGGTCGACCGTAGCCAAACCGTCGGTACCGTCACGGTATCTTCGGTTGCATTGCCCCCGGTTGCTGATCAACTGCCCAGGCAGGAGAGACAGAAACTGGGTGATGCACTGGCTATTGTTCAGAACTCTTTGGGTGACGAGCAGGCGGGTCAGGTTGCTGCTGACTATGTCAAGCAGTACAAGTGGAGCCAGAAGCAAAAGAAAGCTTCAGCTCCACAGGAGAGTATCTCACCTGTCAGTGACGCTGAACAGGTAGAGGTACAACAGCCGGATGGGGCGTCAGCCCAGCCGACTGCTCCACCCCAGCACGGAGCAACCTCTGACCCCGCAAGGGATGACGAGGTGACTCCAGTACCTGAGCACAGGGCTGTTGACGAAGGGCTAGCAGGGTTACCTGTGTTGCCTGGAGACGGTCCTGCTTATGACACTGGATTCTCTGACACTCTAGTCCCCGGATTTGAGTGCTACAGGGCTAAAATGGCTGAAAACGCAAGTAAGCTACTCCAGTTTCAGGTTTCTTTCTTGGAGAAGTCCTACTTTGAGCAGTACAAGTTGCTCAGAGAACAGGCTATCCGGGAAGGGAAAGCTTGGGTTGCTGAACGCACCAGAGTCCTTGCCGAGCGTGAGGCGAATCTGGTTCAAGATCATGCCCTCTGGAGGGCTACGATCGATCAGCTTGAATCAAGGTTGACAACTTGTGACGCCAAGTTCTTCCGACAGTTCGGGCTAAAGCTGACAGAGTGGGAGAGAACTGGTTTTCCAGATCTCCAGTCCAGGTTGGGGCTTGCCGCAAGGCCTGCTCCTCCTGTGACCCCGGTACTGTCAGTACACCCACCTAGGTATGAGATGCCATTCTCTTTCATGGCACACTCTACCCGGGTGGTCAGTGGCGGGGAGCCTACTGCGGCGCCGAGTACCCTCTCGGTAGCCCCAGGTGGAGCCCTTCCTCTCCAGGTGGAGGCTGCTGTGGTTTACACCACGGAGGCCCCTCCTGGAGGAAGTCCTGATGGGGAAGGAAAGCCATCCGGCGGTGTCCCTATGGACACCTAAGGATGGTCCCCTGTCAGGCCCTCTGGGGTGCACTGTTCCGCCCCTCGGAGGTAAAACTAAACCATCGACGCAGCTACACGCCCCTGGACAACCGAAGCAGACCGACGGTGCTGTCGTGACTTAACCTAGTCTCTACTGCCACCACACTGGAAGCAGCCTGATGTCTTCAACCGTGGTTTACTACTAAGCCACAACCGTCGGTTCTCTACTACTGTCCAGGGCTGCTGATCCTGTGGTCACATTCTACTATTGTGACCTATGAACTATTATATGGATCATCCTCCTGTGATAATTATTTATAGGGAGGCACGGACCTACCTTTTTATATTTATATTTCACAAGAGATGGAAGTACTATACCGGTACTGGACTCTATCCATCTCTACCACCATAAACTGCTAGGTACTGGAGTACCGCCCCTAATAAGGATGACGATCTATCCCACCTTATTTAGGATACGCTACTATGGATTTTTATATATAAACTTTTCTACGCCAAAGGAAGTGGGAACTGCTATAGTTCCAATTATAAAACTTTTCTTCGCCAAAGGAAGTGAGAGCTATTATAGTTCTATTATTTATATATAAGGACACTAACTCCACACGGATTCGCACCATTGCTGAATGTAGTAGGTGATGTGTTGAGTTTCCAAGGTGGTTATTTGGTGCCTTTACTTTTAACTGATACTAGTCTAGGACTATCAGTTGGACAGTTTTTATATCATGTGCCTACGGGACTATGGTTTGCTACCAAAGACTATATTGTTGATATAAACTGTTATATACATGTTAACCTGGTTGTTCATGTATGTATGCCTGTTGTTACTATGAGTAGAAATGTTACTTGTTGATAAATAGATATACGTGGTATATAATGTATCCAAGAGGTATTATTATTATAAAACCAACCCTTCCTACATTCTTAAGGGGGGTAGTGTAACGGGTTGACTATAAAGTCTAACTGTTATTGTTGTATATCTATTGTATGTTGTATGATGTAAGACAACACGGTTCTATTGTGTTTAATAACTGTTTTATTCATCTAACTAGTGTCGTCGGTTCGTTACATACACCGACTCCTCTAGTTCGGTTATCTATACGGTAGTGTACCGGTACCACCTTCGGTTACCGTCGGTAGTTGTTACATAAGCATTTTACATAACTAAACCTAACAGGTGGCGCTGCTAGTACGGTCACGTGGCTATGCAGCGCTGTATATAAGACGGCTACTTCTCCGTTGGAAGTCAGTCAGGTTTGGGACTGTCGTGACATGACCACCCTGTGCTCACGGGCTTAACTCTATGCTGTAGGGTTGCCCCACTGTATTATATATCTGTTCTGATCTTGTATATCCGCTGGTTATACTTGTACTATAATACCCAAGAGTTACCTTTACAATAAAGTCGCCGTATATTAAAGTCTAATTTACCTTGTCTGGTTTTTGTACTCAAGTGTTACATACGTAGTAAGAGACCAACTACACAATTTTAACAAATCTTTCATCAAAAATGTAAAAAAAAATATATAAGTTTACCCAAATCATGAATCTTATGATGCGCGCGGTGATGAGAAACAATTTTTCTTTTATTGAGTGGCCTAATGATGGTGATGTCCCCTGTTGACTTTAAGAATTGCTCATGTCCCCTGTCACTCTCATTTCAAACCTCCTGGTGCATGTCACCAGGCCTCACGTGAAGAAATAGCTGCAGTGGCTAATTTACAGAGAAATCAGTTTATAAAAAGGTAGCAGGTATGTGTGTGTTTGCTTTCTTCTTTAAAGGCTAGACACACATAGAGAGCAGAGACCATCACAAGTACCGTCACAGTCAGCAGAGTCCAGCTCATAAGAACTGTACTGTACTAGCAGGTGCAGCCACGGTGCCTTAGTATATACATATAGTCTACCATAGTCAGCATATAGCCCATATTAACACGTATATAGTCGTGGTTCTGATATTGAGGTGTATAATAACATGCAGTATGAATCAACAGCGCAACCTGAACAAACAACAAACATGCAGACTGCGGCAGAATCATGTGTCACAAACACACACCCACACACTCATGGTGCTGAGTTGGCTGTACCGTGTTTTAATTAACCCTTTAAGGACGGCATAGTGATATATAATTAACCCTTTAAGGACGACATAGTGATATATAATTAACCCTTTAAGGACGGCATAGTGAAATATAATTAACCCTTTAAGGACGGCATAGTGATATATAGTTAAGCCTTTAAGGACGACATAGTGATATATAGTTAGCCCTGTAAGGATGGCATAGTGGTATATAATTAACCCGTTAAGGACGGCATAGTGGTATATGATTAACCCGTTAAGGATGGCACAGTGATATAAATCAACCCTTTAAGGACGGCATAGTGATATATAATTAACCCTTTAAGGACGGCATAGTGATATATAATTAACCCTTTAAGGACGGCATAGTGATATATATAAACCCTTTAAGGACGGCACAGTGACTGTAGTTAGTTATAAATAACCCTTTAAGGACGGCACAGTGACTGTAGTTATAAATAACCCTTTAAGGACGGCACAGTGACTGTACCATGTTTAATTAACTCTTTATCCCTCAATCCAGTGTTAATCTTTTTCATCTTATTTACACGACTTCTGTATTATATCGAGGGCCTTGTTTAAGGCTACACTATGTAAGCATATCCTGCCTGGTCTTAGACACTAAAGGTGTCTTGGAAAGTTAGATGCTATCTCTCAGATATGCTTTTTAAGACTACGAGTGACAAGCCTTTTGTCAAGGCTGACTTTTCAGCTCATGACTTTTTGCGACCCCGCACTGTAAATACTTAGTGTAGATCTACAGTAGAATCTACTGTAGAATCTACTGTGTAATGGATTTACAGTAGAATCTATTGTATATTTACTGTAGATTTTACTGTTTACTTCCAAAGAAAGGTACACCTACAGTAGAATCTACTGTAGAATGGATTTACAGTAGAATACCTAGAGTACCTACAATGAAATGTATACCTATACTAGAATCTACAGTACACCTACAAGAAGGGCAACCAACGTTTTACAGTGCACTGTCGTGTGATGCAGGGGGGTTTTATAGTCATGGTCTCTTCGCCACAACATGTGCACTCCGACGGAAAATGCACCATGATACGAGTTTGATATCAACATGATATGTTTTTACTTCTCAGGGTAATTAAGTTAAACTTTTACGAATGTACAGGCCGACAGAAAACTTACCCATGCCTGATATTCAGCTGTTTAAATACAAACCACATCAATGGGAGCATACATTGTACGTACAAACACCCGCACCCAGTTGTGGGGGGGGGGGGGTTAGTTTTAGTCTTTGCGAAAACATGCAGGACAGTGGCAATGTCCTTCTAAAATACCACCAGTCCAGCTGATTCACAAGTGTACAAGGACCGAATGTCCAGTCACATGTTGGTTTTTTCTGAACTAGAAGAATTCAGTTGGGCTTCTAAAGCTGAAATATGTATGCCAATGTACTGTGTAAAACTATATATCTATCCTGATTTGGCCATAAATGGTTACAAATATAATGTATTTTTAGTGGACAATACCATTTTATACTCAAAATGCATAAATTGTCATATATGTGGATATCCGGTCCTTCAGAAATATAACCGGTCTTACAACATTGACAAG
The DNA here is from genome assembly GCA_947462335.1 of Harmothoe impar. Taxonomy (NCBI): domain Eukaryota; kingdom Metazoa; phylum Annelida; class Polychaeta; order Phyllodocida; family Polynoidae; genus Harmothoe; species Harmothoe impar. Next base: position 121,873,575 of record OX381704.1, on the reverse strand, counting down.
GTGAAGGACCGAATGTCCTGTGGGATGAAAACGTTTTCGCAAAGACTGTAGTTTTCTCGTTGAGTTCCACCCCCGCCATCAGGCCAAAACCAAAGGTGGTCTACCGTTTGTGCGCATCTTATTTTTGGAATGCTAATTCTAATTGATAATTTTCTTTGGGGTGGTGAATCTTTTTGAATTTTGATTTTGCACATTGTAAATGATAATTACAGCAGTTACCGGGATCAACTAAATGGTATGAGGTATCTATTAACTTTGAAATATAGAACGTTTTTTTCTGTAATGTACACGATCATCAGGGACCAGAATGTGATGTCATTTTACCAACCCGGTCAGAGTGCCATATCCTAGGTTTAAGGCGTAAAAACTAATGATTTTCATGAATTTAAGTATTTTGGTTTTGGATTAATCAATGTTAAGGATTAATGAAACATAAGGAGAAGAAACGTAATATTTTGGGTGATCTGATCATCGTGGACGCAATGTATGTCAAAAGCTACCCATTGTATAATTAATGCCTAACCGGGTACATATTCATTCTCGACAAGATCACCTGAGCTATGTACGCATATGCCACCCTTATTACATTTATATCTGATGCATTTCAACTATCCAGAAAAAAATCATTCCTATTCTGTGTATGAACAACATTGATGAAATGCCCTGTATTTTATGCTTCATGCTCTAATGCTGATGACGTGTGTCCGCAAATGTTAAACATTGAAAACTCACTAATATTTAGGAAATGATAATATATTTATGAATTAAAAAGATATGCTCTCGATGAAAGTAGTATAACATTTTTGCGACTTTAATTTTACATCGGTTATGATATTGGGTACGCTTTTTTGGTGAAATTTAGTTTTATTTATTGGTTAAAGTTATTTTATTGGCCTCAAAAATTAATGACACGGTGGAGTATTCATCATAACTATATATAGACGTACATCTAGTGTACACGTGTGTGGATGTCTGTACGCACCCAGTGGTCACCATGGTAACGGTGTGTTTGTACCCTTCATGAATGCTGCATAAGTATAAAGGTGTACACCTCATGACACATGTGGTACAGTCGGTGTTTACACTGACACACCAGATGATACAGTCGGTGTTTGTAACACGCATTGTAACATAATATATGCATTATACACACAATATACTGCATAACGCCTGTCATGTGTTAACACCTAGAGGTGACAGTAGTAGTCACGTGTCAGCAGCCAGCTCACTAAGGTGTCACGTGCAGCTGGAGCATTATACGCTGCAGCACGTGCACACAGGGGACGGCCTGACAGGGGGCAGTATTCTAACATTATAACAACAGTTTAGCCCTCCTCTTCCAAAAGATAATTTAAATCTACTGCAGCCGATTCCTATTAGCTCTAGTATCTGTATCTATAGGGTAAACTGGGTGACATCTACTCCGGGCATCTACTACTATGATCTATATATAGGATGATCTAGTCAGTTGAGCAGTTCGTGCCATGTTGTATCCCTCTTTAGCCTTAGGTCGGGTGTCGCAGATCTCCTAAGGAGGATGTTGTACCAGGATATGTCCATGCGGCATGTCAGGCTTATCTGTTATGGTAAATATCAGTACCGTAAAACTTAGCATACCGTAAAACATCACATGACGTAAAACTTGTGCATAAGACGCAGCTAGTACACGAGCCAGATCGGCAGTGCGGCTTATAGCATTGGCACTGTGGGGGATGCAGGCGACCTGACGACCTGGTGCAATAATAAAAGCGACCTGGCGACTTTTGGAAAGGTTTGACAATAGCAAAAGTGGTCAAAAAAGCGACTTTCTGACCTGGGACCCTCAATTTCGGCGGCTTTCCGACCTGAGGGGGGGGGGGGGCCCTCTGCACCCCCTATAATTACAGTGCTAAACATGTATACCACATACAGTATAGTAGTTAACTGAACGACTAGAGTGGTAGATCATTTATTATCATTCTTCTCTGCCGCACACATGACAATCTCGGTAAAACATGTTTGTGTTGCATGAGATATGTCAATAAATCTACTTAAGAAATCACATGGCTAACATACACCAATCATTCACCACCCATCCCGACTGTCCTCACCCTCTAAGACCAATTATCAACATAAATAGGACTGACTTGTTGTACTGCCAGATTAAGGTCAGGACCAGGGGGTGTTCCAGTACAAATGGCTAAATTTGTCAACCTCCGTTAATTCTAAATATGGACCCCCATAAATGCTATTTGGGTGCTATAAGGGCTGTATGGAGTATACTAGACCAGTTTGTAATATATATATATATATATATATATATATATATATATATATATATATATATATATATATATATATATATATATATATACATACATATATATATGCTTCACTGTAAAAGCTGAAATGACATGGTAGTTAGTTGGAGTGAAACAGCCTCCAGTATGGAGCTGTGCAGTACGGATCTGTGTCACTATATACAGACGGACGCAGTAAAATAAAAACACACAATTAATGGATAGGGGCAGGAAGCGTGCGGGTGGTTTTATCATTTATAGTTTGTCTCCAATCCTCAATGGTATCCCATCAGTCTTAATGCTTAGGCAAACATTTCAATTTCAATAGTTTCACATTTTTAGTTCCAATATCATGAAAAATTTGATAAAGGCTATGTTGAGAAGTCCTCCTGCAATACGTACAAATGAACTGCTCGAGTAAACCAAGATAGGCACAGCTCAAAACAATGCTGTTGCAATTACAATAAAGGGTTTCCTGAACTTTAGACCTGGGTTTTTAAACAGATTATTCTGCTAGTGTTAGGTCAAAAAGTACCAAAAGAGTAAACAAACAAGAGAAATAGTGCTACCTTTGCTTTGAATAAAACAGCCTTGATTGAGTATGGTGAAATAGTCTTAATTATGACATCTTCCTACCTGAGTTGTAACAAAGAGCCGGGGCTGGTCGTGACGCGGACAGGTATTCTCCGGGCGGAGTTCATCCGTCACCCACTCGGAACAATTCTGACATCCAACCCTCTCCATGGTGACTCTAGTTACAGACTGTATCTCCTTAGTTACAGACTGCTGCTCCTTAGCTACAGACTACTGCTCCTTAGTTACAGACTGCATCTCCTTAGGTACAGATAACTGCTCCTTAGTTACAGACTACTGCTCCTTAGTTACAGACTACTGCTCCTTAGTTACAGACTACTGCTCCTTAGTTACAGACTACTGCTCCTTAGTTACAGACTACTGCTCCTTAGTTACAGACTACTGCTCCTTAGTTACAGACTACTGCTCCGTATTTACAGACTTAATCTCCTTGGTTCCATACTACTGGTCCTTAGTTACATAATACTGCTCCTTAGTTACATACTTTATCACATCGGTTGCAGACAATTGCTCCTTGATTACAGACTACTGCTCCTTAGTTATAAATTGTATCTCCTTGGTTACAGGCTGCTTCTCCTTAACTACAGGCAACTTCTCCTTAGTTACAGAGGTCTGCCCTCAATTACAGACTATTTACAGAGTTACTAAGTTCTCTCCCTGGCTGTCATCTGAGACCAGGGGGTGATGTCCCTCTCCATGGTAGACTTGTCCCCTCCTGGCTGCCCCTGAATGCAGGCCCTGTCATGGTGTCAGGTGACACAGGTAACTGAGGTGGCTGATATCTGGGTGAGTGACTTTATCCTTAAATAATAAGGTCATGTGTTCAGTCATGTGTTAATGTGTGCCCCCTGTAGGGTGGAGCTTGGTGCTCCATGTCCCACTGTCTGTATAGTATAGCAGGCTATAGCGGGCTGGTATCTGGTCCCAGTGGGCATAAAATTTAGGCCGATGTTGAATCAACATTGAATCAACATTGAATTAACATTGACAACCGCTCATCAATGTTGATTCAATATTCTGTGCCCACTGGGGTAGGGTCCTATACATGAGGCTGGTATCTAGTAATACATGAGGCTGGAGGCTGGTATCTGGTAGAGTTCTATAGGGGATCTACATTAGGCCCCTCTCCCTGTGGGTGGTTGGAGGCTGGTATCTGGTAGAGTCCTATACATGAGGGTGGTATCTGGTGCTACATGAGGTTCCTCCTGTGGGTGCCTACCAGCTGTAGATGCTCCTGTGTGTCACAGTGTGTGTAGATGGCAGATTACTGTGGCAGCAGCAGGGGGGGTCAGCTGGTGGTGGTGGGTTGTGGTGTGGGGGTGGTGTGGGATGGTGAGGATGTATGTGGTGATGTGGTGTGTTGAGCTGTTACTTGCCACTCACAGAGCTGCAGCATGGTGTACATACACACATACACACACACACACACACACACACACATACACACACACACACACAGACACACACACACACACACACACACACACACAGACACAGACACACACACACACACACACACACACATACACACACACACACACACATACACACACACACACATGTATATAGCAGCTCTGTGAGAACCACACAGCTGAGTGTGTGTGTGTGTGGGTGGGGGGGGGGGGGGGGGGGTCACTGCCACCATAGCTATACCCCATGTCTCCCTTTCATGGCAAGCCATATGTTCGCCTCCGATATCAGAGTTTCTGGATTGAACATCTAGTTGTTCAATCAAACATCTAGTTGTTCAAATTTATAAAGCAGTACAAAACTCCACCGTCAACTGATAATGAAGTTTCTATGGTCTGAAAATGTAGTTCTTATTTATAAACCCCTTTTCAGACCGAAGCTGAAATTTCAAGCTCCAGTATAGGAGTTTATTATTCCAATGTCACAGAGTTCCCCAACGGAGTGACAATATGGTGCCCCATTGTTACGTCATTGTTACGTCATCGTCACGTCATTGTTGCCGTTAGAGGTCACCAGGTGGCCTTGACTGCAGGGTGTTGTATGGTATGATGAGGGGGCACAATACGCAAACTTATTTGGCCATCAATGCTCTCAAAAAAATTGTAATTCTAATGGACAAAACTCTTTTATGCCTAGAATCCTGAAATCATCAGATATGTGGCTATCCGGTCCTCCAAAAATGTAGCCGGTCCTTTAACATTGGAAATTCGCAGGACTGAATGTCCTGTCCTGTGGAATGAATTTTTTTTCGCAATGACTGCATATTCCCATGTCACTTGGAACGTTCACTGTTTTTGAAATCCCTTGTGTCTATTTTGTCTATAGAGCTTGTGCTTTTCACAGAGAAATACAGAAGGTACTAACTTGTGTTATTCTTGAGTTGTGTTTGAAGGGTTGCCACAGTCGTAAATGGTGCAGGGTAGGCGTTAGGCCAAATTTTAAAAAAGTGTTGTATCCGGTCACCCGACCGAATCTAGCATAATGGTGCCAGGTTCCCCTATTTTATTTTAATTTTTTTTAGAAAATTTTGCTATTTTCCAGTTTTTACTGTTTGAAAATCAGACAATTATTAAGGATTTTGCAGCCGGGTCTACTTTGTCAGACCATGTTACCTGAAACCAACTTTTTTTTTGTTTTGGCCTTATCTCACAGGAAGTTCTAGTAGGGCCTGGGACAGGGGGTTCTTGTCCCATGTTACTTGTAAAACGATGAGGTGCTTTGTAATAAATTTATTTTATTGTGTCCTAAATCGTAATTAACCAAGATTTTCTTTTCCTTTCTATGTACATCTGCTTACAGTAAGCTGTTTCATCTCTGCCAGTCATAGAGGTGCACCAGTCATAGAGGTGCACTGGCCATAGAGGCACACTGGTCATAGAGTTGCACCAGTCATAGAGGTGCACCAGTCATAGAGGTGCACCAGTCATAGAGGTGCACCAGTCATAGAGGTGTGCCAGTCATAGAGTTGCACCAGTCATAGAGGTGCACCAGTCATAGAGGTGCACTGGTCATAGAGGTGTGCTGGTCATAGAGGTGTGCCGGTCATAGAGGTGTGCCAGTCATAGAGGTGTGCCTGTCATAGAGGTGTGCCGGTCATAGAGGTGTGCCGGTCATAGAGGTGTGCCGGTCATAGAGGTGTGCCGGTCATAGAGGTGTGCCGGTCATAGAGGTGTGCCGGTCATAGAGGTGTGCTAGTCATAGAGGTGTGCCGGTCATAGAGGTGTGCCGGTCATAGAGGTGTGCCGGTCATAGAGGTGTGCTTGTCATAGAGGTGTGCCGGTCATAGAGCTGCACAAATCATGTGCCGGTCATAGGATTTCAACCTGTATTTATTTGGTGACACAGCCATGTATATATTTATATTCAATCCTAGAGGTGTGCCGGTCATAGAGGTGTGCCGGTCATAGAGGTGTACCTGTCATAGAGGTGTGCCGGTCATAGAGGTGTGCCGGTCATAGAGGTGTGCCGGTCATAGAGGTGTGCTTGTCATAGAGCTGCACAAATCATGTGCCGGTCATAGGATTTCAACCTGTATTTATTTGGTGACACAGCCATGTATATATTTATATTCAATCCTATGCAAAAGTAATTCCACCTAAACTGTCAACAATAGATTCATACTGTTGATTGTTTGAATCCTTCAATATATGTGCTCAGGGCATGGGGCATCGGCATGGTTTAAAGTCAGTGACCTAACCCTGGTGAGTTTCACACAGAAATGACGTTGTGGGTTCAGTGCTACTTTAAACTGAATTAAATGACTAATTGTATGGAATGTAGCAGCTGTTCTTTGTTTCCTGCTCCCACTCAGTATCAGTATTTAGCAGGTGATATCCTGACCCATGATATCAGGGATTTTAGATTTGATATCACAGATATAAATTGATAGGGAGTTTCTCAAATTGTTATTGAATTATCTTGTATATTCTATCATAAACTCCAAAAACTCCAATATCAAATGCATTTAGGGAAATCTACTAAAAAGTGACATTGATTCAAGAAACTCCAATATTGAATTCCAAAACTCTGATATGGAGTATCAAAACTCCCTGTGATATTCAGTGAGGCTGGCAGAGGCTGTATACCCCCTCTCTCTCCCTCTCTCTCTATCTCTCTCTCATATTTATAAATATGTTTATAAATACCTGGAACACCTTCCATGACCATGAGGGCCCCCGACGGGTAGATTCGACAAGTTGACAAACCCTTGTTTTAAGCCTCATGGACAAGGGACAAGTGCATATTTGGAGTTTGGGACAAGGGACAAGCTTGCTTCTTTAAACTGACAAGGGACAAGGCCCATTTCTTAGGATCGACAAGGGACATTGGAAAATGTTTTTTTTAAGATTACAGGTAAAATGGGTGGCGTCTATTGACTTGGCAGGTTCGTCCCTTGTTGTTGAGGAGACAGACATGTGACACTTTGTGTGCTCTTTGTGAGCAGCACACACTAGTGGACAGACTCACGTGGGAGCGCAGACAAGAAAATCTGTCCAGTCTTAAACTATCTTAAAGTGTCCAATCTTAAAAAACATTGGAATATTGAATTCAAGATAATAACATTGATTGAAGAATGTCATTTCCCCCCCCCCCAAAAAAAGGGGGAAAAACCCAGGGGTTTGGGGGCTCTGCAATAATAATACTAGTGCTAGTAGCCACAAGTACTGCCATCTTACCAGCGGCATCTAGCGCCATCTGGAGAAAGGGAGGAGAAACTGATTATCTTAAATAAATGTTTTGCTTAAGATAGTCCATTGACTTTAAGAGTGTAACGTTTTTAAGAGTGGTCATTTTAAGGTCTTTAAGATCGGACAGATTTTCTTGCTGACGCTCCTTCATGAGTCTGTCCCATCTAGTGAGCAGCACAGACACAGACTGTAGTGGTGAGCTGTCCTGGTTAGGGAGTGTTCATTTACCCAAACCCACCACCCCCCCCCCTGTAATTAATAAATGAACACTCCCTTACCCACACAGACACAGACACAGACTGTAGCTGTCCTGGTTACCCATATAGAGCCGTCAAACATCTCACCACCACACATGAAGTGTACAGCACTGGACTCATAACGAGCAGATACCTGACCGGTGCTGGTCTGGTGTACATCAATATCATAATGTGTTCCTGCACGATATTGATATCATTTGTCTAGGCAAGAAAATGTGTGTTTAAGGTTACATAGTCTGAAAATATAGGGTAGGGTAAGTCGGATTTTCTTACTTTGGCATGAAAGTACTCAAAAATTGACTTGCAAACTTCAGGACTGACTCGCTGACAACAGTATCGACCCGTGGACTATCAAATTGAAAAAGCCCCAAGATTAATTTAAATGGAAATATTTTCTTAAAATTAGATGAAGATTTCTAGGGTCGGCCCTGCTTTGGGTCGGGTGACCTGAAACACACCTTTTTTTCTTTTTTTTAAAATTTGGCCTTATGTGTCCTGCACTGAAGAATTTAAGAGGATGCAGGCCCCAATAAACAATAAACTATAGTCAGCCCGAACACCCCTGTCCGCTCCCCCAGCCTTAGGAGGAGACTTGAAATATGTTTTCATGATATTTAAATCGGGCATGCATGGCAGCACAACCGGTGTCATCAACACATGGAAACGGGATGGAAACAGACATAGTGAATAATGTAGTCATAGAAAGTTTGGATCACCTGGTTATTTTTCAAATTTTCAAGGGAATGGTCATTTTTTAACAACAGGGGGGTAGTGGATTTTCGCACAAGCGGGTTGAAAATTCTTTGATCCCCCCCCAAGGGAGGGGTCGAAATTCTTTTGCCCCCCCCCCCCCAGGCAAGTTGAAATTGAGCACGGCCGACCCCTTTGAGCTATAGTAATGCGTGGGCTCTTTCACTAAAGAGGAGTACTATTTTTTTGGTTGCCCCCTCAAGAGGGGTCCAAATTTCTTTGGTCCCCCTCCCCCTTCAAGGGGTCCACATTTTTGGCCCCCCCCCCCCCAAATCCACCAACCCCTCCCCCCCCCCCCCCCCCCTGTTGACCACTCCCTAATGATAAAGTCTTATACAAGATGGGTAATGACTACAATGTGCACTCCAACAGGTATATGGTTATGACCATAAATGATGTTATCATCAGATTCCTTCCATTATTTGGTGTTGGCATTTGTCGTTGTGATGCACCAATGCAGCTCTGGCGAGTAACTCGCTAGGGCTGCATCCGGGCACTGCATTAGTGCATCATGACATGCCTTCGGGAGTGTCTCAACTCGCCAGTGCTGCATTCAAGCATCATGACAACCTAGGGCATGATGCATTAATGCATTATGCCGTACATAAAGGGTTAAGGACCACATAACGGAGGGGTGGGGTATTTCTGAGTATTTGCCAGTAACTCGCCAGTGCTGCATTCAAGCATCATGCCGACCCCATGGGCCCGAAAGGTCGGCAGGAATCACAAATGCAGCAACAGGGAGGGCCTGTGTTAGTTCCTCATGACCATAAATGTCCTGTTGTATAGACATGCCGCCCTTAAAGGGTTAACAGGACACTTTAAGGGCCGCATAGTTCTTTAATGTCCTATATCACTGTCCTGTGGCAGACACAGGGATGCAAAAAGCTCAGCTGCACCGTGTATGTCACTGTGTGTGTGTGTGTGTGTGTGTGTGTGTGTGTGTGGTGTATGTGTGTAGGTGTGTGTGTGTGTGTGGTGTGTGTGTGTGTGTGTGTGTGTGTGTGTGTGTGTAGCGGGGGGGGGGGGTGTTGTAGACCCGCATCATGTAGCATACATCATGTGATCGGCCATGTGGCCAGGGGGGGGGGGGGAGCTTGGTGGATTTTATTATAACCCGCCCCCTCCCACCACCCACCCAAACATATCAATCATCTCTAATGTTATAAAGCCCTTATTAATCAGCCTCCCCCGGTATACCCCCCCCCCCACCCACCAACACACACACACATACTGCATGTCACTAGACAGGCCCACCATCAGCCCTCGTCACCTGGGGGGGGGGGGGGGGGGTCGATTTTCGGTCATGGTGGAACTTATTGAAATTTCATGAAATACATCTACCCGGATTGTATAGTAAGGCCAAATAAAAAGAAAGGTTTGTTTCATGTAACATGGGCAAAAAGTCTTGGGTCGGTATACGGGTGGGATTTTCTTCTCTTTTAAAAAAAAAAAAAAGACCTTATTATTTTACAGCCCCTCTACGATATTAAACAAGAAAGTGTAAAAATGGGAACATTTTTCAAATTTTTTGGTAAACCTAGAATTTACACCAAAATATAACTCGCATACAAAAAAAGTGTTTTGATAGGGTCGGTCGGGTGACTTGAAACAAAGCTTCTTTTTTTTTTGGCCTAAATCATAATTCCAATTGACCATGTGATACAAAATATCGTAGTTTCCCCTCCAAAAAACCCACTCGATTTACAAGCAGTAATTACTGGCATGCAGCTTGAATCTTAATCTTGTAGACAACTAGAGCGGAACTCGTTTGGTCTGTGTATCTGGTGGAGTGGTTGGTTCTGAACGTCAACCCCCACCCCGCTCCCTCTTTCTGCCTTTTTTGGTTCACTTCACTACAAACGTCCAAACAGGTGTTTGTAGCCCCATCTAATTGCCGCATACCGCATACTGATACGGGTCCTGTGGTGTATGGGTTTCAGAGGTCTGGACCAATTACCCGAGCTACCCGCATATAGTGGTAAGGTCTAGATTGCAACTGGAAAATATAAATAATTTCTTCCTTTGTTCTATATACTAACCCCCCTTTATGTTCATAGGGACGAACTGCTCCCTTGAAATTTCCATTTGCGTATTAATATTAATCTTTCACATCTACAAAAGAATACCTGCGAAATTGCCAATTTTCACTCATCCGCGAAAATTGAAACCCGTGAAAATAAGTACTTTCACAGTAGATCACATATCCGTTTTTTACCAAACAATTTGGGAGAAAATATATGGTTTAAATGGTTTCCTCCAGAAATGTAAAAAATGAGGAGAATATGTAACCCCTTGCATTAGCCATCCTAGCACAACAGATAGCAGCGTAACTATGCTTCAAAGGGCCCGTGCGCACCAATTTTCGCCCTTGGAGGGGGGGGGGTGGGGGTTAAACATTTTGACCCCCCCCCCCTGTTGTTAAAAAATGATGACTCCCTAAGGGCTTTCTATTACAACTCACCAGGTGGCACCTGTGTGCTGTGTGCGCCCTAACTATGGATTTAAGCCTAACCGATAACGACTTGAGCAGCTCCATATTCTGAGTTGTTGTCACTGGGCTTCTCTAAGTACTGAGCATCTCAAGTGTGTATGTACCCCTTTTGCTGTAAAGGGCTACCTCCCATTACATCTACAGCAAAAGGCACACATACACACTGTACAGGGAGGACTGGACCCGGGGGGTCCACTTCTTGACTTTTGGTTACTATGTGCGTAAACAAACTGACGGAAAAGGGGCCGTTTTTGGGCACCACCAACTGCGCATGCAGGCCCTCTCTAAGGGGTAGCTTTTTTGGCCAGTTTTGGGCCAAAGGGGTACATTTTAGAGCAAATGTTTGGGAATTTCTATATCATTTACCAGACGATAATATTTTAAGTGCTTCTTCTTTCGCAAGGCCATCTTTTGGCAGGGAAAGGGGTGCTTTTCTGATAATATCGCTTGAAATATTATAAATTTTCCTTGATTTCCCCCTAAAATTGGGTGTTCGGGGTGGTACGCACATAGTTAAACAACAACAGGGAAACCGGGAGCCTACCCAAGAATGCATTTCGTTTGCTCACTCTCCATCCTACTCTCTGCGTTCAAGTATAGGAAACTACAGTCCTAATGTAGCTGTTGGCCATTCTAAAATAGGCATCGGCTATGAAAAACTCCAGATTCGAAAATAGGTTGTTCAGAAATTACATTTTATTCATTCTGACATACGGCTCGTAATCATACAGTCGGATAGTAACAATCAAATATGCTTCTGAACACCAGTGGTCATATGAACATACAGGAGGTATACGCTCACGGCCTAATACACAATTCCTGAGATCCAAGGCTCTCTTCCACCTTGGTCGACTCCATCGGGACCAGACTCCACAGAGGGAGTTCTGTGTCTGGAGTTGTTCACCAGTGCGTCTATCTCCTCTAGTTCCCCCAGAGGGTGGAACAGAGAAAGACGCAGGGTGACCAAGTTGGAAGCAGCAGCAGGACTAGGCCAAAAAGGTACAACAGAGTTCGGGGAATCTCTGTTGTGGAGCAGTCAGGCTGGCCGAAGTGTACAGCAAGACTGGGTCCTCGATTAGCAGAACCTCAGGTCTTATATACTGATCCTTATGTAATTCTCTCCATTACTCGTAAACACTTGAGTTCCCGAGGAACTCCGGGTAACCATGCACCTGTGCATCCGGACCGACACGGTACCCGAGATACGTCGGGCGACACGTGGCGGTCTCGGCTCAATGCACATTACCAGGTCACGCTCCACCAATCCTCAGGTGTAACCACATACCCGGCACTAGACAGGAGTGCGGCCTGGATACACGGCAACACACATACTCAATATAACCCAAACTGGTTCTATAGAAATAGTACAGCGGCGTTCTATAGAAATAGTACATCTGCTCTGGAGAATGATTTTTCACGACACTACCAAGTCCATTTGCGATAGGCTAAGGCATTCCCACAGTGCAGTGTACTAGGTCCGACGAACGCTGTCTGCACGAATTTCCCGCGCCACTATCGCCAGCAGCGGAGCTGCTGGTTACTATAGAGCGGACCCCCTGGGGAACTGGAGGAGGTGCCGAACCTATCCTGCAGTTTGCACTACACACCTCATTTTTTAATGTTCGTTAATCTCCTGGTTCTCCCATTAATAATCATTCTACAGAAACAAAAATAACAGATCATACGTTCCAGACAAAAGGTTTTATCCTCTATGGAAATGCATTGTGTTGAATAGATAATCGTTTATGGTCAAAGTATTGCTGCCAATGTAGATTGAGGTCTATTGAAATGGTAAAGGGAGACACCTTGTGTAGGGAGTTTGATAAATTTTGAAAAATGAGTTAAAGAATACATATTGGTTCCATTAGTATAGATCCCTATGAGAGCTTTTCAGATCTGTAAAGATCAGGTTTCTATCATACCTAGATCCAGAAATATCATGGTAAATGCATTTGAACATATTTCCCATTTCTGTGATCTAGGCAGGAGAGGGGCACCTTCACAGCAGTTAGGGGTTCTGTAGCTCTGGCCCTAGGCACCCTTCTAACTCAGACAGAACAGGTTAACTTAAAATTGCTAGGGACAGCATTGGGCAGTGGCACACACATCTGGATTTCACATATATCTTCAAGAACACAATTACCAACATCCCCATGGTAACAACTTTTAACAACTCATATTTATTTATTACATTTTGACATGAAGAATGTCACCATAATATTGTAGGCCACAGAAAACAGAGACTCTTATCTTTCTCCACTAATGGCTCCATTCATGTTGACTGCCATGATATTGTGATTAAAATGAGGGGCTTCTGCTTTTTATAGCTCAAAAAATGAGGTCAGGGGGGCTATTTTTATGCAATGCACCAGCAGGGGTGCTATTAGGAAGGGTGCATATTGGATCACAGAAACGGGCAGACTACAGCGGCAGCGGCAGCGCTATTTTGAACTCCCTACCTTGTGTCAAAAGTGTGAACTACTCGAGAGCTAAAGTACAGATGTGTTTAACCCCTTGTTAAAATCAAATAATGACCACATTCATCACCTCACCGTAGACCATGGACATTTAGAATCTGTCAAATAGTGCATTCTGGTCATCATATTTTAATTTATGCATCAATGATAATAGACCTAATTATAGAAATCAATATACCTAAGGCCACACCAAATAAAGAAGTTGGTCTACAGATTTTCATTTTCAAAATATGGTGCGAGCGAGCGAATATATATATTTTTTTTCTCAAATTTCTTTTTTTGTCCGTGGATCTTAACCTTTTATATCAAGTGAAATGGGCAACATTTAATTTTTTTCTGAGGGAATTCCCAAATCTGGCTATCGATCAGAAAAAGTGCCACCAAAAAAAAAAGAAAAATTCAAATTCCCCGGAAAATGGTGCGGGCGCATCAAAAAAAAAATTTGCATTTTTGAAAATATGGTGCGAGAAATCCGTAGACCAATTTTTTTTTTTGGTCTGGCCTAATAAAGGCCTACCTTTTGAAATAAATTATTTTGAACTCAATGTGTCAATATGAGGGAGTGGTCCCGCCCCCCTCAAGACTTTCTGCCCCCCACCTCGAGCACGTCAAACCCCCCCCCTTTTAAACTATGGTAATGGGCAGGATTTCTAGCTACAGTGTGTACAAAGTAAGACCAACACTGGATTGTTATTAGTCTTTTATTTCCTTTTTCTCTCTGTCTGGCTACATGTAAATAATAACAAACATGAACAATACAACCAGTATATAGTATCATACAACCATAGACACAAAGGTATAGATACAACAAACGTAAAAAGTCATCACATATAAAAGGCAAAGGTTCATGAGGCATAGTTCAAGTAGCGAGAATAAAGACGGTCGTCCCCGAGACGACACAACAAGTGTTGCCGGTAAGGTCCGACACCACCGGTTACATCCGACATTGGTTATTTTGGACAGAGATACAATATATCCTTTATTGCTGCGGTCAAGCTTTCTCTATGCGACATATATGCCACAAACTCTCAAGCGATGAGGTGTTAAAAGTTCAAATGCTGAATATTCTGGACAGAATTCTATCATATATATTGCTGCAGTGAAGCCAACTCTCAAGCAATGGGGCATATAATATAAGTTGTCTATACAGAAAATATTGTTGTATGTCTGTGAAGACTGTATGTAGTTACTCCACCCTCCTTAGAGACCCGTACTTATAAGTGCTATTCAGATTTCATGGTGATTTGAACGTTTGTCCATGAGCGTCTTAAGTCTCGTTGTTATTGAGCGATAAAACAAGCAGCCGTCCACAACCGGTGAAAATAACACGGTAAAAATAACACGCTACATTTGTGTGTTTCCTGATACAGTAATTCCTGTGTATGGTGTACATTGGTCATCATCAGTAGAACATGGCAGTTTGGGCAAGGGTTGGGGTTACAATATAGGGTCTAAACCCTCAGCAAAAGTTAAACCAGCAGCTGTACATGATAACCAAGATAGAGCAATGCCTGTGAATATCTTAAGAAATATATCAAAATTTTCTTTCATCAGGATGATCTACAAGAGCTAATAAAAGGACGGAAGACAAATTTAAACAGATTCAATTCTATTTCCTTCTCAAAAACTAAGTACTAGATAATTTTGGCACAAAGGAAAAAAAACAGCTGATTAAAATGCCTCTGTTTTAATGGCTGAGAATGAACTTACATTAAAATAGTGCCATAATATAAGAACTTCTAGATTGGTTCCAGACTCCAGCAGAGGGCCCAGCTCACACAGCTAGTCTCTATACACTACCTACCTAGTACATGCTATAACCTATGGGCATGTACATAGGGCGCAAAAAGGTAACCCGATGCAACGTGAAAAGCGGGTGATTTAAACCCTCGATTCAGGACAGGAAACCACGCTGCGGAATACTTTAAGTATGGGCGCTTAGAAAAACTTCAAGATTTTCTTCCAGGTGAATTTCTCATGTAAACCATCATATTGTATGGCAGGATACATGCCTAACACACAATAATAACAAGGGGTTCCCAGTAGAGATCTTTCTTTGCTGAGAAATAATCTTTTTCCTCCAAACCCCCTTCGTGTGAAATCACTTCCTGTCCTGATTCGAGGGTATTTGTGACCCGCTTTTCGCGTTGCATGGGGTTCCCTTTTGCCCCCTATTACAGACCCATCTACAGACTAGTAAAGCACCTAGAGAAGCCTGATTACACTTTGCAGCAACAGTATGAAGTAATGTATTCAAGTAAGTCTCATCAGAATAACGTGGTAACTCTTTCATGGCATGACGCACCAATTCAGCCCCGGCGAGTCACTCGTCCGCGTTGGATGGGTCTATCATGACGCGAACATGAAGAGTGAGGCACGTGCTCTCCTCTATATATAATTATGTGTAAGGCATCATTGAAGGACATTTACAAGAGATCTTTAGAGACTAGTCAAAGTGTGAAAGGAGTAAAATATAACAGCATCTTCATAACACTACCTACAATGTAGTCCCTGATACAGGCAGCTACAAAACTGACATTATAACACGAAGGGAAGAGGGAGGGAGGAAAGGGCCTCTGACTACCAGTGTATGGCCATTTAGCAGAATGGCGGGTCCAGAAACATAGCGCCTGTATACTCAGAGATGCCGCTTAGTCATCGACAAAAAGTAGGAACCCTTACAATTTTGTTCAATATTCTGTAGGAAATTCACAAAATTCCATACAGAAATTCCAGCCAAAAAGTAGGAATTCCTACAATAGTAGGAAAAGAAGCATCTCTGATACTAGACTACCTCACATCTAGAGATAACTTGCTTGCTTGCTGCTTGACAATGTGTAGGGAAGTTGTCTACTGTGGCTGCTTACGATAGAAAGCTGAACATAGCAGCGTTGTAACTTCTGGTGTTTAATGTTTTGTCTCACTTTGTGACTTCCGTCGTGAGTAAAGTGTTCTCCATATACTGTATTCAACATGATAAAATGTCCAACGGAGCTTAACATTCATTTTAATCAAGTTCGGTCGTTACAAAGCAACCTTAATGGAGGGCAATAATTTGTGAGAGGGCGCTTATTTCGTGGAATACGGTACACTTTTAGTATATAACATGTCTTAAAAGACTCAAATCCTGTGTTATTGGATATACTGTTAGTGCTGCCACTTGCACCCAATTTCCTCACTAAATATTTACTTCTTCCACGTGAAGCATAAGTTCACTTCTGTGTAATGTAACAATCTATGACATTATCGAGATATTAAGAGAGCGACATTATCAACATATTAAGGGAGCAATATTATCAACATACAATGAGAGTGCTACCACAACCACTCGGCACATCTCAGGGTTTATAACAACATAGTTTATACATATAAAACTCAGCTTATAATACCTCCTATATTACATTCTAGCCAACTTAGGCAAACTATCAAGTTTCCACAGAGTTCCCAAATTTAACGTTTAATAGCATGGCCCATGGGACTGCGAGGGTTGGTGTCAACCAAAAGCAATGGGTCATATCCTTAAAAACATATCAAGCTTTGGACTGTTAGTAACAAACCGACTCGATTGTGTCAGGTTTCCAATGAAACACTTGCGTACAATGCTACCTGTCTAATTTAGCTATATAACATATAAATACTGACATCAATGGCTACAATACATGCAGGGTTCTCCACACACTCTGTCTGCCTTTACAGTGGTAACCCTCAGTGTGTGGAGAGCCCTGGCATTAATGGGTACAATATGCAGGGTTCCCCACACTGCCTGCACAGTGGTATAGTGTGTGGAGAGCCCTGACATCAATGGGTACAATATGCAGGGTTCCCCACACAGTGGTATAGTGTGTGGAGAGCCCTGACATCAATGGGTACAATATGCAGGGTTCCCCACACTGTGGTATAATGTGTAGAGAGCCCTGACATCAATGGGTACAATATGCAGGGTTCCCCACACTGTGGTATAATGTGTAGAGAGCCCTGACATCAATGGGTACAATATGCAGGGTTCCCCACACTGTGGTATAATGTGTAGAGAGCCCTGACATCAATGGGTACAATATGCAGGGTTCCCCACACTGTGGTATAATGTGTAGAGAGCCCTGACATCAATGGGTACAATATGCAGGGTTCCCCACACTGCCTGTACAGTGGTATTGTGTGTGGAGAGCCCCGACAACAATGGGTACAATGTGCAGGGTTCCCCACACTTAAGTATAGTTTGTGGAGAGCCCTGCTGTCTACAAGGTTTGCAGGATAGATGTGGAAGGTGTGGTTGTTCCCCCAGTGGTGCCTCCTGGTGGCTATCAGAGCGGGGCGGCGCCGGGGGCGGAGGGCAGGGTGGGTTGGCGCTGCAGAGGGGCGGGTTTGGGTTTGAAGCCGCGGGTTTCCATGTAGGACAGGAACTGGTCCGGGATCTCTGCCAGCACCTCCTTAGCTAACCGAGCCTGGGTCTGGTTCACCGACGTACCCCCGCGCCCAATGAAGTCACGGAACGGCACAAACTGGGGACAAATGATACACTTTGTATGACAATGGTATTATATGAAGTATATGTACATATGGTTCCTCAGAAAATGGTATTTCATGAATTATAATGTACATATGGTTCCTCAGAAAATGGTATTATATGAATTATTTGTATATGGTTCTTTAGAGAAAGGTATTATTTTCTAGTCATAAGTGTACCTTCTTAGAAAATATTGTTATATGAATTATATTAAATGCTTAATACGTTGGATAAAGTATATATACATTATTCCTCAGAAAATGGTATCATATATGTACTAGTATTTTTTTTAGTTTTATCTAATTTAATAATAGTCATGGACAGTAGGCAATCTATATTGCTGAATGTAATCTGTGGCAGAGTTAGAAGTTACTTTTACTCATAGCACTTGATTAAATCTAAATGTCTACTAAAGTGACGGGAGTACTTACCTGCACAATGTCGCGTTCGGCATAACGTCCACGAGATGAGAGGCGGACTTCATCCCCATCTAGTGTGTCCATAGCTTAAACAAGGAAATAAAACATGAGTATATGGTTAGGTACAGGTCTAGATTAAGTTACAATACTAACTTCCAAATCCTGTCATATATGTCAACTTAGTATAGACTGTACCCTATTTAATGTATTCAATAATTTTCTTCCTGTTTTGTTGACATCTTTTTTGATTGTAGGGAAATAAATCTATCAATAATCAATTGATCACAGCCAAAAAAAAAAAGAAAGGTTTTTTGGATAACCGAAATGAACATTTCTTACTGCAAGAGAAAAGTGTATTTCTGAGTAAGTGTGGGTAACTTCATAAATGATTGAATCAGTACCGGACAAAAAATTAAGTTCTAGTAATGATGTAAATGACATAGCTCTGCGACTGAAACAAGTCAGAGGTCACTGTGCAGACTTGGTGCTATAAACACGACTCACCTTCAAAGTCTGCGTCCCCGACACCCACGATGATCACAGACATGGGGAGACTTGATGCCTGCAACGACAAGGATACCCAGTTTTATCAATATATCAAGGTAATACAAACAATACAGTGTGTTTAACATTGGCTAAGAAAAGGTGGACTTATCATCTATACTCTTTTTACTAGCCTTTAATTGAAAAATTAACAACAATTAAGATAAATCAAATCAAGATAGCTGGTGAAAGTTTAAGTTCAGTACCAACACTTTTTTGGACAGCACACCCACATACAGTCACTATACACGGTAGTTACTCACACTGACGATGGCCTCACAGGTTTGAGGCATGTCCGTGATGACTCCGTCCGTGATGATGAGAAGGATGAAGTAGTTGTTTCCGTCTTGGTGCTGCATTGCAAACCTGGAAAATATAATGTGCATATTGAGTAATAAATAGGTGAATGTTAAAAAAGTATACAAGTGTGATTCTGCTAATCATATTCATATTCCATCTTAATTTCATGTTTTAATTCATATGTATATTAAGTAACTACTTATTAGATGATTCTTTATGAATCATCTTACCTTCTTACCCATATAAGGCAACTTTTATTTGCCATAAGCGGGAGAATCAGCTTATAGGCAGTGAGATTAATGCAAAATGTTGTATCATTTTCTTCAAACATTTAGTCTCACAGTGCGGGGTTGGAGAGATGATAATACAAGACGTACTTGGAGACATGGTTGATACAGGGCGCGAAGTTAGTGGGACCGTAGAGCTGCACCGTCTGTATGGTCCTGTGGTAGGCGGCCATGACACCATCCACCCCCTGGCAGTACGGGTTGGTCGCATCCCCATTCTGACAGACAACATGATATATAATATACACACTTATAAATAGATAATATATATGTCACGCGCAATATCGGAATTTGCGCAATATCGGAACTCCTACATGAACATAAAATATATTATAAAATATATCAGTATACCCCTCAAACAGAAAGGTAGGGCAAGAAATGTAATTGCAAGGAGGTTATTTTGTATCATTTCAGGCCCAGGCAGCCAAAGGCCCAATGTTTTATCACAGCAGATGCATTTCTGCCACACCTTATTCACAGCTACATACAGGTGTGACATGCATGTGGGTTCTCCCTGACTGTTTTCACACCTCCAAGATGCAGTACAGTATCCTCAAACATAGCTGAAATATATATTTATATTCTATATCTGTAGCTACAATAAAGAGAGAGAGGAGTTCTGATACTGTGCAATCTAACTATGGTGCAATTCCGGAATTGCTCTGCGCAGTTCAGGAATTGTACAGGGGCAATTCCGGAATTGGGCTGGTTCCTATTCTGCGCCTGACATATACACTTATAGTGTGTACTACCCCATCCACCCCCTGACATTCTGATATACAACATGGTATATAATAGATATACACACTTATATATAGATAATATATACACTTATAGAGTGTTTCTACCCCATCTAGCCCCTGACATATGGGTTGGTCGCATCCCCATTCTGAGAGACAAGATGATATAGTGTTACATACTCCAAAGTGAAATAACAAACTATCTGTATATTATATTGGTTTATCATACATTTCACAAAGACATGGTTTCAGCTGCACTATGCAAATCTAATTCTGACTCATGCATCGGCCAGTATGTAACTTACCAAAAAGAACTCGTGTGAGACCTGGCCGTTGGGAGGTAACCGCGCTCCAAACCCAAGGGCTGGGAACAGTTTGTCACTGTGGGAAGAAATCGCAACAGATAAAAATTACTGTTTCACATATTGCTCGCTCATATAAAAAGTACATTTTTGCAGAAGGGGAGTGAGTTTCCCACCCCTTTTCAGGATTTTTTGCATCCAATTTAATATTTTAAAAATGTGTTTATTAAATGAGTTATGTTAAAGTTTGTATGTTGATGATTCTTTTAGTCACTAGGGCCTATAGATTCATATTTCTGTTGTGTAAATATATATCTTGAGCTGTTCCTCATTTTGCAGGAAGTGCAGAAGTGGCATTCCCAATATTGGGCCTACTAATGAGTACTATAGTAATAGAAACACAGCAAATTTGCATGGGAAACAAGGTTTGAAATATATATATCATTTTTATCTAGGAAAATAGGAAATGAATGGAAGACATCCTTGGTCATATTGTTTTGATTTTAATTCTTTTTTTCAACATTTGATGTATTGGTTAGGTCATTGAGGTCATATTAGGTTTTACGGAACTAGCACATTAGGCTATGGGGGCCACCATCTTGGCTCAGAGCAATGCATTGTGGTTAGGCCCCTGACTCCAGAGCAGTGCATCATGGGTGAATCCCTTACCAGCACCTTTGTTCTAGGTGTGAGGGGAGGGGATTAGCCTGTTAAGGAGGGGTGTATTCCCCGACTACCTGAGGTACCAGGATGCACTCGACTCGTATAACATATTCCTCACCTGTCGTAGTCCTGTATGATCTCCATGACGGCGCGCAGTGCCATACTGTACTGGTTGGGCTGGTAGGGGTTGATGTAGTGGAGGGATGTGGGCTGCCGGGGGTCTCCGTTGGAGGCCGTGAAGTCGACCGCTATCGTACAATGTACCTGACACCTGGTGATGAAGCCAAGAGTTAGCATGGGTTCATGGTATACCCAACATACATTTATTTTAGTTTAGGCTAATGCAAATGAATTTCTTTTGTCTGAAACATTTCTGAAGGATATCTTCAGTGGCGGATCCAGGATTTGCCAGGGGTGGGGGCCCAAACCTGGCCAACCATGGAGCTACTGTCTATTCACGCGCGCAGCGCAGCAGCCAACCTAGGGGGGTTGTAGGGCATGCCCCCCCCCCAAGCAAATGCTGATGGTCTGTGTCTATATGGTATTGTCCCCATCTCCCACCCCCTTTCTCCTCTCTTCCCCTCTTTTTTTTTGGGGGGGGGGGCCAAGGCCCGTCGGCCCCCCCCTGGATCCGCCAATGATCTTATTAGAAATTCTCCCACTCCCTCTCTCTCCATTCCCCTCCATCCATTTAATCGACCGCATCCGCATACAGCCATGTATGTATAAATAGTCAAGCTATTTCTTCTGTTCTCTCAGCCAACTGTGGTGTAAGGCCACACTTTTATTTAAATTTGGGTTACGGACTCCTCAATAATTTATCAACGCACGTAGGACGAAAAAAAAGAAACAAAAAAACAGAAATATTGAAAAAAAGTACTTCAAAAGTTAAGAAAATTTGTATTCCCATTTTACCTAAATGAAAGGTAGATGGTTGTTTTCCTGTCGATTTTAGCTTTCCATTGGTATATCATACTACATATCTTTTACTTTTTTTCTTTATTTTGTTTTCTCTGGAATAGAGATGGGAGGGAATTAAAAAAAAAGTGTAAATTCCAAATTTTATTTTTATTTCGATTTTAGCCTTTCCTAGTGCGGCGGCCCCGTAACCCCCCCCAAAAAAAAAGTGTGGTGTAAGATATGATACCACAAAGTGCACTCACCCACCGCGTACATAGTCTAGGAAGCTGAAGGAGGGCTTCACCTCGCAGCTCACCAGCTCAATGGTACCCGAGTTCTTGTAACTGCGGCCTTTCTTTGCCTGCTTCTTGGGATTTACAGCCTGAAATGTGAGATTGTCATTTTGTTATCTTACTTGTATGGCCCGTCAAAAAAAAGCTGTTTCTCAGTGAGAAATATGATCAGAGCGTTTCTTTATTTCAATCTCTTTTTTTTACTGGGGCCTAAAATATATAGGAAAATTGAGACTTTTCGCGCACAATTTTCACATGTTAGTAGTTTAAATAAGTCTTTTGATCCACAAAAGATGTTATAATGCAAGTTAGTCCTAGCTCACTGCATTACTGATTGATAACAGATATGCCAATATTTGACAGATCTTTCATCAAAAATCTAGAAAAAAAGGCAGTTTTCCCCGGATCAAGATTTCCATGATGCACAGTGATGAGAAACCTTTTTTTTTGAGTGGTCTATTAAAGTTTGAACTTTTTGTATGTGGTCTAACTACATTGTAAACTTGTTCATTCATATTTGTATATATTGAATTTGTGCCTATATTTGCTTTAATTGAGAAATGCCCCAAGTCATGTGACTATTAATGCCAAATAAAAAGAAACTTAAACTCTACTCAATTGCTCTTTGTTGTGGAACTTGTACACCGATATACGGAACAATATGAACTATTATGAAGCACCTGGTATCTCTCATGAATAACCCTTTTTTTTAAAACTAGTTTTATACATAATTTACCCATGTTTTGATATATATTATCAAATACATGTGAATTATTATCAAATACATGTGAATTATTCAAAGTCACATACAAAGTTCCCTAAAACACCAGCCCTTACCTCAAACACGGTGCTGGAACAGGGGCCCTGACTGAGCTCCCTCATCGTGGTGGAGAAGATGCCGATCAGGTCATGTCTGTGTGCGACAACACAGGGACATTATAAGTCATGTACGACAATACAGGGACATTATAAGTCATGTGCGACAACACAGGGACATTATAAGTCATGTGCGACAACACAGGGACATTATAAGTCATGTACGACAATACAGGGACATTATAAGTCATGTACGACAATACAGGGACATTATAAGTCATGTACGACAATACAGGGACATTAGAAGTCATGTACGACAATACAGGGACATTAGAAGTCATGTACGACAATACAGGGACATTAGAAGTCATGTACGACAATACAGGGACATTAGAAGTCATGTACGACAATACAGGGACATTAGAAGTCATGTACGACAATACAGGGACATTAGAAGTCATGTACGACAATACAGGGACATTAGAAGTCATGTGGGAGAACACAGAGACATTAGAAGTCATGTGGGAGAACACAGAGACATTAGAAGTCATGTGGGAGAAAACAGGGACATTAGAAGTCATGTGGGAGAACACAGAGACATTAGAAGTCATGTGGGAGAACACAGGGACATTAGAAGTCATGTGGGAGAACACAGGGACATTAGAAGTCATGTGGGAGAACACAGGGACATTAGGAGTCATGTGGGAGAACACAGAGACATTAGGAGTCATGTGGGAGAACACAGAGACATTAGGAGTCATGTGGGAGAACACAGGGACATTAGGAGTCATGTGGGAGAACACAGAGACATTATAGGTCATGTGTGAGAACACAGGGACATTATAAGTCATATGTGAGAACACAGGGACATTATAAGTCATGTGCGACAATACAGGGACATTAGAAGTCATGTACGACAATACAGGAACATTAGAAGTCATGCACGACAATACAGGGACAATAGAAGTCATGTACGACAATACAGGGACATTAGAAGTCATGTGGGAGAACATAGAGACATTAGAAGTCATGTACGACAAAACAGGGACATTAGAAGTCATGTACGACAATACAGGGACATTAGAAGTCATGTACGACAATACAGGGACATGAGAAGTCATGTACGACAATACAGGGACATTAGAAGTCATGTACGACAATACAGGCACATTAGAAGTCATGTACGACAAAACAGGGACATTAGAAGTCATGTGTGAGAGCACAGAGACATTGGAAGTCATGTGGGAGAACACAGGGACATTAGGAGTCATGTGGGAGAACACAGGGACATTAGGAGTCATGTGGGAGAACACAGAGACATTAGGAGTCATGTGGGAGAACACAGAGACATTAGGAGTCATGTGGGAGAACACAGAGACATTAGGAGTCATGTGGGAGAAAACAGAGACATTAGGAGTCATGTGGGAAAACACAGAGACATTAGGAGTTATGTACGACAATACAGGGACATTAGAAGTCATGTACGACAACACAGGGACATTATAAGTCATGTACGACAACACAGGGACATTATAAGTCATGTACGACAACACAGTGACATTAGAAGTCATGTGCGACAACACAGGGACATTAGAAGTCATGTGTGGGAACACAGGGGCATTATAAGTCATGTGGGAGAACACAGGGACATTAGAAGTCATGTGGGAGAACACAGGGACATTATAAGTCATGTGGGAGAACACAGGGACATAAGGAGTAATGTGGGAGAACACAGGGACATTATAAGTCATGTGAGAGAACACAGAGACATTAGGAGTCATGTGGGAGAACACAGGGACATTATAAGTCATGTGGGAGAACACAGGGACATAAGGAGTAATGTGGGAGAACACAGGGACATTAGAAGTCATGTGGGAGAACACAGGGACATTAGGGGTCATGTAGGGGAGCAGATGGACATTATGTGTCATTTAGGACAGATGGCCATTATGAAATTAGGAAGAATTACTCATACAGGATAGCAGAGTGAATTTAACCAACTTTTAATTTAGAAATAGACAAACGTGAATTTGGATAAATCTCAAGATTCATTTCTCTTGGCTTTAGTTTCAAAAAGGACACTTACCCCCCATCCTTGTCCCAGTCGAAGCACTCTACACGGAGCGATCTGAATCACCAAATAAAGTAGTCATGAAAAACATGTTACGGATGGCAATAACAGTTTGCAATAGTGAGTGAATGTGTCTTCTGCATTCTATTACTAGTACCGTATTCTTTATTCTAAGTTTAATGTTTTCCTCTGATTTTGTTATTGTTTTTCACATATTTGAAAATGTGTGTATGACATCTTGTACTGCACACCTGTGCAGGTGTTGTACCAGCCACTGAGGTAGAGCAGTAGATTGTATTAAGGTAACATACTACAGCCAGGGCATGGGGGTGCTTATTGAAATCTATGAATATTTAAGGCCAATTTTCCTCACTCAAAATAATCTTTTAAGTGCCCAGGGCGCTTATAATATTGAATACGGTAGTGTTTCATATTCTCATATTACAGTACAGTTAGTTACACTGCTGATAAATGTCATGTGGATCACAGCTTCAGTTAACTAGTTTGTTCAGTCGCATAACTTTGATGAAAATACTCAAATAAATAGTTTCTCATTTTATAAGTAAACTGTTTCAAATGTACCTGTCATAGTCCCCATTGCACAGGGCTCGGACAGGGATGGTGAAAGCTTTCCAGTTCGGGTTCAGCGTCCGTTTTACCGCTTCTGTCTTATGTACAACGGTACTCCTGTGGACATAATAATAACATGCAAAACTCAGCGGTAAAGAGACATAGTCAGTAACTATATTGATACATAATATTTTGTATGTTTGATGTACATATATATCTATCCTTATCCTGCTAGTCATTACGTGATCCTGAAAGTGTCATCGGTGCATTACTGAAGCACAAGGTGAAAAGGGATAACGTAAAAAATATATCCTTAACCTGATTATCAAAATTACCATACTTTTGCAATATAGTGCCTGGTACCAAAAGGGTAGCAATCTTGTGAAAACACCAGGGACCTTGCCATTTGATTTAAACAGTTACGTAGGACTTTGTAACAGCCCTGCCAAATTGAAGAGCACTTCGGTGTATTATCATCATGGTACATATTATTACTTTAGAAGAGAACACTTCGTACTTACGTGCCATTCTCATTTGTTCGGTAGAATAACAGAAATGGATCAGACTTTCCAAAAAAGTCCTTTTTGTCCAATTTTCTGCCGCGAAATTGCATTGTGACTTTTTCCTGTAAAATCAAATATTTACCAGTAAGTTACCTATCAAGTGTTGTTCTATCAAATATTGCTGACTGGTTAGAACACAGAGAGTCTTTTGCCTACTAGATGTCAACTTGCTAAGCAAGTCAGATTGATGTTTTTTATTGAAATATTCAAAGCTGGTACTTAGATGTAGCGATTATATTTCTTGGAGAGGAAAATGTATCTGGGGATTCTAATAAACCTAATGTAACTACTGAGGAACTCAGGAAACTTTACATTTTAGCGAATCCGTGAAAAAATTTATACACAAGAAAATATCTGTTAACTGTATAAAGACATAGACCTAATATCCTTAGGACTGCCGGTACTTTCTGGAGGGGCACTGCCATAGCGTATTATTTCCAATCCAAAAGCAAAATCTTGGCTTTCAGGGGGCCCTTTTTACTATACGCATTGGCCCGCTATGGCAGTGCTAAGGATATATAACAAGTTATAAACTGAGTCTGTCCTGGCACCCAGGTGGGTGGACATGAGGCACTGGCTGGGGTGAGTGGCCAGGTGGCCCAGGTAGGAGGTGAGAGTGGTGCCACCTGGCGAGTTCTTCCGTCAATACCCCAGCCAATCCTGTATAACATATATTGGATGGATCCAAAATGGCAATTTTCAGACCCCAGATGCGAGTTATATGATTCTCCCAAAGTCAGGGTGCCAGTTATATGCGAGATGCGAGTTATGCGCAGGAATTTACAGTATTCGTTTTGAAAGAAATATGCGTGAACATACCTTGCAGGCGCTGAGTTCCTCTGCAGAGACTGTAACAGAAGAGTTGTACATGATACACTCACTTTAGTTTAAAAAAACTGACAGTACTGTATACTGAGGTAAGGCCAAATAAAAAAAAAGTTTTGTTTCAGGTAACATGGGATGAAACTCTAGGGTCGGTAGGTGGGATTTTTTTTTTTTTTAACTTTTTTTTTCATAACCCTAAAATTGACCCAAAAAAGTATGAAAATGGGAAGATTTTTTTCAAAACGTTTGAAAACCTAAAATTTACCCCCAAAAAGTGTAAAAATATAAAAATTTCTTCAAAATTGCATAAAAAAACGTAGGGTCGGCCCTGTTTACATAGGGTCGGTCGGGTGACCTGAAACAAACCTTTTTTTTTTTTTGGCCTAACTATGTAATTCAGGAAACACCTGCAAATAAGGGGAAACAGACAAGCTTTTGCCTCCCCTTATTTTGCTACACAACAGCGACTGCTATGTAGATTACATAATTGGACTTACCGTAAAACCTTGGATATAAGCCTACCTCACCTATAAGCCGAATGTGAATTTGAAAAGAAAAATTCGGCCAATGTGAAAAAGATTAAAAAAAGGTTTTCTCTAAACTATTGCATCAAAACCTCACCTATAAGCCGAATGTGAGTTTCAGCAGAAAGATTCGGTTTACATTGGGAAAAAAAAGGGAAAATAAAATCGGCTTATAAGTGAGGTTTTAGGGTAGATAATTTCTCACTCAATCTTCACATCTTGGATGAACAATTTATCCACTTTTAAATCAAAATCAAAGATTTGGGCTAATTCATGCTATTGATTGAAGTTTGTTTCTGGGTACTTGAATTCTTTGAGAATATGAGTAAACTCCATGCGGGCTGAGCCATGCTTCTGAATCTATGTGAAGCAGTTGAGGAAAGAGAAAGTAGAAAACTACCGTAAAGTCTCAAGTAGAAGCTGCGGCTTTCACCCGAATAAAACTCAGTTTTAGGCCACTCAAAAAGAAAAAAGTGGTTTCTCATCACCAAGGTCTGAGAAATCTGATGAGGGAGACTTTTTTTTCCCTTTTATTTTTTTTACTCGAGGGCTGATATGCATAGGATAATTTATGTTTTTCATGACCAAAATTCACATTTTTATTTGGTTAAGAATTAATTGATCTTTAAAAATTGAGATGATGTTACCAGGTAGTTATTTCTGTACCACTGCATTATTGGCATTATTAGCTTCAATTTATACCAAACATGACAATTTTGGTCCATTCTTATCATGTTTTTCATTAAAAAATTGCAAAAAGAAAAAGAAAAAGTTTTCCTCAAAATCTGATTTTTATGATGCGCGTGGTGATGAGAAACCTTTTTATTTTTTTGAGTGCCCTTAATTTTGATACAAGGCATTACTATGTTTATCTGCTGACTTTTGCTATCATGATAGAGTTCTAAAGCAGCACTTTTCAGACTTGCTGTGTGGCTTGTCCCCAAATCCAAAAAGTGCGGCTTATAAGAGGGTTTGGCTTCTATGCAAGATTTTCAATGACTTTAAAATGCAAAATATCACTATAATTATTTGAATTTTACATTAATATTATGAATAATTAGTTTTTAACAGATTTTTGGCATTTTTTCTGTGTGAGAAAATACCACACATGAGATGATATAAGTATTTTATACCAATGTTATCACACAGGGCAAACTAATTAACTAGAAGAAGAGTGGCAAGAGAATAAGAAGTATAGCAAGCAATGTCTGTTAATCATATTATTTATTATCATTATTATTGGTTATCTCTTGTATCATTGCTCTCATTTATTCATTTACTGCTTTTCACACTGGGACATGCTAAGAACTGGATGATATACGGGACTAGTGCATTAGGCTATGGGGGCTGCCATCTTGGCTCAGAGCAATGCATTGTGGTTAGGCCCCCGACTCCAGAGCAGTGCATCATGGGAGAATTTCTAATCAGGACCTTTGTTCTAGGTGTGAGGGGAGGGGATTAGCCTGATAAGGAGATGGAGTTTAGCCCCCGACTACCTGAGGTACCAGGATGTGCTAGTCCCGTTAGGACATGTTCAGGCTGAACTGCCTAACTATGTATATACTGTGTAAGAGAAATTACAATATTGTACATGATTGTTGTTTAACAAATGTTATTTGTTAAATGCCAATTGTTTTCATGCATTTCAGAATCGTTTTCTTGTATATTAGAGTTTAATTGAGCCAACAAATTGACAATCTTTGTGTCATTTATAATCTAGAACCCTGCCAAAATAGTGGGGTGTATACGCCTTTATAAGTTGTGTGTTAATTACGTCAAACGCAATATCCGTTTCTATCATGTGTTGTTGAATAATCTTTATTTTGGTGACATGGAGAGTTAAGAGGTCATGAAGATTTTAGTGTAAATGCCACTGGCTCAAAGTAGTTTACACTACTAGTGGTAGATCACTTAGAGAAATCCACATCATTCCCCTCTTTGTAAATTCTGCTCACATACACTCATAAATATTACCAACTGACATAGATATAACTGTTAGTTACAAACATTTATGAAATGTGCCATTATCAACGTTTGTGCTGATGAAAAAGCATTCATGTTTGTTTGTTTTGGTAATGTGGAGTGCACCTTCTGTTTATTTTGATATTGTTTATCTTGTTTGTAATTGTGCACTTTGTTTGAGCATGCGTGCATATTTTCAATGATGGTTCGGAAGTCAAATATTTAAAATAAATCTCAATATCTTTTACCGTATTCGACGTAATAAGCGCCCTGGGCGCTTGAAATATTATTTTAAGTGAAAAAATCTGCCTCAAACATTCATTCTAATAAGCGCCCCCCATGGCTGTCATATACAGACCTCAGTGGCATCTAGAAGGCCTCTTACACCCTTATTACTTCACACTTGGCTTGACCTTAACACCTGCACAGATGTGAAATGCTCCATGTTACACACAGGTGAGAAAATCGGTAACAAAATTGCAGAAACACATTAAAAAATCTGGGGGGAAATCTGAAAAAAGGGGGAGGGGGGCGCTTATTAGGGGGAGGGTGCTTATTACGTCGAATACGGTAATCATGTATGAAAATGAAAGTATAGAAGAAGGTATGTAAAAGAAACATTTTTTCAGATAGATTCATTCACATTTATATAAAGCCAGCCATTGATACATGTTTATTGTGCCCATGGGTTGAACATTGCACCAAAGCATGAGAAACCTCGAGGAGGATACAAAGGGGCGGTGGGGCAGACTTACCGATGATCTGACTCGGTTTCTTGTAATTATGCCTACAAAAATACCATCATAGAGTTTAAAATGTGTGATGAGAGACTCGGTCTTACCTAAGACGACGCTGTCTTTTTTAGAACGTGTCCCTCTGAAAGAACAAAATGTGCATACACATACATGCAAAAGTATACCTAACTTAAATAAATCACAAACAAGCACCTTTGACAAATGTCTCAAAACCACCAAGCCAAAACCTTATGTGAAATTTACCAAATTAAAATATTCAAAAACACTGCAATCATGTCATACTTCCAAGAACATATTTCAAAAAATAAACTTGTCGAGAACGCAAAATACCATTGAGCGATTACACATACATGTGTCGGTGCAATACAGTAAATATTCTTAGGGTGCTTTTAACTATATATAAGCCATAAGATTTACAGAGTGTTTTACAAACGCTGACAACCACACACAAGAACTGGTCATTGCACCTTTCTACTGTATTAAACCAGCGTCATCAAACTTTTATAGTTCTAAAGACTTTTTGTTTCTGTAGGTGCAAATAAAATACACTGGGTGATTGACAATGTAGACTTGTTTATTTGTATGTTTTTCTAGGAGTTGGACAGAAAAAGGAGACTTACACGAGCGCCCGTTTGAGTGTAGTAGAACTGACCACCTCCCCCAGCGTACACTCCATCGCCCCCAGGAAGTCCTGGGACCAAATAGCAATTTGATAAATAGTTTAATCATATCTCCCATTTTTTCAAGAGAAATAGCTTTAATACAAAAAAACAAGGAACAAAGAGCATAAACTTGAACGCTAGCCTTTGGCAACATGTGTTAGTAAATGGAAACATACTGAGAGAACTGGATGACAATTTTTAAAAATTTTAAAAGTGATACAAGAGAGAAATGAATAGAAAAATAGGAAATCATGCTTTAGATAACATGTGAATGAATTTTATAAAATGTGTATAACATGTGATTGTTTTCTTCAGTGTATGTACAGAATACAACTATAATAGACGCTTGGCTGCGCGGTGTCGTCTCCCCTGTGTGCCGCAGCAAAATACTTTGCCGTGGCAACAGAGAACTATAAATAATTTGAATTTACATAGGAGAGGAAATTAACATGTTCTTTTTCTGCAATGATATACAAACAAATTAGATCATGAGATCTTGTTACTTACGTGTTTACTTAGATCTGGGCTTTTGGAGTCAACGTCATATCTGAAAAGGATTTAATGAATAATTATAGGTTATAAAAAATATGAATAAATTGAATGCTACCTCATACCAGTCTAAATTTTAAATACTACAAAGATGTAAAACAATCTTCCTGAGCAGTTCTGGATTCTATCACTTGGGTATCATTATTTTGATTTTTCTTTCTCCAGTAACCTCATTTCAGTTCTTTTATCAATAATTGAAATATATATTTACGGAGGTCCCGTGCATGTCGGCTATTCTCAGATGCTACACTGCCATTGGTCTTTATTTGATTCCACTACTTTGATTCCACAATATTCTCTCCTGTCTTTAAATACTCTATGTCTAATTCATGATAAAATTATAGTAAGAAATGCAGTGTTGCTCAAATGACACTGGCACACAGGCTTTTGCCGGCGTAGAATCTTAATGGCCGGTGTAGGGCCTTAGGACGCAGGCCAGAATGGCCTGCCATGATCTCAGCTTTCTAATGGTGAAAGAATTTTTCAAATAGGCCAACTTGAAGCGAAGAGAGGCCCCTATTTGTAAAATTGTTTTATATCATATATGGCTGTGTCTCACGACCTTGGGCCAACGTTTTTGTCTCTGACTGGGTGCTAGCTCTGACCGGCCTGAATAAAAACGGGTTATATAGGGCAGATGATGATAATAATGGACAACTAATGACTAGTTTAGAGCGTTATAACATACATTAACCTTTTCAGACAAATTCTATCTACATCTGCCCTAAATAACCCGATTTTATTCAGGCCGGTCAGAGCTGGCACCCGGTCAGAGCTGGCACCCGGTCAGAGCTGGCACCCAGTCAGAGACAAAAACATTGGCCCAAGGTCGTGAGACACAGCCATATATTTTCAATTATTTTCAAGTTTTTGCATAGTATAAATTAATTCATAATGAAGTTTATTTAGTTATTTTGAAGAGAATGAAATGGCCTGCGTAAGATGCCAAGACACAGGCCACTTTGGCCTGCGTTGAGAAAAAGTTTTCGGCAACACTGTGAAATTATGGCTACTTACACTTCGATTCGTAGTTTTTGACTTTCCTCAAAGAAGTAGTCCATGACAAACTTCTTGACAAAGTTGGGGTTCAGGTTGTTCCACACGATCTCCGTACGGCCGTACTGTGTGAGAATAAAGAACAAATACTGAAATACAGTGTGACATATAATCTACATGTTTTACTCATATTATAAGATATCATAGTATTTGGAAGTTTACCTGTATAATATAACTGATAATTTCATGAAATTCATACAGGAGATTCACACCGGATTAAGACATATTCAGAATTGTATGAATTTAGCTACAGCTAATTCAAAAAATTCCTGATAATAGATTTCTGAAAGATTGGAAAATTTAAATAAGCGGATCACTTACTTCTCTCCATTCGGAGGCACCGGCTTGTTTTGTGTACAACACGGCCACTGGAATAAAAGGCATGAGTATGTAAAAATGTGAACAGTTAAAGTTTATCATTGAGTTAAAGTAATCTAATACTAAAGTTAATACTAGAGTTTATACATATATGACAAAATATGTTGGGTTGTTGTATGTTATTATCCCTTATTAACAGCATTGAATGGACATTGATGGAGACTGAATCTAGGATTGTGAAACTTAAACTCACTTTCAGAAAGCCAATTCTTGCCCAACATTGAATAGGCACATTGAACTATCACAGACCTTTGATATGCCATCTACCAATACAGCCGGAACAGCCTTGCGGCTAGTTAGGAAGGTCAGCAATAGTGTGATGCACATATTGTGGTGGGATCCACAATATGTGCGTCACAACTCTTGCCTTACTCAATTACCCAACATCAATGGTGAATAAATGATACTGTAAAACCTCGCGTATAAGCCTAACTCCTAGACTTTGGGCTGATCCTATAAACCGCACCAGGGGTTGATCATAGTGACTTCACTAATATACCATAGCAGCAAAAACTTGCATATAAGCCGCACCCCGACTCTGGGGTGATCCTATAAGCCACAGCTGTGATCTGACTCGTACTAGCCGTGGCTTGTACGTGAGGTTTTACGGTATGTTTTATGTTTTAACAGATAATGCCTTATGATGACTCACTTGGGTCTGACTTGGAGAAGACGTCCATATCGACAAGGTTCCTGTAGGCACAAATAAGGAGGCATGATTAATACATGGGGAAACTGAATATATGTAAACCATATACACAGGGAATACTATTATATAGGGATAAATCTTGTTTATTACCCAATTGCCAATTTCCAGGTCTATATTCAACTGACAAATTCAATTAAAGCAATTTCTGACAGATTCAATTGAACAATTGAAGAAAGGTTTTGCATCATAGTTTGATTTGATTGATGACTCCTTATTTTGCAATACTACATTTCCTGAATGTCTGAATTATCAAATGGCAGATATTTCTAATGACTTCTTTTTAAGGGTAGGAAATAAATTGAAAGGTTCTGGCTTTATAACTGTATGACATTTTAGAATAATTGTAAACAACTATATATCTACTATTTCTACAACTTTCACATAATTCATGGGTATTAGAAGGAGCCATGACATACACATGCAGCAAATACAGAACTGCAATAAGATCTTGACTTCTCATTGCTTTTTTAATGACCTCTCAGTTCACATGTCTAATCAGGTCTACTAACAGAACAGCAAAGACCACACCAAAAAGAACTAAACATAAAGTTTATATTCAGATGGTGGATAGCACTTCTACAATTAGAATAAGCAATGTATCACATCTCTATTGAAGAAGGCATACCTTGTCTTATATACTAAATATGTATGTATTAAAGAGCCTGGGGCTGAGTACAATATGATTTAGGCCCAGGACTGACTGCCCCTCATTATATACAAGTAGAGGGGTATCTATTGTATATACCATACAGGAAATGTGCAACTTTTCACCACAATTAACAACTATAATTATATGCATGCTAAAGATATAAAACCAGTGTTGCCGAAACACGCCAGCTTTTGCCGGCGTAGAATCCTAATGGCCGGCGTAGGGCCTTTGGACATGATCTCAGCTTCCTAATGGTGAAAGAATTTTTCAAATCTCTCAATTAGAAGCGAAGATAGGGCCATATTTGTAAAATTGTTTTATATCAAATATTTTGTCAATTTCTTTCAAGCTTTTGCATAGCATAAAACAAGTTATAATGAAATTTATTTAGGTGCCTTGAAATATAAAAATTCATATGGCCTGCATGAGAAGGAAATGGCCTGCGTAAGATGCCAAGACGCAGGCCATCTTGGCCTCCGTTGAGATTTTTTTTTCGGCAACACTGTAAAACCCGCTACATAGATGATATGCTGATATCAGGAGCCGTTCAGTGACTGATAGACAGAAGGAGACATCAGGAAGTAGGTAACCTAAGGTATTAAACAACCGGGCGTCGAGATAAAACCTGTCCAAATTCCAAACTTCTGAGTGGGGAGATAAGTTGTGTTTAATTGTGTCACACAATGTGTGATACCTGGGTCTGGGTACACACCTCTACTGAACCCTTTAAGGACTGTATGATGCCTCACCGCTCATGTTCATTTGTCCTCATGATGCACCTATGTGTCGGCACTGCTTTGGGGAATCATGCCATTAGTATAAGATTGGCAGCATATCGTAACTGGATGGTTGCTTGATTCTTAGGGCAATTCAATGTTCGGTTGGGGTTTTGTAAGCAATCCAGGTCTTGGTGATTGAATCTATGAAATGACGACTGGTATTTATAACGCTTCTTGTCCACTATAGCCTTGATTGAATCTGTATCCCTGCGATGAAAGTTGTGGAGGAGAAACCCCCACTGGGAAACATCCCGACTGTTTTCAAAGAATGGCCAGTGTTCTTTTAAAAATATCCATGCCTGGTTCCATAAACAGAGCCACACCCCAGGCTGTGAAATACCAGGTGCTGAGAGATGGGACACCATAACTACTTCTACATTAGCTACTCTACTAAGACTACTACAAGCACAAGTACATTAATACTAACACAAATCCATTCCATTATGCCTTCTCCAGAGTTAGCTAATGTTGGGTTTCTAAAAGCAGAGCAATCTATCTAGACATGCATTTGATGGCATTTTCTACAGAAACTAATTTGCAGAAGTCTGAGGCTAAATATCTTAATATATCAAATGGACAACCTTCTCCCAGATAAAGGTGCAAAACTTAGGCAGTGGTAGTATAGTCAAGGTGCAGTATATGAGAGTTCCACTCATCAGACATGGGGAGTTTGTTAACTCACCCCTGTCCTGTTGCTAAGGACATGGGAAGTTTGTTAACCCACCCATTTCCTTAGCAACAGGACATGGGAGGTTTGTCGACTCACCCGTCTCCTTAGCAACAAGATAGGGGAGGTTTGTCAACTCACCCATCTCCTTAGCAACAGGACATGGGAGGTTTGTCAACTCACCCGTCTCCTTAGCAACAGGACACGGGAAGTGTGTCAACTCACCCATCTCCTTAGCAACAGGACAGGGGAAGGTTGTCAACTAACCCATCTCCTTAGCAACAGGACATGGGAGGTTTGTCAACTCACCCGTCTCCTTAGCAACAGGACATGGGAGGTTTGTTAACCAACCCATCGCCTTAGCAACAGGACACAGGAAGTGTGTCAACTCACCCATCTCCTTAGCAACAGGACAGGGGAAGGTTGTCAACTCACGCGTCTTCTTAGCAACAGGATATGGGAGGTTTGTTAACCCACCCATCTCCTTAGCAACAGGACAGGGGAGGTTTGTCAACTCACCCGTCTCCTTAGCAACAGGACATGGGAAGTTTGTTAGCTCACCCATCTCCTTAGCAACAGTACATGGGAGGGTTGTCAACCCGCCAATCTCCTTAGCAACAGGATATGGTAAATTTGTGCCTCATCTAGTTATGGACAGGGTATGGTTTGTGCACTGACCTACAAGATATGGAGATCTCCACGACGGAGGACGGGGTTTGAGAACTGAGGCCCATCTCCTGCGCCACACTCAGGTTGACGGCCCCTGAGTGGGCGTCCACACGGCGTGTCATACTGCGGGGGTTACACACACACTACAAGGGGTCTCTACTGTGCTCCTTCCGCTACTCCCTAAGCTGCAGGCAGGGAGGGTGCTAGTGTGCTAAGTGGTCTCTTGTATAACTCTTTATGAAGTGCGTCTATCCTCCTCTAAGGGTGTACAATGACAAACGTATAGGCTGTGTACAACTTGACGCTATCCGGGTTCAGGCGATGCCGTTACCACTCTCTACGTACTGTAAACAATAAAAAGAAAAATAGCTATATTCTATCGGTAACAACTACCATTATCTCACATGCCATATTCTAGGGATGTCATCGATACCCCCAGAATCGATACATCGCCATTTTGAGAATCGCGATTATCGCATCGATAAAGGCATTATATCGATACACCATTTGTATCACAGATAGACCTTTAATTTATCTTTCTAAAACTGCAAAAATTGTGTAAATATTCCATTTAGAACTTGCTTTTTATTCACTTTAAAGATGATGACATTTGTATTTCTATAATATTTAGGAAAAATGACTTTAAATTGTGTTTGAAATGCTACCAAGACAGTGTTCAGCTTTATAGACTAAACTATAACGAGGGATATAAACAGATGGAAATAGCCGTATTTCAAGCAGATATAAACTGTGTTTGTAATATCAAAATAAATCGATATAATCGAAAAATCGAGACCTAAATAGCGATAATCGAAATCGGGATAAATTGGATTTCAATGACATCCCTACCATATTCAACGTATTCAGCACCTGTCCCAGTAAACAGGCGCTCACAGTAGGTTTTCCCACCCAGAAATAACTAAATATTATCCTTTTTGCAATTTGAGGTCAATTAAATCATTGAGTTAACTTGAAAGAGTGTCAACTAACTTCATATTTAAAGGTCCTGATTGCTGATTGCGTCAAACATGATAATTCAATAAACAGGAAAAACTTATTTTATTTTATTCTAGATTTACTCAAAGTTTGGTACTTTGGTAAAATCGGATAGGAGACAAGTAGTGCAATCCAAATACTATGTATGTGCCTTTGTTGACTGGGTCACAAATTAACCGTGAATAGAAAAGTTCTCATACAATAGTGGTTAGTTACTTCCTGCTTTAAGTTTGTACGCGTGAATACACAATAAGCGGCTGGGATGTTAGTAAGCGGAGACAGTAGTATTTATTAGTATGTATTGTAAGCAGGCAGCGATGGAGGGTGTTGGTAAGTTAAGCCAGCAGTCTAAAGGCGGTGTGGCGGTATTGGGGTCTGGACGCAATGAAAAACAGGTTGAGCCTAAAGTATGCAGGGTTCGCCTCATACTACAAGTACACGGCCTGCCCTTTGAATTGTGTAAATTCTCCAAATAGAACAGTATTTGCAGCCATTTTTTATGTAAATAAACCCAAAGATTTCTCGTAGATAAGTTATGTCGTGCTAGGTTTTGTGGCGCGTGGCATATGTCTACAGTAAAGATCTAGTAGGAGTTTGTTTTCTCTAATGGTAGGCCCTCATAGACTTCTGAGAGACAGTCCATAGCTTTATATGATCAAATTGGCCAAAAACTATTTTTCATGACAAAATTTCATTCGGCCGGTTAAGCCTTAATAAGTTGTGTACCAGTAAACCATGATGAGAATTTCCCTGATTTCTAAGCATTGTCCATCCCCTATTATCCCATCCTCTCCAATGTCTTCCTCCTTTCCCATGACTTTTCAGCATCTGCTTCATTTCTTGTTATTCTGCTTCCTTTTCATGACCATGAGAATGTGCCTCTATTATTAAGGCATTTGTTAACACGATAAAACACCCACAATCATCCTAATGAAACAAGACCAGCATTCCAGCCATCTAGCGATTCACCACTTTTTCACGATATCTGGAAAATATTCGTCAATGTGAAACTATTAATAGACGAGACCTTTCATTTCTCCAAACGGCTCCACATAAAACTTCATTCAAGACGTCAGTGATCTGATCTCTGAATGGAGTTGTAATGCACGAGAGCTGAGCGTATTTGCCTTAAGTGGTAAGATGGTGGACGGTGGGTGTATGTGTGGGACAGAGACGGCCACTTCCTGTCTGCACCTGGCCTGGGCTGCACATGGACCTTTCCTTTAAGGAACATTTCTCATATAATATTGATATGTGTGCTGCTGTGTGTATTCAGTATACCTTTAATTAGTAACCATTAAATGTTGCAGTATACCTTTAATTGGCAACCATTAAATGGTGCAGTATACCTTTAATTGGTAACCATCAAATAGTGCAGTATACCTTTAATTGGCAACCATTAAATGGTGCAGTATACCTTTAATTGGCAACCATTAAATGGTGCAGTATACCTTTAATTGGCAACCATTAAATGGTGCAGTATACCTTTAATTGGCAACCATTAAATGGTGCAGTATACCTTTAATTAGTAACCATTAAATGTTGCAGTATACCTTTAATTGGCAACCATTAAATGGTGCAGTATACCTTTAATTGGTAACCATCAAATAGTGCAGTATACCTGTAATTGGCAACCATTAAATGGTGCAGTATACCTTT
This sequence comes from Harmothoe impar, assembly GCA_947462335.1. Classification (NCBI taxonomy): domain Eukaryota; kingdom Metazoa; phylum Annelida; class Polychaeta; order Phyllodocida; family Polynoidae; genus Harmothoe; species Harmothoe impar. Next base: position 121,834,256 of record OX381704.1, on the reverse strand, counting down.
AATTGGCAACCATTAAATAGTGCAGTATACCTTTAATTGGCAATCATTAAATAGTGCAGTATACCTTTAATAGGCAACCATTAAATAGTGCAGTATACCTTTAATTGGCAACCATTAAATGGTGCAGTATACCTTTAATTAGCAACCATTACATGGAGCAGTATACTTTGTATTAGTTGGTACCAGTTAGCTGGTGAATCTGCCTGTAATGGCCTGCATGTTCTACACCCCAGCAGTACAGCACCCAGGTAGGGGGGGGGGGGGCACTCACTCTTTGTGGGTAGGTAACAAGGGCAAAACTACAGACCACCAATTTCACAGTCTTTACCAAATCCTGCTGGATAGTGGCAGTGTCAGCCTGAATTGGCTCTTGTCCGGCAGAACAATTGTTGTAGCTGGATTTTTCAGAACTGAAAGAATTTTTCAAATATTCCAAGTAGAACTGAAGTTACAAGTTGGAGAGTACAAAATAATATTCTAGGCAGAGGGTATATTTTCATAACTTTTTACTACCATAAAATGTAAATTGTTTAAATGATAGGCAAGACCTTTATTTCAGTATCTGGTCCTGCTGAAATCCATCCGGTCCTGCAAAATTGGCAAACTGCAGGACCGAAAGTCCTGCATGGTGAAAAAGTTTTTGCAAAGACTGATTCCTGGATATGACAGCAGGCTAACTTTCCCTTTATCAATAAACAGCCCCCCCCCCCTATTTTCCTCAGATGTCCTGCTAGGCTTGATATTGTTATATAAACAAATTGGGATGCTTATTACAGGAAGTGCACCATTAGAATGGGGTTTCTGGCATGAAATATGAGTACAAACGGACTATAATAACAGCCCTGCTACCATGCATCTTCCAACAGCCCCCTGTTTCAGAGCCTTTTTGTAAAGTGACAGCCCCACCTTTTCTTATCTTACGGAGGGTCACAGTCACAGCCCGCGGGGCCTGTTTTGCAGCCGGTACCCAAACCAGGGTTGAGTGCCCCCCCCCCACAGACAGGTAATGGGGCACCCTCCGTGACTTGGCCCTCCCGCGTGGTCTCTAATCTAACAATCAGACCGCAGACAATACCGCTAAAACACCCCCACGGACGCTGAAACTAACCCAAAGGGGTTCTGGGATAGCCGTGGCCAGGTCATGTGATGCGTTGGTCATGTGATGAGGGAGTTGGTGTACACGCTGTTCTCTGATACCGTTATCTGCAGAATACAGCCAGTGTATCCGCAGATACACACGTGTCTATAACATGAACCCTATTTTAGTACAGATCTATATTCTATATTTACCCACTGCAAAAAGCAGGTATTTGTCTCTCTTCAGTGTGTTTTGTTTTGTTCTCTTTAGTGGGGTTTGCTGTGAGTAGGCAATTGTTTTTTTCCATTAAGTAAGCTCTAAACGAAACTTTTTTACTACAAAGTATTACATGTTTCAAAACCGTGTGATATTTCAATTGAACTGAAGGAAAAGTAATGATATTCAAATAATGTCAGCGTGTCTTTTTGGTACATGCGGACAGTATCAACGTATTGTTTTTTTAAGTTATTATTGCCTGATATAGTCTGATATAACCAGCCATTTTTATAAGAGCTTTGATGTGCTATGCCCTTTTAAAGCTTGACCGTCATGGTTGAAATGAGGCCAAAAACACTTTTGAATATAGTTCAGTTTTCATTCACCAGAGGGCCCTTGAGCACTGGGAGCTTAGCTCTTACAGGCACAAGAAAAGGGTGAATATGTTGGAGCTGGACAATGCTCATGGTCCCCTGTCCAAACACTGCTGCCCTCTGGTGGAACTGTTATTTTAGTCCATGTATGAAAAATGCTGAACTTATTCCCTGACAACCCAGTTTTAAGTCATGATGCATGAAATGTAGAGCGCGGTATTCTTGCATCATGCCGATCCTATCTACCTGTGTGAGAAGACTTTGAGAAGTGTTTGCTCCAAGACTCACTTTGTGCAGAGTTCATTGGGGCTTGTTGTTTATGTGGAGTGTATGATATGTTGTGTTGGTGTGGGACCGGTTTGGGTAATGTCTGAGATCAGTCAATACACCGACAAACTGTCTACGTCCTACATTCAATACCCACAGCCGTCCATCATCTAAAAATAGCAGTCACGAGGGCACGCTGCTGCTGGGCAAATAAAGACGATATCAGCGAGTAGCTCATGGAGTGGTTCACAGCGCAGCACATAAGGAGCACGAAGAGCAGCATACAGACAGCTCATAGAGCAGCACACAGAGCAGCTCACACAGAGCAGCTCACACAGAGCAGCTCACAGAGCAGCACAGAGGGCAGCACACAGAGCAGCACACAGAGCAGTGCACAGAGCAGTACACAGAGCAGCTCACATAGCAACATATAGAGCAGCTCACATAGCAACACATAGAGCAGCACATAGAGCAGCACACACAGCAGCACACAGAGCAGCACACAGAGCAGCTCAGAGAGCAGCTCACACAGCAGCACACAGAGCAGCTCAGAGAGCAGCTCAGAGAGCAGCACACACAGCAGCACACACAGCAGCTCACACAGCAGCACACACAGCAGCTCATACAGCAGCACACACAGCAGCACACACAGCAGCTCACACACAGCAGCTCATAGAGCAACTCACACAGAGCAGCTCACATAGCAACTTTCATAGCAGCACACAGAGCAGCTCACACAAAACAGCACACACAACAACATTCAGAGCAGCACACAGAGCAGCACACAGTGGTTCACACAACAACAGACAGAGACACAAAAAGCGTAGTTGGCGGCTGATCACTAGGCCTAATGACCAGTGGAGTCTGACCCATCTCTCTCTTTTTCTCCACGAACTATCGATAAAAAAAGGTTTGTGGCGTGCTGACCGTGCGTTTCTGTGGCTAACGGTAGTTTCTTTTTGGATATGGAATTTTTATTGCAATACCATAAGTGATCTCTGATCTGTTAATTTTGAGGTAGACACAACTCATATACCTCAGTAGCACAAGACTTCTTATCTCTGATAAAGTCAACAATCAGTGAAAAATAAAAGACATAAATGTGCTAGGCTTTTCATTAAAAAAAAAAGTAGAAAAAAATGTTGGTCCTTCCCAGCTCAAGAGGGGCCAGAATCCCCCTAAACCACAGACCAATTTTTACTGCCACCCACCCCCACCTCCTCCCGAAATCCACCTCTTGTTGTTAAATACCTCCATAAAGTGCTCAAACTGGCGATGAATGAGTGACTTGCATCACAAATGACAGAGTGCTCAGGTGATTCTATGGGCACTTACTGCTCATAACTAACGCCATACAATCATGCTCATGGATTCTCAGTTCATAAATGTGTTCCTCGGTAAAGATAGTTCCTCAGTAAAGACCAAATCATGTGTCACACAAACTTTATCAGACACGACTTCACCAGACACAACTTTGCCCGACGTAGCTGGCCCATAGGGTTAGTACAGAAGTCGTAATGTGGACAAATGTCCACTCTAGTACTGCAGTGCTCAAATTGAAAATACAAATTCACCACTCCTTCTATGTCTTAGGTATGCACATTTTTATGAACAAATATTCAGATGTTTTTCCATCACGAAGAACACCATGTCCTTGTTCAAGGAAACTTTCCAGTGACCCCCCCCCCCCCCCGCCCCACAACCTAGGTCAAGAATTTGAGGGAAAAGATTTCATTTTAAAGTGGGACCAAACATCTCGTCAACCGATGCGTATATAAGACTCCAGATATAAACCCTGAGTCAACGACTGGTGAGGACTGAGTGACAGAAAAGTAGACTCAGGGTTTGTACAGTAGACTCGGGGTACACCCTGAGTCAATGACTGGTGGATGTTGAGTGGGCAGAGTGACAGTACAGTAGACTCGGGTATACCCTGAGTCAATGACTGGTGGATGTTGAGTGGGTAGAGTGACAGTGAGCAGAGTGAGTGGGCAGAGTGACAGTACAGTAGACTCGGGGTACACCCTGAATCAATGACTGGTGTGGAGTGAGTGGGCAGAGTGACAGTACAGTAGACTCGGGTACACCCTGAGTCAATGACTGGTGGATGTTGAGTGGGCAGAGTGACAGTACAGTAGACTCGGGGTACACCCTGAGTCAATGACTGGTGGATGTTGAGTGGGCAGGGTAACAGTACAGCAGACTCGGGTACACCCTGAGTCAATGACTGGTGGATGTTGAGTGGGCAGAGTGACAGTACAGTAGACTCGGGGTACACCCTGAGTCAATGACTGGTGTGGACGGAGTGAGTGGGTAGAGTGACAGTACAGTAGACTCACACCCTGAGTCAATGACTGGTGGATGTTGAGTGGGCAGAGTGACAGTACAGTAGACTCGGGGTACACCCTGAGTCAATGACTGGTGGATGTTGAGTGGGCAGAGTGACACTGTTTGCGGCAGGAGCAGCTCACGGTCTGGGAATAGCTGCGTGAGTCATTTACAGCCGGTGATGGGAGAAGGCGACCTTTGTCGGTCTGCTCACACCGTAACGCAGCAACACCTTATCCTGACCTACTGACAGGGACGCACAGACAGACGTCTCAGCTACCGGTCCGCACCGCTAAATCCAACATGGCCGCACCGTCTATATGAAACGTCCACAGGGGACATGGGCCTTAGTGACATGGGCACTAGTGACATGGGCACTAGTGACATGGGCCTTAGTGACATGGGCCTTAGTGACATTGGCCCCAGTGACATGGGCCTTAGTGACATGGGCCCCAGTGACATGGGCCCTGGTGACATGGGCCCTGGTGACATGGGCCCTAGTGACATGTGCCCTGGTGACATGTGCCCTAGTGACATGTGCCCTGGTGACATGGGCCCTGGTGACATAGGCCTTAGTGACATGGGCCCTAGTGACATGGGGCCTAGTGACATGGGCCTTAGTGACATGGGCCTTAGTGACATTGGCCCCAGTGACATGGGCCTTAGTGACATGGGCACTAGTGACATGGGCACTAGTGCACTAGTGACATGGGCCTTAGTGACATGGGCCTTAGTGACATTGGCCCCAGTGACATGGGCCTTAGTGACATGGGCCTTAGTGACATGGGCACTAGTGACATGGGCACTAGTGACATTGGCCCCAGTGACATGGGCCTTAGTGACATGGGCCCCAGTGACATGGGCCCCAGTGACATGGGCCCTGGTGACATGGGCCCTAGTGACATGTGCCCTAGTGACATGTGCCCTGGTGACATGGGCCCTAGTGACATGTGCCCTAGTGACATGTGCCCTGGTGACATGGGCCCTGGTGACATAGGCCTTAGTGACATGGGCCCTAGTGACATGGGGCCTAGTGACAGGCATTTCTTAGGCAATGATTATGTCTCAACTTTTATGTTTATGTTTAATGTTTCAAGCTCTCCCTGCGAGATGATCCACAATTATGCATCTGGTCATATTTTATGGCCCGGGACTCAATGTCCACACCTGTAGTGAGTGTATGTGTGTTAAGTACCTTATGGTACACCCGGTCCTTGCCTCACACCGACCAGGAAGTGACACTACAAGTCTCCTCAATCTGATCAATCCTTTTATAGGCCGAGCAAAATCAGTTCTCTCATCGCAGTAACCCGACCCTACCTTAACTGTTCACAATATGAACAGCTTTCATCCCACAAAAAACATAAAAAAACACCACTTCTGCTCTACCCTTTCTTTTCAGCATGCTACCTAGAACACAAATGTATGTTGCTCAGCCTGAACTAGACTGTCTACAGTAGTCTACAGAGTGCTTTAATGCACTCTGTGTTTTATACATGACGTAAAACAGCTCAGTGTTCTCTATCTCTACATCTATAACTGACTGTCAAGGTATACACCCGCGACACATCACACAAAGGGCGCTACTGTCTGGGGCACATCTACTAATGTATAACCTCCCATACTGTAAACGCCCTGGTGACATGGGCCCTGGTGACATGGGCCCTGGTGACATGGGCCTTAGTGACATGGGCCTTAGTGACATGGGCCTTAGTGACATGGGCCTAAGTGACATGGGCCCTAGTGACATGGGCCTTAGTGACATGGGCCTTAGTGACATGGGCCCTAGTGACATGGGCCCTAGTGACATGGGCCCTAGTGACATGGGCCCTAGTGACATGGGCCTTAGTGACATGGGCCCTAGTGACATGGGCCCTGGTGACATGGGCCTTAGTGACATGGGCCCTAGTGACATGGGCCTTAGTGACATGGGCCCTAGTGACATGGGCCTTAGTGACATGGGCCCTAGTGACATGGGCCCTGGTGACATGTGCTCTTGGGGCATGGGCCCTAGTGACTTCTCCCCTAGTGACATGGAAATATGTACAGCGCGAAATAAAGTATGTTTACGCGGCTAGTACACAAATCAGATCACTAGTGAGGCTTATAGAATTGCCCCAAAATCAGGGTGCGGCTTATACGCAAGTTTTTGTTACTATAGCACAGTACACTACTGCACCCACCATAACCAGAACCTTGGTGCGGCTTATAGGATCGGCCCCAGAGGCGTGGCAAGCAGTTAAAGTAGGGTATTTTGACCCTCTTTGGCCCCTTTTTCACTTGACCTTTTTGGTGTGACCTTTTTTTGGGGTTGGTCAAAAGTGGCGAAGGGGGGGGGGACATATCCCCGATGCCATACGCGAGTTAGGCGTATACATGAGGTCCAACGTTAGGGGTAATGTTACGTCTGCCCACAACAGAATGGGGATTGATAAGGCACCTAACGTCCCCCCCTCCCCAGCCTCGGCCAGCGACTATCCTACACAGCAGAGGGACCCGGAGCAGTGTTGGTATGGGGGTCCGAGACTGCCCCCTCCCACCAGTGTGTCATGTGTCAAGTGAAGTGGGAGATTGGCCGACTTAGTCTTATCAACATTTAGGACATATGTGATGCATATACCGCTATGTTTTGTAGTGTCTATGTTCTTGTATGTCTATCTGTGCCTTATTCCTCCAATCAGGATGAGCCCTAGTGGGCAATCTCCTACTTTAAGTCGCTAAGAAATGTTTAAGTCGTTCCAAGAACATGAAAATTGATTAAATTGCAGGTTATATGTGAAAAATGGAATCCTGACCTATCAAACGGAAGGAACATTACTTTTTGTTAAAGGTACATGAAAAGGCCCTTTGAATTATGTCCCTTCTGAATTAGGTGGAATATCACTGTCTAGGGGTCTTTTACTGAATAAGGGTTATATATGGGTGTGGCTAGTACAGTCCTGATGCTCATAGCCACTGATATGTGTTACTAGTGGCCACCAGTATGTACCTTGAGAACTAGGAAACCCTATAAAATAACCCTTATTCAGTAAAAGAGCCCCCAGGCAGTGATATTCCATATAAAAATCCTTAGCGACCTATATAGTTAGCGACTTAATCATTCTAGTACAAATATGAATAAGGCTGTGCCACTAAGCTTGTATGGTTTCAAGTAATATGAATAAGGCTGCGCCACCTACCTTCTTTTCCCCCCAAAAAACAAATCCCCATTTGTTTTTTACATATCCCCTTAAGGGAAACCCTTTCCCCCGGGGGTCTAGTCCCCCTATGGATGATTTTAGTTTGTATATTTTCCTTATATATACTCTAGTTTTAAGTCGCTAACAGGTGGAGTCGCTATCTAGGCTATATCCTATGTGGCTAGCATATAGGGAATGTACTAGATAGCGACCACCAGTTAGCGACTTAATCATTCCAGGGTAAATATGAATTTAAAAAAGGGAACCCTTTTCCCCCTGGGGGGGTTGTTCCCCACGAATTTTTTAAAGTTTCTTTCCTTATATATACTCTAGTTTTAAGTCGCTAACAGGTGGAGTCGCTATCTAGGCTATATCCTATGTGGCTAGCATATAGGGAATGTACTAGATAGCGACCACCAGTTAGCGACTTAATCATTCCAGTGTAAATATGAATAAAAAAAAAAGGGAACCTTTTTCCCCTGGGGGGGTTGTTCCCCACGAATTTTTTTAAGTTTCTTTCCTTATATATACTCTAGTTTTAAGTCGCTAACAGGTGAAGTCGCTAAGGTATATCACTGCATAATACTGTAGCAATCAATGAAGACATGTTCACTAGCGACCCCACCTGTTAGCGACTTAAAACTAGAGTATATATAGGAGAACCTATGCATATGAAAGGGGATATTTCCCCAAGGGTATAGTTACCCCTTGGAATGATTTATAATTTCAAAATGTTCCCTATATATACTCTAGTTTTAAGTCGCTAACAGGTGGAGTCGCTAACAAGCAAAAGAGGGTGTATGCCTGAGTGGAGTATAATATAGGGGTCGCTATTCTATGTGCATTATAATATTAAGATATGGCGTTTTTCCATTTATTAAACACAGGTTCCGTGTTTTCCATCAACCCTGTTAGCGACCTAAACCTAGATATAGCCCCCTAGTGTCTAGACCATTCCTTATGCCGCCCTAGCAGGACGCATGGTAGGGGGGCGGCCATGGATATGGCCCTAGACCCTTAAATTCGACACGGTGACATGGACATTTCTTAAATTTGACATGTGAAATGAGGCTTAGTGACATGCGACATCAGGCTAAAAAGGATAGTGTCATGGGACATGGACAGTTCTTAAGATCGACATGGGACATGAGCATTTTTAAGCGACATAGACATTCGAAATGGCCATTTCTTAAAACCGACATGCGACATGGGGACCCCCCCATCAAGGGCCCCATGGGAACTTACATATCTGTTCCCACCATTTTCAGTCCTTTACTTTTTCATATATCATCGATTATTGAACCATGAGCCCTGTGTAGATCTGTCAATACCCCGTGTGTGGAGGTACCGTAAATTCTCGCGTAGAAGCTGCGGATTGTACACGAGTCAGACTCAGCTTTCTTTTGATACCAAACATGCCTAGATAGGGTGCGGCTTATACAAGAGTTTTTATAAGTATACTACAGTACCAAAATCGCAATATTCAGACCCCATCTGCGGCTTATATAATTTGTCAAAGTTAGGGGTGCGGCTTATACGCGAGTTAGGCTTATACGCGAGAATTTACGGTAGTAGTGATACGGTCATTATATTGAGTGCCACTTGTTTGCTGTACCTTTCATGGTGAAACAGATAAACCCTAAAGATGCCTGGCCATTGTCTATTATTGCTTAGGCCAAAAAGAAAAGAAGCCATGTTTCCGGTAACATCGGAAGAAAGTTTTGAGGCGGTTGGTCGGATATTTTCTTACATATTGGTAAACCTGAAGATGCCTGACTACTGTCTATTAGGCCATCCATAAAAAAAAATCTGTTTCCGGTCCAGCGGGTGGGCTGAAAAAAACTCACCCGGGCGGCCGGGAAATCTTTTTTTTTTGTATTTCTTTTTTTTTCACCTCCATTTAGCAGGCCATACTGATAAGTGTTTAAAACCGTGTTGAAATTGAATGGGATGTCTTTTTCTTAACACTGACAATATACATAGTGAACACAAACCACACAGTCTGACACTTGACCAATTTCTTTTTTTTTTGGGGGGGGGGGGCAAGATACCCTGCCACCCCCCCCCCCCCCCCAAAAAAAAAAAAGTATAGGTCAACCCATGGTACACAGAATAAATTGTGGGTAGCTATAAACCACTCCAGTGATCACTGCCAAGTATGAGGGCTGTAGCTGCACCTTATCTGGGCCGAGATAAGACCGGGCTCAGCAGTCAGATATAGGAGTAGGGTCCTACTACTGAGGTCATACATCCCACCCTGGCATTGTTAGAGACTGGAAGGTAGCACTGCTATAAAGTGGTGTAGGATAAGGGAGGGGGGCAGCCCCCCCCCCCCACGTATCACTGAGGAGGGGGGGGGGCTGAATACATTTGACATCCTCCAAATTTGTCAAGCCTATGAATTTTGCTTCCTATGCCTCTGATTGTATCCAGATACAGGGGGGGGGGGGTAGATGAGGGGTCCCCATGTCGCATGTCGATTTTAAGAAATGGCTATGTCACATGTCACTAAGAAAAAAGCCATGTCACTAGTGCCACTAAGGAAAATAATCTAGAGGCATAGGGAGTTATAAACGGGGGTCTTGGATTTTTAGGATTTTGAAAACCCACAGTGACCAAATTTGAAGAAAGGGTTTGGTAGCCTACTTCACTCTATGAGATTCTTTTTTCATGTCACTAAGCACCATGCCACATGTCGATTTTAAGAAATGCCCATGTCACCATGTCGATTCTAAGAAATGCCCATGTCGCCATGTCGATTGTAGGGGTCTATACCATGTACAGTCAACTCCCTCTATTGCGACCACCCTTGGGACTATCTAAAAGTGGTCGCAATGGCGAGGTGGTCGCAGTAGGGGGAGTTTAGGTCTATTTGAAAATTAGGCCCACACCTGTAATGAGAGGGGGGACTGGTGTAGTCGGGGGTGAGAGTGGGGGGGGGGGCTTCTGGCAATCCCTCTGACGTGCGACCACTAGTCAGGTGACAGAGTGGCGGCGATGGGGGGTTGGGGGGGGGGGGGGGGGAGGGCTTCTGGCAATCCCTCTGATGTGCGACCACTAGTCAGGTGACACTGGCGGTGATAGGGGGGGAGGGCTTCTGGCAATCCCTCTGATGTGCGACCACTAGTCAATGAGAGGGTGGTGGCAGAGGCGAATTTTGTCCCTCTGATGTGCGACCACTGGCCAAGTGAGAATGAGTAAGCAAGGTCAAGGGGGCGGGGGGGGGGGGGGGGCAGTGGTCGCATTAGAGGAAGAAAAACGTACCTTGGGACTGGAAAATCAGTGGTCGGAGGGTGGGGTGGTCGCATTTGAGGGGTGGTCGCTATAGGGGGAGTTTTATATATAAAAACAAAGGGTAAATTGGTTGGGACTTTCCAAAACTGGTCGCAATGACGAGTTGGTCGCTGTGGAGGGGTGGTCGTTGGGAGGGAGTACAAATGTACTACATTTAATTAAGATATAAACTCATTATTGCATAGGCCATGAAATATTGAGGCTTAACCTTAAACCTGATTAATGATGCATGATAGCCCAGTAAACAAAAAAACGTTATACAACAAGTTATAACGTTATTTAACGTTTCTCTAACTAGTCTAAGGCTCCATACTATGGCATAACGTTATATAAAATTGTAAAACGTTATTTTGACGTAAAATAACGTTTTCTTGTTAGCTGGGAGGAGTCTATATGTTATGCTTTTTGGAGAAAAAAAATTGCCACCTTTAGGACCTTCTCCAAAAAAAAAAAATCTTTTAATTGCCGGCCGGGTCGCCTTGAAAAAAAATCTCACCCGGCCGGTCGACCGGAAACAGAATTTTTTTTATTGATGGCCTTACTACAGAGTTCAGCCATGTGTATGTCGTGTGTTCAGCCAGAACCAGCCCCAATCAATACGCGGCCATTACCCCAATAGGGGCCATGTACACCGGCCTCGGCCAGCGTCTATCCTAGTGGGATAGTCTGGGAGCAGGCTGCCATCATACCCCAATACACATATCTTAATTACCTCTTTTAAGTAAAGGTGTTAATCACACAGTAGCCCCAGCTTAATTAATCATCCCTCTGATCTAGATAAGAATCTGTCTGTAGTTGGGTGTGTATTCCCCAATACACACTTTTGCACCACCAAACTGGCGTGACAGTCAAGAGTAGGTCTGCTCCCAGCCCACAGTGTAACTTTGGGCTGGGTGTCAGAGACTGCATGTACAGCAGGCTGCCTACCGCGAGTAATCACCCCGGCTATAAATAGATCCCTCATGCGGCCCTCCCCGCCCGCCCAGCGATGTCATTGTGCTAATAATTGATGAGATGGGTGATTTGTTGTTGTTGTCTTTTTTTTGTGGCAGAGTATTGTAATTCATATGTAAATGATGTACATTTTGTGTTCCAACTAGACGGATGGAGGGGAGAGGCATTGAACGGTGAAGATATAAATGGTAGATATGGTTTCTGGTTATTTGCTGCTTTAAAGCTTAAGCTTGTTATTCTTATTTGTATGTGTTAGCCCTTTAAAGGCTGCATGGTGCATTAATACACTGTGAACATGTGTAGTTATAAAGCATGAATGAAGCAGTGATGCATAAATACATCATTCTGACATCTGAGGGAGAAGGGCAGACAGGCAGCAGAGGAAGGGGGCATGTAAGATAGATCAGGGGGGCAACAAGGTATAGAATAAGGCGGGGGCAGAAAGTAAAGGAAGAGATCTTGTAAGGGTAGGACGGGAAGAGAAGAGGGAAGGGGAGAGGGTCGAGTGGTGGGGGCTTGGAAGAAGGTTGGGTGCTTGATATATGCAGGGGTAAATCTGGATCGAGAAAAGGCACGTGGGCCTCTTAATTACATGCAGAAACCTCTACTAAATGTCTGAATCCGCCACTGTGAGGAAGGGGTGGAAGGAGGGGGGTTGGGGGGGGGGGGAGACAGAGTCCTTTATGTACAATGAAACAGATGCATGGAGGTCGGTGCACGGAAGGGACTTTATCCTGAGACAAACTTACACTGAACCAGTCTAACTTACATGTATATACATGTATATGGCCATGTCTCATGGGATCGGGCCAATGTGAACGTCTTTGACTGGGTGCCATCTTTGCCCGGGAGCCATCTTTGACCGCGTGCCATCTTTGACTGGGTGCCATCTTTGACCTTCTGGCAGAAAATGGTTTATTCAAGTACCGGTAGGTGAAGTATAATATGGAATACTTCTATATTACCACCGCCATTTTCTATATTTTATCCCTTACATATCAAAGAAGATTTTTCTTAAATACCGGTATATTCTTTTATGGTGGTCGGTCAAAGATGGCACCCTGTTAAAGAAGACACCCAGTCAAAGACATTCACATTGGCCTGATCTCATGAGACACAGTCATATACATGTAACGTGTACCTTAAGCTTCAGTGATGAGTGAAGAAAAATTAACCCAATAAGGTATTCCCTTCTTCAGCATGATGCATGAATGCAGCCCTGGTGAGTAACTCCCTGCTGCTACATGCATGCATCATGCTGACATTACGGGGTTGATGCGCTCCTGATGGGTTGGCATCATTCACCAATCGCAATGCAGCATCGGCGAGTTATTCGCTGGTACTGCATTGGTACATCCTGACGACAAATCTATTGAGACATTAAGTGTTAAACATACAAAACATTGACATGTGTGTACATTCTGCACCATACTAACCACACTCCATACTCCTGTGTATTGGCTCCTGTTCTAGTGACTAGTCCGTGTATTTACGTGGGTAAGTCCTCCCTGACCTCAACAGTTTAAGTCCTTAACAGTAGCGCCGGATTAGCAGGCTTATGACTTAGGCAGGTGTCTTATAGCCTAATAGTATTATAGGGTAGGTCAGTACTAGAGCCTAGTAGAGGGGTAGGTCAGTAGCTACGGTAGGTTAACTCCTAGAGTGCCGGTCAGTTAGTGTCCTGTTATTATTATCATTATATAATCCTGGGGGTTCAAGCAGTTTCCTGAAACGTCAAGTTAAAGTTGTACGTCTTTGCCTTTCAATTGAACTTTCAATTCAACTCTAGATCCAGATCATGAACTGAAGTTGTGCAAACACTTTCCAACACTGAAACATTCCCTCCCCAACCACTAGGTTTTGTTTGAGGAGGTATTGCAAAATCCTGAATTACGTCAAGGAATATTTCCCTGATTATGAATCCAGGGGTGACTAACATACACAAGATCCCCCCCCCCCCCCCACACACACACCTTCCAGGAAAATTCCACCCATCCCTGCCCTGGCAGTCCTTGGCTTGGGCCAGTTGGGGGCTTTCCCAAAAAGTGCCACTCCCCCTCCCTCCCTGTCACCCTGCCTTGACAAGGGCTTGTCCACAAAAAGTGACAAGTAATGATATTGATCAAACGTCCTCTATATGAAGTTAACTTTAAACTTAAATTACAGCCGAAAAGGAGGTATTCCTACAACAGTACAACACCTGACACCTCTCTGGCCGTGCAGGCTCTGGTCTCCCCCACCTTGGTGGTGTTTACATTGGTGTGTAACATTGCGACAGGCAGGTACAGAACTAGGTCACGTAGTGGTGGTTTCTGTACGACCACTGCCAGCTTCAACCATGTCTAAACCTCCCCCTACCCCCTCCCCCACCCCCTCCCGGCCCCACCCCGCCCCTGGGAGTCTTATACACGAGTGTGGCAAACCTCTTACCTTGCCGATATGTCTATCTCCACCTGCGTGGCGGGAATCGCGCCCGCTCCGGGCTGGAAGCTGTTCATTTTGATGAAATATCCTCTTTCTAATTTAGGTCAACGTGACCTAGTTTTCTAAGTGTTGTTGTTTCGTAATTTTCAGAAAATTGAAGCAAATTATATTCTACCTGTACCAGATTATAGTAAATGCGATATAAATGAGAATTACAAACTATTTTGGTATAAAAATGATTCGTGTTGAAGAAATTGGAGGAAATGTGAAAATCTGTGCACTCTCCAAACAGATATCTTCCCTAGAGAATCTGCTTGAAGACAACCAGCGAAACCCCACCCTCAAATCACCAGCTTCAGCGCGTGACCAAAATCAAGACTTTTCGACCTTTCCCTCCTCTTCAAAAACACCCACAAACTGCCGTCTGTCAGAGTTAGATCCCTGACGGACAGCATACGGTGACAAGATAGCTCTGGTCAGGAGTTTGCCGCGGTTTGTTGCCCGCAGCGTCCCCCGTGTGTTCCTCAGCCGACTTTCTGCCGCCTCAGCCCGGCACCTCAGCAGCCCCCAGCCAGTCAACATGCCCGTAGAGGTAGGTACAGCCTACAGGGCACAGGGGGAGGCAGGGGAGGGGAGGGATAGTCCGACATAGCTAGCTCATCTAATCTGAGCCTGTCGATGCGGACCGATCTGATGTGGCCCTGTCTACATAGTTTGTAAGAGTTGGATGCTGCACAACTAGACATAGCTGGCGCTACTGCGCCAGACTGCAGCTACATACTATTAAACATAGGGATCCTATAGTGGGAATAAAAAGGGTGTTGTTCTCATCAATGTATTCACTGTCAGTCCCTCAAAATGGTCAATTATGTTCCCCTAGAGGTAAGCCTACTCCACATATCCAGCATACCCGGTACTTATACTGCTGCAAACATGTCAATATTAGGGAGTGCTCATTTTTTAACAACAGGGGGGGTGGTGGATTTGGGGGGGGTGTAAAAAATTTGGACCCCTTGACCGGGGGGGGGGGGGGGTAAAAAAGGGAAAAAGCCTGCGCGTTACTATGCTACAAATGGGCGGGAACGAGCACGATTTTCGGCCTGCCGGGGGGGGGGGGGGAATTTCAACCCCTCTAGGGTGGGGGGTGAAAAAAATTTCACGTGCTCCGCGCGAGATCTCACCGCCCTCCCCCTGTTGTTAAAAAATGAGCACTCCCTTAGTGTATGTCACACATTATGATTTCAGTACCGGTAGTTGGATTTGCTTCCAACCTCACATCGACAGTACCGAGGTACTGTCGATGTAAGGTGGTTGGAAGCAAATCCAACTAGATTTCAGCAGCAGGGAGAAGTAGTGGGAGGGGTGCCCAAGAGGAGTGGAGTTGACATCAAACAAAGCCAGGATTACAGATCTATTTATGTATTAGCAATAGCATAAATATACATATAGTGTACATATCTATGGTATAAGAAATGTCTTGTTCATGGTGAACAGGTGGGAATACATTGAGGGACATGTGACTGGAAGCATCTAACTGTAGACTGAATACTTCCATCAAAATAGTTACTCTGCCAATCTGCCCAAAGGCACATGGTTTCTACCCCTGTTACAGGGGTAGAAGTGTCGAACTAGGTAGGGACTTTAAAATAGCTGCTGACTGAACCAGTCTGACCGGCTCTACTGGTGTCAACTCCAGGTATCCCTGACACTAGTGACATGATCTGGTCATGAGTTGTCATGATTATATTTTCCTAGACTAAGACTGGGCTAGCCAGGGCTTTTAATACTTTTAAACTTCCTATTAACCCGTTTTTGGATCTGAAAATTTCAATTTTAGTACTATTCTACAGTGATAAAAACCCTCGTATAAATTGTCTGATATCAAATGAAAGCTGGGTTTGGTTCGCGTACAACCCGCGGTTAGTATGCGGTAATTTATGTTAGCTATATATATAGGTGCAGATGCAGGTTAAGTATGACTTGTGACTTGTCCCTTACATACTACAGGTAGATCCCCGCCATGTGGTAACAATGACTTGTCACTTACTGTAAGGCTTACATACTGCAGGTGGACCATGCTATAGACGTGTACAAAGAGTACAGCCGGATCCCCACCATCGGCAACGCCACCGTCGCCAACGCTGAGACCGCCGGCCACATCCGCGTCAACTCAGAATGGACGCAGCGTGACCTGCAGAGGTCGGCCAAGGTCAAGTTCAGCCGGCAGCACATCGCGCAGCTCAACGAGGTGTTCCCCTCCTTCCCCACTGACATCTCCACTGAGTAAGTCATAGTGATATAACACCCACCCACATCTCCACTGAGTGTCATAGTGATATAACTCCCACCCACATCTCCACTGAGTCATAGTGATATAACACCCACCCACATCTCTACTGAGTAAGTCAAAGTGATATAACTCCCACCCACATCTCCACTGAGTAAGTCATAGTGATATAACACCCACCCACATCTCCACTGAGTAAGTCATAGTGATATAACACCCACCGACATCTCCACTGAGTAAGTCATAGTGATATAACACCCACTGACATCTCCACTGAGTAAGTCATAGTGATATAACACCCACTGACATCTCCACTGAGTAAGTCATAGTGATATAACACCCACTGACATCTCCACTGAGTAAGTCATAGTGATATAACTCCCACTGACATCTCCACTGAGTAAGTCATAGTGATATAACACCCACTGACATCTCCACTGAGTAAGTCATAGTGATATAACACCCACTGACATCTCCACTGAGTAAGTCATAGTGATATAACACCCACTGACATCTCCACTGAGTAAGTCATAGTGATATAACACCCACTGACATCTCCACTGAGTAAGTCATAGTGATATAACACCCACTGACATCTCCACTGAGTAAGTCATAGTGATATAACTCCCACTGACATCTCCACTGAGTAAGTCATAGTGATATAACTCCCACTGACATCTCTACTGAGTAAGTCATAGTGATATAACTCCCACTGACATCTCCACTGAGTAAGTCATAGTGATATAACACCCACTGACATCTCCACTGAGTAAGTCATAGTGATATAACACCCACTGACATCTCCACTGAGTAAGTCATAGTGATATAACTCCCACTGACATCTCCACTGAGTAAGTCATAGTGATATAACTCCCACTGACATCTCCACTGAGTAAGTCATAGTGATATAACTCCCACTGACATCTCCACTGAGTAAGTCATAGTGATATAACTCCCACTGACATCTCCACTGAGTAAGTCATAGTGATATAACTCCCACTGACATCTCTACTGAGTAAGTCATAGTGATATAACTCCCACTGACATCTCCACTGAGTAAGTCATAGTGATATAACTCCCACTGACATCTCCACTGAGTAAGTCATAGTGATATAACTCCCACTGACATCTCTACTGAGTAAGTCATAGTGATATAACTCCCACTGACATCTCCACTGAGTAAGTCATAGTGATATAACTCCCACTGACATCTCTACTGAGTAAGTCATAGTGATATAACTCCCACTGACATCTCTACTGAGTAAGTCATAGTGATATAACACCCACTGACATCTCCACTGAGTAAGTCATAGTGATATAACACCCACTGACATCTCCACTGAGTAAGTCATAGTGATATAACTCCCACTGACATCTCCACTGAGTAAGTCATAGTGATATAACTCCCACTGACATCTCCACTGAGTAAGTCATAGTGATATAACTCCCACTGACATCTCTACTGAGTAAGTCATAGTGATATAACTCCCACTGACATCTCCACTGAGTAAGTCATAGTGATATAACTCCCACTGACATCTCTACTGAGTAAGTCATAGTGATATAACTCCCACTGACATCTCCACTGAGTAAGTCATAGTGATATAACTCCCACTGACATCTCTACTGAGTAAGTCATAGTGATATAACTCCCACTGACATCTCCACTGAGTAAGTCATAGTGATATAACACCCACTGACATCTCTACTGAGTAAGTCATAGTGATATAACTCCCACTGACATCTCCACTGAGTAAGTCATAGTGATATAACACCCACTGACATCTCCACTGAGTAAGTCATAGTGATATAACACCCACTGACATCTCCACTGAGTAAGTCATAGTGATATAACTCCCACTGACATCTCTACTGAGTAAGTACTGTGATACACCAAGACAGCTCTGCACCACGCCGACACCTTTAAGGAGTACCGTATTCAACTTAATAATCGCACATCCCTTGATAAGCGCACACCCCCTTCTTTGGCCTGATTTTAGAGTATAAAACTCTGCCCAAATAAACTCTGAACTACTAAAAACATGGGGAAAATGGATGGTGGGGTGTGTGCTAATAGCTTAATAAATTAATTTTTTTTTAATGAAAAAATATCTTTAAGCGCACTGTGCGTTTATTACGTCGAATACGGTAAGTTTAAGTAAAATAGCACTCAATGACAATGACACACTGACATGTTCACTATATAATATACCATCCATGCAGTGTCTGTGTTATAATACCCACCACCTGTAAGTAGGGATGTCATTGGTATCGAATTTTATGAGTTATCAGTTATTCACTATTTTGGTGTCGATTTAGGTAATATATCAGTTATTCATTATATAAAAAGAAGAGGTAGATTAGGCCACATTTTCTCAATTCTAGCTTACAGACACGGTAAAAAATTGAAGTACAGACAGTGAAATGAAAGAAAATCTTAATATTCTTATTTCTTGTGATAGATATGAAAATTTGTAATATTTAGAATAACATTTTGTCTTTCACTTTTACTACCTAAATACCTTAATAATGATAAGATTTACACACCATAAAAACTGACATAAAGCACAAAAAGTATCCAAGATGGCGGCGTATCGTTACCAAGCAATTGTCGATTCAGTTATCCAATACATAAGAAATAGCGATATATTGATACCTGTGATACCAATGACATCCCTACCTGTAAGATAACATGTTGTTTCACCGGTCCCGTTACCAGAGTGCTGCGTCGTGAGTCGACCACCGGCCGCTACTGTGCCATCCTCCGCAAGGTCAAGGACAAGAAGGGAGACGACAAGCAGTTCATCGAGGTACGAGGCAGCAACCGGAGACATCTAGTCTTCAGAGTTTCCTGCATTCAAGATTTCAATACTAAGTTTCAAAGCTTAGATTTGGTTGGAAAGATCATTTTGTATATTAAGAAGACTACCAGTAAATACATTTTAAAATAATCAAGAAAAGAAATCAAAGATTTCTCTATTTGTCCTGAATAAGTTTAATAAGATTAGATGGAAGTTACCCCCAATAAATCAGGGGCATCCATGTCAACATTTTTGCAAGTTTAAAAAGAAAGTTTAACAACCAGGATGTTGATACATTTGAATTTGTTTTTAGAGATCCTTCATCTTGCTTTGATGTCTGAACCCCCCCCCTTCTTTTTAAATTCCTGGGCACCATTTGACATATCTTTTATATGCCACTCGACTCGGTTGTGTCTAGATATGGGATGACGCCAACAAGATCCAGAACATTGACGTGAGCAGCCTGGAACAGCACGGCAAGGTGTACGAGGACGGTACATTACATTACATTACATTCAATCTGTTTTTAGGAATAACATTTACATTCACAACATTTATATTTACAAATTTACATGCAAATTAATTTCAATATAAACATTAAATACATTAAAATTCTATACATTGAAAAATCGATTTGTTTATATTTGCATTTTTTTGAAGAAAATTGTGGGTGCTCACATTGATATAAAGGGACCGGGCTGTAAATAACTGTCCACTGTTGACCTGCTACATGTTTCAGGTCAGTTCGGCAGCTTTGAGTGGTCGAGTACCGGGCTGTAAATAACTGTCCACTGTTGACCTGCTACATGTTTCAGGTCAGTTCGGCAGCTTTGAGTGGTCAAGTAGTGGGCTGTAAATAACTGTCCACTGTTGACCTGCTACATGTTTCAGGTCAGTTCGGCAGCTTTGAGTGGTCGAGTTCCGGGCTGTAAATAACTGTCCACTGTTGACCTGCTACATGTTTCAGGTCAGTTCGGCAGTTTTGAGTGGTCGAGTACCGGGCTGTAAATAACTGTCCACTGTTGACCTGCTACGTGTTTCAGGTCAGTTCGGCAGCTTTGAGTGGTCGAGTTCCGGGCTGTAAATAACTGTCCACTGTTGACCTGCTACGTGTTTCAGGTCAGTTCGGCAGCTTTGAGTGGTCGAGTTCCGGGCTGTAAATAACTGTCCACTGTTGACCTGCTACATGTTTCAGGTCAGTTCGGCAGCTTTGAGTGGTCGAGTACCGGGCTGTAAATGACTGTCCACTGTTGACCTGCTACGTGTTTCAGGTCAGTTCAGCAGTTTTGAGTGGTCGAGTAGCGGGCTGTAAATAACTGTCCACTGTTGACCTGCTACATGTTTCAGGTCAGTTCGGCAGCTTTGAGTGGTCGAGTACCGGGCTGTAAATAACTGTCCACTGTTGACCTGCTACATGTTTCAGGTCAGTTCGGCAGCTTTGAGTGGTCGAGTAGCGGGCTGTAAATAACTGTCCACTGTTGACCTGCTACGTGTTTCAGGTCAGTTCGGCAGCTTTGAGTGGTCGAGTTCCGACACCCACCTCCTGTACGTGGCAGAGAAGAAGCGCCCCACACCCAAGTCCTACTTTGACACCAAGACGAAACCAGCCACGGGCCCCGAGGACGAGGAGAGCGGCAAGGTGAGGGGGCGCCCTGTGTTGACTCAAGTTTATAGAGCTGATTATTCCACTGTGGTTTTTACAATGCAATTAAAGTACCGTAAATTCCCGCGTACTACCCGCGGGTTGTACGCGAACCAAACTCAGTTTCATTTGATACCAGACATGCCTATATAGGGTGCCGTGCGGGTAATACGAGGGTTTTTATCACTGTAGAACAGTACTAAAATTGACATTTTCAGATCCAAAACCGGGTTATAAGATTCTCCTGAGTTGGGGGTGCGGGTTATGCACGAGATGCGTGTAATACGCGGGAATTTACGGTAATATGTGATTTACACTGGGACCGTCTTGTCATAAAGTCATGACATGTTTTAACTGGGAGCTTAGTTCTATGCTAATTCATGTGTCTAAAACACATGTGTAATGACCATCTGATGGTAGCGTCTGTAACAAAGCGGTAGAGTGCGCATGGTTTTCGGGGGACCAATCTGTGGCAGCGATAGATGTACAAAAGTAATCTCAGATTTGATCAGAGCTGAATATAGGCAGATATAAGACAAACCAAATTTGGGAAGTTCGAGGGCTCTGCCCACGATTTGTCAAATAACAATAAAACCAACTAGCACTATGCGTGGAGAGTTTAAGTAGAACACAGAGATTATTCCCATCACCGTCGCTACCTCGGATCTCGTGACCATACGGTTAGGATCGTAGGGTCTCCGTCTGTAATAATGAGCAGTACTGAGCAGGTCTGTTACGAGGGCCTGTAACGGGCGTCAGTAACAAGCGTCTGTAACGGGCGAGGGAGACGAGTTTCTGTATTGTGACAACTGAATGTCCTGCCACCGTTACATAGATCTCATATTTACAGGGGGATGAGTTCCTGTACAGAGATGACTGGGGGGAGCAGCTGACAGGGAAGTGTGACTCTGTGCTCTGTGTGTTGGACGTGGAGGCGGGACAGACCAGCACGCTCGACAACCTGCCCGAGGACGTCTTCCCCGGACAGGTAAGGACCACCGCTATGTGTGTTACATACAACAAATATAGAACTATGTTAGATTAACTTCCATTAGGAAACAGGCACTCCATCTCAATTTGTGTAACTTCTACCATATTTGGAGAAATATCATTTAGACTTTGAAAGTAAGACCATTTTTTATTTCAAGTGTCTTCCCGCAAGACTCTCTTTAAGATCTCTGACCATCTCTTGAAATTGGAAACATTTTTATCAATGATTCTTAACATAGATATTTCTTCCACATGTGTGCCTTCTTACAATGTAGATCTGATGCCCTACCCCTAGGCCACCTTTTTTTGATAACTTGGATTATGGGCACTCAGAGCAAATATTTTGGGGGCGGGAGGAAAAAAAGCAAAAAAAAGCTGCCCTTCAGTACTGAAATTTTCCAGGGGGTGGAAGGAAAAAAAACAAAAAAAACAACATGGAAAGTCTTCTTTTGGCTATTAAATGAGGGTATATTCAGAAATATTCCCTAATATCCCCAATTTTGGAGGCGTAATTCTGGGTGTTTGCTAGTCAGAATGTACTTTTTTTTTTGTTGCTAAAATTCTCAAAAAATCCCAACTATTTTTTTTTTTGCAATATGCCAAAATTCCCATCGGCGGATCCGTAATCTAAGTTATCAGAATAAAAGGGCCTTAGCTGTCAATGTTATGTATGATGTTTGTGTTGCAGGCGGTGTGGTGTAAGGACGATGCGGGTATCGTGTGTGTGGGCTGGTACCCCAACCCCTACAAACTGGGCGTCATCTACTGTCCCATGCGCAGGTAACACTTACATACACAGCCGGCTCATACTTGTACTTAAAGTGACATGGTTTGATTTTTTTCATATTTCAAATCCTGCTTAAATGTGTTTCAAATGTTAGTACAATATCATATTTGAAGGATAGGGCCTAATGAAATGTCATGTATGGGCAATAATAGCCCAATTATAGGGTCAGATGTGACCCAAGTATAGCA
Organism: Harmothoe impar; assembly: GCA_947462335.1. NCBI lineage: Eukaryota > Metazoa > Annelida > Polychaeta > Phyllodocida > Polynoidae > Harmothoe > Harmothoe impar. The sequence continues at coordinate 121,811,447 of OX381704.1, read as the reverse complement.
TTTTACAGTGTATTTTCAATGGGGGAATTATAGCGGGCACTCCAAAATTAATAAATTGAGCCATAATCTGATAATTAGTCGAATTATAAGCTAAATTCTAGGGAATGTGATGAAACAAAGTAGGTAGCACATGAAGAAATGCCATAGGGTACATTCTGGTTCATTTTTAACAAAATAAATATTTGAGCCATAGTCATTGGACCATGTCACTTTAAGGTCCGATCTATTCCATATTATTAACTTCTTCTTATTAAAATGTGTCTCAAATTTTATTACAGTGTGATATTTGGAGGATGAGGCACAATAAAATATTCTTGATGGACAATTTAGAGGGCCCACTAGCACAGGTTTAGTCTGCTTTTCTCAATGGAAAGTCGTAAATTGAGCATAGAACTGAGGAATGCTGTTTAATGAAGTAGGTAGGATGTGAAGTTTGGCAATATTGAACACGACTGTAACTGGTCACTCTGTGTAGGCAACCATATTTTTCCCCTTTAACACTGAACTGGTCCCCATCATCACTGTAGTAACAGTACATAGTTAGCTGATCACCTATGGTGGGTGGTTGTGTTTGTAAGTTAAACTACAGGGGTAGTCTTCAATCTTTATTTCAGTCTGATTTTTCTGTTATTGCATTAATTTAATGAGGCTAGCAGTCACCTAAATGACCACATATACCTAAACTAAGATTCTACCAACTATCATGTAAGAATATCAAGTATTTACACCGCAAATAGACAGAATCTGTTAGGCCACTTAAAATCAATTATCAGCTTTGCGGACCCTTTTTAGGAAAAAAAGGTGCGGGAGGGCGCTTTTTATTTTATTTTGTTTCACCTTTTTCTAGAGGTGCGGGATGGCCTTTTTCTTTTTTTCAAGAACATTGGTGGTCTGCACTTGGAAATAAGGATGAAAACACTCTTTGAATTGTATTTCTATCCTCATTAATAGCCGAGATATTGATAATATTGGAAAGGTATTGCTGGTGTTTTCTTCCATGCGCCATTTTTGGTCTTTTTTTTCTATTAAACCTAAAAAAAAAGGTTGATGCGGCCCTTTTAGACAGGTGCGGGCGCTGTCCGCGAAGCTGATAATCGGTTTTAAGTGGCCTTAGCATTGCTTACTCACCGTCGGCCATCATTGATCAGATAACTATACATTCCAGGCCCAGTGTTCCTACAGTGATCATAAACAGTCATCTTGTCCCCCTACAGCACTGTAACTTGTCCCCTTGTAACACTTTTTCTAGTACTTTATTCATCTATTCTTTTACCATTAATAATTCTTATTTCAGGAGTTCCCTCTTCTACATAGACCTGAAAACCAGCACCTACAGTAAGTCATGTGTACCTCCATTCTAGAGCAATCAGCGATTATGAAAATACATAACTAGTAATACTATATTCCCTATTTATTGAACCAGGGCACCCCTGTGCCAGGTTCTTATACGACAGGTATTTTTGCGATTTTTGCCAAAATAATCCCTTGCCTTTTGTGTCTTATTTTGCTGTGAAAAACCTGCAAATAAAATATTTAAATGCTGCAGCATACAAGTGTTGATCGATGCCAATCAATGCCATCAAATATTGAAACAAAAAAAGCAATATTTCATACACAAAATTGATATTGAAAAAAGAGTCACCTAAACAGCACAAAACCAACTTTTTCAGCTCAATTTCTCAAGGGTTTCAAGTGATATGTATAAATATATATATGTCTGTACTCCGTGATTGTAGCTGTACTGGGTAGCACCAAACACGCGGTGCGCAGTCCGCGTTTCAGTCCTGACTTCACCAAGTTGGTGTGGCTACAGAACCCGGCCGCGGGGCCCCACTTCCAGTGCTCTCAGCTCATGATGGTACGCCAACCTGTTTTAGCTATCTATCTGTCTTCTTTATTACCTCATAAATAAAAGATCGCGGAATTTGTGGTACTCCCCTACCAATATCAATATCAAAAGCTTAAGGGCAAATTGAACGTTGACCATTAAGACGGTATGAATCGGAACTATTAGAAGGTTTTGAAACAGTGAAATATTCACATGAATTATAGCCAGAAAAATGAATGGTCATTTTCTAAAAACACTGGTTGGGGGCTGGATCTGGCTGTCTCTCCACCCATTTTTGAAATATGAACAGTCTACATATTCATAGGTACCGTAAGTTCCCGTGTATAACCCGCTTCTCGCGTATAGCCCGCACCCCTAACTCAGGGAAGTCCTATAACCCGTTTCTGGATCTGAAAATGTCTATTTTAGTAGTGTTCTATAATGATAAAAACCCTCGTATAACCCGCACCATATAGGCATGTTTGGTATCAAATGAGTGCTGAGTTTGGTTCGCGCACAACCCGCGGGTAGTACGCGGGAATTTACGGTATGTACTGTTTGCTTCCTTGCAGTGTGACTGGTCGACAAAAGGCATCCTGACCGTGCTAGACGTGGTACGCAGCGCTCCAGGTACGTCAGGCACTTTAGGCCACTTAAACAAATAAAATGGTTTCTCATCACCACGCGCGTCATAAAAATCAGTTTTTGAGGGAATTTTTTTTTCTTTTGCAAATTTTTGTTAAAAAAACATGATAAAAATGGACAAATATTGGCATATTTATATAGCTTACATTTTCCTCACTTCCTAAGACCAATAAGTTCTTACCAAACTACTAAAATCTGAATTTAGGTTGTGAAAAACATATATTTATTATTCTCTACATTTTAGCCCGCAAGTAAAAAAAACAAAAAGCTCCCTCGTCATATTTTTCAGTCCTTTTTTGAGTGGCCTAAAATACTGAAATTTCTATTTCATCAAATTCATCTCTACACTTTCCCCAACCCTTCACTGTCGTAGTGTATATTCCAACACTACAATACGTTACTATTTGTAGCGGACCAGTACCAGGGTATCTACACGTTGTGCCTCCCGCGGCGGTGCTGGTCTGACGACAGTCAGCGCCTCCTCTTCTCCACACACTGCCGCAGCCTGGTGGTGAGTACAGGAACTAACACAGTATTATACTAAACTAACTAAACCTAAACTAGTACAGTATTATACTAAACTAACTAAACCTAAACTAGTACAGTATTATACTAAACTAACTAAACCTAAACTAGTACAGTATTATACTAAACTAACTAAACCTAAACTAGTACAGTATTATACAGTAAAATTCCTCTATTACGAATTCGGTTACAACGAATTTTCGGTTATAACAAACAAACTGCTCTGCCAGAAACATTTCCCCTTTTATCTATAGTGAAAAAATCCCCTTATAACGAATTTACTTTGATCCAAATTCGTTTATAACGAACTTCTTTGGCTAGATATTAATTCAATTTATGTAAATTTTACCATTCTGAATTACAAAACATTATGCTAACATCAAACTTCAAACATTCCCCACCCATACCACCCCTCTCAGGAAGCCCTGGTGCCCGCCCTGGTGGCTCTGGGGAGTCGCTGTGGTCCATGCCCCCGCCCCTACCCCCGCTCAAGAAGCCCTGGTGGCTTGGGGGGGGGGGGGGTCGCTGTGGCCCTTGTCCCCCCCCCCCCACCTACTACCGCTCAGGAAGCCCTAGTGGCTTGGAGGAGTCGCTGCGGCCCCTACCCCCACCCCCCCAACCACTGCTTTGAAGTTTGGACTCAGGGGAGGTAGCTTTGGGGGAGGGGGGGGGGTACAGGGGTACCCTCGGCCCCTGAGCGGGCTGTAGAGGTGTGGGAGTTCTGTTTGACACCAGGAGGGAAAGGTGGGGGGGGTGCATGTGCTTCTTTTTTGAAGCTATTAAACTTTTTAATAGCTTATACCGTGTATATGCTATATTTATTTCATAGTGTCTATATTTCATTTCATGATAAGAATCGTAAACATTTCAGCAGAACCTATTAGTGTATTCCTGTGTTATTTCCTTATTTATATAATAAGGGGTTAGACACACATTTCCTACGTCTTCTGACCATATTGGAGTGTCTATAATGCTGTATTTGGATACTACGAAATTCGTTTATAACGAACTTTTCTGCTGGACCAAAGCACTTCGTTATAACGGAATTTTACTGTACTAAACTAACTAAACCTAAACTAGTAGTCTACATAAACACGACAGTCAGCGCCTTCTCTTCTCTACACACTGCCGCAGCCTAGTGGTGAGTACAGGAACTAACATCTTCCCGCCTATAAAATAATTTTCTTCTGTATTTTCCGTGCTACAATGGTGAAGACACGAAAAAAATAAGTTTCCTTCAAGAGAGATTGACACAAACAAAATTGTGAATCAAACAAAAAGTGCAAGACTACATTTATAAGCTTGGCATACACTTTCAGACTTACATCCTGAGTTTCACAGAAGTTCATGTCAGACTACTTGGAGACTTCCTCGCAATTTCTTTGCGAAAATAATATGACTTTATGTTTGTGTTGTACAGAAAGCGGTGGTGGTGGACACAGTGGCCGGCACGGTGACCATGCTACCATGTGGGGGTAAGTCATTTTACTCACAGAGAAAATATAACATAAATTCCCAAGGATAACCTGCATCTCACATCATATTGGAAAAAAACTAGAAAGGGGATTTAAACAAAATACACACTACAATATCAGGGCAGTATTCTGTGAAATAAATAAATAAAGTAGCTTGTATTGGAGAAGTCAGGGTACTTTAGTAACTGCCAGTAAGGATGTGAGCTGTTGATATGACATATAAGATGGTCTGTTTATGTAGTATCTTTACAGCCAGGTAACATGACATGTAGATGTGAGGGTAATTTGTGTGTTTCAGGTAACATGACATGTAGATGTGAAGGTAGTTTGTGTGTTTCAGGTAACATGACATGTAGATGTGACGGCAGTTTGTGTGTTTCAGGTAACATGACATGTAGATGTGAGGGTAATTTGTGTGTTTCAGGTAACATGACATGTAGATGTGAAGGTAGTTTGTGTGTTTCAGGTAACATGACATGTAGATGTGACGGCAGTTTGTGTGTTTCAGGTAACATGACATGTAGATGTGACGTAGTTTGTGTGTTTCAGGTAACATGACATGTAGATGTGACGTAGTTTGTGTGTTTCAGGTAACATGACATGTAGATGTGACGGCAGTTTGTGTGTTTCAGGTAACATGACATGTAGATGTGACGGCAGTTTGTGTGTTTCAGGTAACATGACATGTAGATGTGACGGCAGTTTGTGTGTTTCAGGTAACATGACATGTAGATGTGACGGCAGTTTGTGTGTTTCTGGTAACATGACATGTAGATGTGACGGTACTTTGTGTGTTTCAGGTAACATGACATACAAGTAGATGTGACGGCAGTTTGTGTGTTTCAGGTAACATGACATACAAGTAGATGTGACGGCAGTTTGTGTGTTTCAGGTAACATGACATACAAGTAGATGTGACGGTAGTTTGTGTGTTTCAGGTAACATGACATACAAGTAGATGTGACGGTAGTTTGTGTGTTTCAGGTAACATGACATACAAGTAGATGTGACGGTAGTTTGTGTGTATCAGGTAACATGACATACAAGTAGATGTGACGGTAGTTTGTGTGTTTCAGGTAACATGACATACAAGTAGATGTGACGGTAGTTTGTGTGTTTCAGGTAACATGACATACATGTAGATGTGACGGTAGTTTGTGTGTTTCAGGTAACATGACATGTAGATGTGACGGTAGTTTGTGTGTTTCAGGTAACATGACATGTAGATGTGACGGCAGTTTGTGTGTTTCTGGTAACATGACATGTAGATGTGACGGCAGTTTGTGTGTTTCTGGTAACATGACATGTAGATGTGACGGCAGTTTGTGTGTTTCAGGTAACATGACATGTAGATGTGACGGCAGTTTGTGTGTTTCAGGTAACATGACATGTAGATGTGACGGCAGTTTGTGTGTTTCTGGTAACATGACATGTAGATGTGACGGCAGTTTGTGTGTTTCAGGTAACATGACATGTAGATGTGACGGCAGTTTGTGTGTTTCAGGTAACATGACATGTAGATGTGACGGCAGTTTGTGTGTTTCTGGTAACATGACATGTAGATGTGACGGCAGTTTGTGTGTTTCTGGTAACATGACATGTAGATGTGACGGCAGTTTGTGTGTTTCAGGTAACATGACATGTAGATGTGACGGCAGTTTGTGTGTTTCAGGTAACATGACATGTAGATGTGACGGCAGTTTGTGTGTTTCTGGTAACATGACAGAGACATGTAGATGTGACGGCAGTTTGTGTGTTTCAGGTAACATGACATGTAGATGTGACGGTAGTTTGTGTGTTTCAGGTAACATGACATGTAGATGTGACGGCAGTTTGTGTGTTTCAGGTAACATGACATGTAGATGTGACGGCAGTTTGTGTGTTTCAGGTAACATGACATGTAGATGTGACGGCAGTTTGTGTGTTTCAGGTAACATGACATGTAGATGTGACGGTACTTTGTGTGTTTCAGGTAACATGACTTTGTGTGTTTCAGGTAACAACGTGGGCTGCACGGTGGTAAAGGACGTACATCGAGACCTGGTCGTGGCCTCCTGCTCCAGCCCCAACCAGCCCAACTTCATTGTGAGTATAGTCACATTGTCAGCTTTTAAACCATAATGAGGCCAAAAAAACAAAAAAAAATGTTTATTTCATGCCACCTGATCGACCCTATCCATGCAGGGCCGACACTACGTTTTTTAAAGAAATTTCCGTATTTTTACCCTTTTTAGGGTCTTCGGAGAAGCTGGCTAGTATTTTCACGTTAAAAAAAAAAGTAAAAAAAATTCGATCTATCGACCCTACATTTTCTGCCCATGTTACCTAAATAAACGTGTTTTTTTTTGGCCTGAGCGACAAAGTGCTTTAATGTGCTATCTTGTCATATTGATGCATAAATACAGCCATGGCAAATAGACTCTCCAGGGCTTCATAAATATGCTTATCTAAATACCTAAAACTGAGTCACAAGTAAAAGCCATGTTGGCTGTTTCTGCCTGTAGGTGGCAGGTCAGCTGCCGTCAGCAGGCAAGGAGTCGACCCTGACCTGGACGCCGCTCGATGTGGAGCCTCCGCGATTCTTGGACCTCACCTGGCGCATCATTCCCATCTCACCCCCCGCCGACCAGGTCAATGCTAAATACGGTGAGTACCCCCCCCCCCAATCTCACCCCCGGCCGACCAGGTCAATGCTAAATATGGTGAGTACCCCCTCCCCCCCATCTCAACCCCCGCCGACCAAGTCAACACTAAATACGGTGAGTCATTCAACCTCCTGACCTTACTGACATTGACTGACAGAGGTCATGACATTGACTGACAGAGGTCAGGACATTGACTGACAGAGGTCATGACATTGACTGGCACAGGTCATGACATTGACTGGCACAGGTCATGACATTGACTGGCACAGGTCATGACATTGACTGGCACAGGTCATGACATTGACTGACAGAGGTCATGACATTGACTGACAGAGGTCATGACATTGACTGACAGAGGTCATGATATTGACTGACAGAGGTCATGACTTTTTATGGCAGAGGTCATGACATTGACTGACAGAGGTCATGACATTGACAGACAGAGGTCATGACTTTTTATGGCAGAGGTCATGACATTGAGTGACAGAGGTCATGACATTGACAGACAGAAGTCATGACATTTACTTCCAGAGGTCATGACCTTGACTTCCAGAGGTCATGACCTCAGGCCATTAGACGTAGTCTCAGGAGATACCCAAACCATTTGTTACAGGCTTTGGTCTGTCTTATTCTCAATGGTGCAAAGGCCCCTCCCAGACCCGTAAATTGGACATCAACTACACACGGTATTGGAGTTAGTGACAAGGGATGAGACCCATTTATTAACTGTTACAAGTGACAAGTCTTAAACCATGACAAGGTGACAAGGCGCCTGTTAACATAACTACCGACACAGAACCCTCCACCCACCTATCTACGTAATAACTTCACATACCACCTTACATGTCATAACAGCTCTAGGGCCTAAAAAAAAGTTGTTGTTTTCCGGTAACATGGCCAAAATGAAACAGGGTCGGTGGGTCAGATTTAAAAGAAAACTTACAATTTTTCTTTTGTAAAAAAGGTTGATTTTTTGCTGTAAAAATGCCAAAATTGTTATTTATTTTTCTAAAAAAATTCTTTAAAAAATTAGGGTCGGTCCCAAAAACGTGGGGTCGGTCGGGATAGCGGAACACAATTCTTTTTTAGGCCTAACTATTAAAGCTAACAACACAGCTTGGTTCTGACAGTTTAATGTGATAATAATGTTGTATGTTTAATGCTATAATAACGTTGTATGTACATGTTGCAGGTGCTATGGACTATGATGCCATTCTGCTAGAACCGACGGAACAAGTCGCCGGGAAGAAACCTCCACTGGTTGTGTATCCACACGGTATGTAAAGAATAGGCGTAGCCCTGTAGAGACCGCATGATGCATAAAGGTCATCTTCATTTGTAGTCATGATACACTAATGCAGCCCCGGCGAGTCATGATGCACCAATGCAACCCTCTCTAGTGACTCGCCGGTGCTGAATGGGTGCATCATGCTGACCCTTCTGGGGAGTCTCAACCCCTTAGGCGGGGCATGGTGCTTGAATGCAGCAGTGGGGAGTTACTCGCCAGGGCTGCATTCATACATCATGACGTCTAAGGGTATGATGCATTAAGGCATCATGCCATCCTTAAAGGGTTAACGGCCACAGTTCAATAACACAATGCGTGAATGCAGCACTGCTGAGTTGGTCGCTGGGTTGCCTTGGTTCATCATGACGACAAGGGCATAGCGCCCTGAAAGGGTTAATAGCGTATTATCCTGAGTAACGGGCAATAAGGAGAGGTTCAGAACACAATGGTTATGGGAATGTATATGTATATCACCGTTAAAGGATAGCTTTGAAATTGCTGTAAACGTAACAAGTAACCCTGCCTACAAGCCGAAATAAAAAATATCGATTAATTTTATATAATTCAAAAACTTGACGTTAAACTAACTTTTGGCTTTGAGGCTGGGTTTTACGGTGCATCTTAACCTCTAATGCACACACGTTTTAAATTACACGGCACGCCTTAGCGGCATCCATGTTGGACATGTTTAATCAACCATTAAAGCTATCCTCATTTTAAGCCACACCAAAAAAAAAAGGTCTACAGATTTTCATTTTCATCAAATGGTTCGAGCGAGCGAAATTTTTCTCTAAATTTTTAATCTAATTATTTAATCTAATTTTTTTTTGTCTGCAGATTTTAACCTTGAATCATTGGAGCGGGCAACTTTTTTTCTTCTTTTGAGGGAAACCTTTTTACAAACTCCCAAATCTGGCTATCGATCAGAAAAAGAAAAAGGGCCACCAAAAAAAAAGAGTTCAAATTTCTCATCAAAATAGTGTGGGCGCATCTGTAGACACTTTTCTTTTTTTTTCAAAATTCTTTTTAAATTTACATTTTCAAAAATATGGTGTGGGAAATCTGTAGACCAACTTTTTTTTTTTGGTGTGGCCTAACAAGACAACAACCAGAACTTTAACATACTGGGTGTGATCTACTGAATGTGACCAGCCGTCTAGAACAGACATCCTTAATTCTTATAAGGAAGATGTTTCTACAGTTCTGTGCCTGTGTATCTAGTCAGGTTATAGTCCAGGTTTTTCACCAGTATATTGAAGTACAACTTCTGCATTATATACATATATATTCAGGGTTCCCACAAAAATGTCAGATTGAAATTCTATGACATTTCCATGAGAAAAATCTCTATTTTCTTTGACATTTATGACATGCTTTTGAGCGTCAGCGGGGGTTGGTCCCTGAGAAAATTTCTCAAATATAGAAAGCAAATGGTACATTTTAGGAGATTCTTTTTAATATTAATTCCATTATTTTCATTTTCCATGACATTTACAAAATTTTATGTCATTCCATAACTTTCCAGACAGCTTTTAAATTCCATGACATTCCATGACACGTGGGAACCCTGATATTATGGATTCATTTGACCATTAGGCCAAGATAAAGTTAGTCTATAGATTTTTATATTTTTTTATGGTTTGATTAAGTGAATTAAAAAATAATATAACTGTTTTCTCTGGATTTTGTCCATGAAAAAGTGGAGTGAGCGATAATTTTACTTTCATTCATAAACCACTGCTCAGAAAACAGTCCCCGGTGAACAATGGTAACGAAAGCCCTGTGGATGTGTGGGGATCAAGAAAGAATTAAGATAAATCAAATCCAATTCTTGAAAATTAAGGTGAGCGAAATCCATAGACAAAATCAGTTTTTCAGTCAGGCCTTACGGCCCAGTAATAACGACAGTAGGTATGGAGACAGTACCCTAAAAACCCAAGTCATAGGTCAAACTTTTTGGGCTATTTGGGGCCTAAATCGGCTCATATTTTCTCAACGTGAGAGCGAGGATTGGCGGTATTTAACAACAATTGAATGAAGAAATGGTTTGAAGAATAGAACTAATATACTATAATAATCAGTGAATTCTATAACGTTTTTGGTTCCCTTATAAGTCCCTTTTCACGTGGAATAGCATATATGACAGTTTAATTAAATACTTTGTATCAAAATCGATTAAAAGCACCTCAAAATAAGCTAAAATGCCTCGGCAGCTGTAGACTAACATTTAATGATATGGATGACCCATGGCCACAGTTAAACCAAGTATTCATGTAGCCAAATAATCTGCAGGCCAATAATGTTTCATTTTAATGGAAATCTACAAAAATATATAGAAAAGGGTACACAATTCTCAGGCAGCGACTTATAACGGTGTCGACCTGCTCTGTCAAAATAAACTAAATACATTTACCGAACAACCCCACCTTTAAGATTTTTTCCTGTCAGGCAATTTTTTCTCTAAAAGTAGGGGTTCATATTATATGGGTGGGGTTTTATTATTAAAGAAAATAATTCTGGAGGATTTCTCATACACAATAATTTTTTCTCAAAGTAGGGGGGGGGGGTCGTCTTAAAGATGGGGTTTTCCGATGATATAAAAAAAAGAATAACAAATATTCGAAATATACCAAATGGAATAATATACACGGATAGAGTACTATTAAAGAAGATGTCAAACTAATGTCCTTTGTACATCCTAAAGTCTTCAATTATCAGTCAGTGAAAGGACGTAATAAACTATTCTATCATATCACGAAAAGTATCGACCCAACGATAGCGAAAATAATAAGTTAATAAATTGAGCTGCAAGGTGTACGCCTTGTGTAAATGCTGCTGGTCCTCCACCACACGGGGCTCGGTGACCCCCCCCCCCCCCCCCCCCCCCCCACACACACGGTACACACAGGTCAGGTGTGGCCACCCCACACAGTCACTGTCCTCAAGGTAACCACATGTGACTAGCATATCCTGGTATTGGCCATTGATCAAGGGTGTGAACAGGGGTGCTGACGAGAAATTTGTCCATAATGCACAGTTCTGCAGTCAGGAGCCTTGGCACAATGCATTGCTTTGAGTCCCGTGTGTATGTGTGTCTCCTGTACAGCTTGTCGACTACCCGCATGGCGCTCGGCAGAGGTCAGTGTGCATGTGAGAGGCTGGACTTCCTGAAGTCTTGGGTTTGGGGACGTCCCCATACTAGGGTGGAGGAGCAGGAGGCCAGTTAGTCAGAAATACAAAATGGCGTCCCTGCCTTGACCCATCAATTAATGCTGATGTCATCTTTACGGATCTATCTAGAAATCCAAGATGGCGCTATTACCATTGTTAGATGACTCAGCAGTAAATTCACATCTCGAGAACTCCTATATGACGTCACATATTAATCCAAGATGGCGTTGGTAACATTCCTACATGACTCAGCATTAAATGCTGATGTCATTTCTATATATAGAACCTCCTTCATGATGTCACACAGAAATCCAAGATGGCAGAAATCCAAGATGGCAGAAATCCAAGATGGCAGAAATCTAAGATGGCAACTTTCTTTTAAAAATTACTATTCCAGTAAATGCCGATGTCACTTCTAAATAATCTCATACATGACATCACACAGAAATCCAAGATGGTAGCCTTCTTACATGACTCAGCAGGAAATGCAGATGTCATTTCTATATTATGATGTCATACTAAAATCCAAGATGGTGGCCTTCTTGCATGACTCAGCAGGAAATGCAGATGTCATTTCTATATTGTGACGTCATACAAAAATCTGTGACGTCATACAACAATTCAAGATGGTGGCCTTCTTACATGACTCAGCAGGAAATGCAGATGTCATTTCTATTTTGTGACGTCATACAAAAATCTGTGACGTCATATAAAAATCCAAGATGGTGGCCTTCTTACATGACTCAGCAGGAAATGCAGATGTCATTTCTATATCATGACGTCATACAAAAATAAATCCAAGATGGCACCGTAGACGTGTAGTGCCATGACCAGCAGTACACGGTCTGGTGTTGGGAGGAGCGACCTCTAGTCGTGTCTAAGGCAGCTCCCAGTAGAACTCTCCACCCTGTTTGTATAAAGGTGTGTTTGGGATCCGCCTTTTTTCTCTCCATGGCTGGAGATTTACACTACAAAGTGCTGTTGTTGGTTTAGGGTGTGTAAAAAGGTGTGGATTGCGGCTGGTGCCGGGTGCGTGTCCTGTAGGCCTTGGTTCTCCTGACAGTCCCCGACTACTGGTACCGGGGTAAAGTTTATTCTGGACGCCATTGTTTCCGCTACCGGTTCCCCACTACTGTTAATAGTTTATCCGAGACGCCATCGTTTTCCGGACTACTGGTAATAGCTTATCCGAGACGCCATCGTTTTCCCGACTACTGGTAATAGCTTATCCGAGATGCCATCGGTAGCCGACGAGGGGTTGTGGCCTTTTTCATCTCCCTGAAACAAACAAGAAGGATAATTAGTTTTCAGAAAATGAAGCATTGATGTCAAGCCTCCACCTGTATAACACTTTATTCACCCTTTAAGGACGGCAGTCGCTAAAAGTCACATTTGTTCTCATGATGCATCACTGTTGAGTAACCAGTGTTGCTGAAATCACGCCGGCACGCTGGTAACAGCCAGCGTAGAATCTTAATAGCCGGTGTGAGGCTATTATTACTATAACACACTGGCTATAATGACTGGCCACACTGAGTAATGCATCATCATGATGCAAGTAACGCGCCAGAACTGCATTGATGCATCACGGCATGATACATGGATACAGCACTGATACTCACCAGGGCTGCATTCATGTATCATGACCACAAAAGTGTACATTGACTATAAGGCTGTGTCTCATGAGATCGGGTGGTTGTTGTTATCTATGACGGGGTGCAATCTATGACCAGCTTGGGGGAAAAGACGCTCTATTTAGGGCAGATGAAGATATAAATGGTGGAAAATGTTAATGGGTGTTTTAAGACTTTATATCACTCATTTTATTTCAATTTATATAGATCTACATCTGCCCTAAATAAACCGTTTTCTTTCAAGCCGGTCATAGATTGTGCACACCCGGTCATAGATTGCACCCATTCATAGATTGCACAAGGTCATAGATTGCACCTGGTCACAGACAAAAACATTGTCCCATGTTCGTGAGACACAGACAAAAACAGTGTCTTTGTCCTGCCCCTGTTCATAATCCTCCTCCACCATCAAAGTCCACAGTACCAGTGGTCATGTACTCAGGGACCCCACCATAATGCAGCCTCGGCATGTAGGGATGAAGGGAGGATTTCACCGTGCAAAGTAATGCTGCCCTTTTTCATTAGTGAATAAAGCGTCCAAAATATTGTAATTAGGGGACATATATATTTGTATTTGTCCTCTAAAATGGATAGGCAATTATCAAATTTTACACTAATAGTAAACTTTACATAGGAACTGATTTGAAGGCATGTAGGAAAGTGGGGGGGGGGGGATAAACTCACTGTTCAGCCTGGTCCACCTTATATTCTGATTACAGGGCCCAGGCTCTACTGTCCCCACTTCTAATTAGAGAGGGGGTTATTCATAATTTTTGTAAACTTTCTACATATATATAGGGTCTAGCCCAATTATGGGGGTGCATTTAGCCTTTGCCAGTGCTTCATTCATGCATCATGCCAACCCTACGAAGGTTGATACCCTTTCAAAGAGACGCAGTGTCAGCGAGTTACTCACCCGGTCTGTAAGGGGGCATCATGCAGACAGATGTACCTTGTGTCAACGTGCCGTCCTTAACCCTTTAAGGACGTCGCTAAAAGATGACAATTGTCATCACGATGGACCAATGCAGCCCCGGCGAGTAACTCGTCAGTGCTGCATTGGTGCATCATGACGACCCTTCGGGAGTGTGTCTACCCCGTAGGGTCAGCATGGTGCTTGAATGCAGCACTGGCGAGTTACTCGCCAGGGCGGCATTCATGCATCATGATGACCAAGGACATGATGCATTAAGGTATCATGTCACCCTTAAAGGTTTAAATGCTTACCCCCTCACCCCCCCCCCCCGTGCCCATCCCTCCGTGTACACAGGGTCCCTAACCAGGGCACGCAGCAGGGCAGAGTTTGACACAGATTGTCATATTACAGGGCAAAAGACCAGCAACGTCTAAGTGGCATAGGCCGATTTTTTTCATATTTTAAATCCTGCTTAAATGTGTTTCAAATGTTAGTGCAATATCGTATTTGGAGGATAGGGTCCAATCAAATGTCATCTATGGGCACTAAGAGCCCAAGTAGAGGTGCAGATGTGGTCCAAGTATACTATTTAACAGTGTATTTTCAATGGGGGAATTAAAGTGTGCACTCCAAAGTTAGTAAATTGAGCCATAAGCTGATAATTAATTGAATCTTAAGCTGAATTCTAGGGAATGAGATTAAATAAAGTAGCTAGCACATGAAGTATAGCCATGGGGAACATTCTGGTTCATTTTTAACGAAATTCAATTTTGAGCCCTAATCATCGGACCATGTCACTTTAAGCCCTTGGGGTGTGTGCAGGTATCAGTGTTATCAGTGGCCATTGCTCTGGGGTGTGGAGGGGGAAGATAAGACATTTAATGCCCATAGACCTATGCTTATTAAATTCAATATGGCCGTCCGGGGTGTTCTGCCCCAATATGGCGGCCCCAATGTGTCTAAGCCGTATGCCGGAGGGGGTGGGCGGTCTTGGTCAGAGTGTGACATACAATTATCATGAAGGAATGGGGAAAACCGTATTATTTTGTGTGATGTAATTTATGTAATTCATGGACAGCTCCTAAAGGTACCCCCCCCCCCCCGCCTCTGTGCCCTTCCCCCATGTACACAGTGATATGTATGAACCCCCCCCCCCCCCCTGTGCTATAGCATGAGGCAGGTATGGAGTACAGGGTGCCTGAAGTACCCCCCCCCCCCATGTACATAATGTACACAGTGATATGTATGGGTCCCTAACCTCCCCACTATATTAATATAGAGCACAGTGCAGGTACTACACTAGAGGAGGCACGGGGGGGGGGGGAGTAGGGGGTCGGGTAGGACAGCTTGGCGGGGGGGGGGGGGGGGCAGGAGGAGGGGTAGAAGAGGGGGGGGGGGGTTAGGTATGACAGACTGGGGGCAGGAGGAGGGGGGGGTTTAAGATCCACCCTGAGAATACAAACTCAGCAAACAAGCGTTATGCCAATACAGGGCGTTATAAACGTTCTGTCCACACCGCGAGTTATGAGCGCTGAGTCCACATAGGGCGGTAACCCTCTCATAGAGCACAGTGCTTTAATGCATCATGCCTGCTGTAGTCATGATGCAGAAATGCAGCCCCGGCAAGTAGCCCCAGGGCTGCATTCATGCATCATGCGGACCCTTTGGGAGTGTATCAAGTTCCAGAGATGCCACTTTTCCTACCTTTGTATTCCTACAGTTGCGCTGGGATTTCTATATAACCTATAACTTATATTAATTTCTTACCTAGTATAGACCTGGTCTCCTACTTCTTGTCTATAGGGGAGTGCCATCTCTGAATGGGCGGCATGATGCATGATTGCAGCACTGGCGAGTTACCTGGCAGGGTCATGCAGTATAATGACAAAGGACACACCAGTAGCACCATAAAGCACCCAGTAGCACCTTAAAGCAGCCTGCGGCCCGTACAGGGTTATGGGTGGTTTGTCCCCTCAGCTTTATCCTGTGAGGGGGGTGGGACGTGCGCGTCGTGAGACGAGGGTAGAGGAGGGAGGGGCGCTGCACGCAGGAACAGCCTGAGAACAGGTTAGGGGAAGGACATAGGGGTAGGGGTGAGAGAGGACAGGAAGGGGACAGGTATAGGTATAGTACTTAAAGTACTAAAATGCCATTAAAATAAAGTTATAATCGCCAGGGTGCTAATAACGTTGAGTACAGTCACCATTTATGAAACCATTTTATTGCGGCTGCCCTATTTAGTGATGCAGCAATACAGCACTGGGTACCTAAAGTCTCGTGTACTACCTGCATCTCACGTGTAACCCGCAACCCAACTCAGGAGAATCCTATAACCCAAAATCCAAAAATGTCCATTTTAGTACTGTTCTATATAGTGATAAAAAAAACTTGCATAACTCGTACCCTATATAGGCATGTTTGGCATCAAATAAAAGCTGAGTTTGTTTTGCGTACAACCCGTGGGGAGTACACAGGAATTCACAGTAGTTACTGGCCTAGGCTGTGTTGGTGCATCTAACCCCCTACTTAACAAGTTAACACACACACGTACCGTTGTCGCCGGTGGTAGACGTACACAATGGCGATGATGACATTCACGATGATGATGACGAGGATCAAACACCCGATGATAATCAGCACCGTCTGGTTCGGCTTATCTGCAGAAATAAATAGGAATACATTTAATAAGGTTCAGTTTACAGGTATCAGACCATACTACAAGGTTGTACAAGAAAGAAGAAAATGGACTAAAATTAAATCCAATCTCTACTTTACCTTACATCAATTTTCTATGAACAAAATTAATTGGATAACAGAAAGATTTACTTGTCGCTCGCTTCCACGCATTTTTTTTGCAAAAGAAAGTTCTAAATTTAAAAATAAGACTAGGATTCTTAGAGAGGGTTTGCAGTACCAGGTTCTTCACAAATATTTTAATGGTATTTTAAATAAGTCTCAATTTTTATGAATTAAAAAGTTCCTTTTCTGTCGTCACTACAGGGGGGCCCCCACAGCATGTTGATGGCAGACTGTGTTTTATAATGTTATTTATGTTGTTGCAGGGGGCCCCCACAGCATGTTCATGGCAGACTGTGTTTTATAATGTTATTTATGTTGTTACAGGGGGGCCCCCACAGCATGTTGATGGCAGACTGTGTTTTATAATGTTATTTATGTTGTTACAGGCGGCCCCCACAGCATGTTCATGGCAGACTGTGTTTTATCATGTTATTTATGTTGTTGCAGGGGGCCCCCACAGCATGTTCATGGCAGACTGTGTTTTATTATGTTATTTATGTTGTTGCAGGGGGCCCCCACAGCATGTTCATGGCAGACTGTGTTTTATAATGTTATTTATGTTGTTACAGGGGTCCCCACAGCATGTTGATGGCAGACTGTGTTTTATAATGTTATTTATGTTGTTACAGGGAGCCCCCACAGCATGTTCATGGCAGACTGTGTTTTATAATGTTATTTATGTTGTTACAGGGGTCCCCACAGCATGTTGATGGCAGACTGTGTTTTATAATGTTATTTATGTTGTTACAGGCGGCCCCCACAGCATGTTCATGGCAGACTGTGTTTTATAATGTTATTTATGTTGTTGCAGGGGGCCCCCACAGCATGTTCATGGCAGACTGTGTTTTATTATGTTATTTATGTTGTTGCAGGGGGCCCCCACAGCATGTTCATGGCAGACTGTGTTTTATAATGTTATTTATGTTGCTGCAGGGGGCCCCCACAGCATGTTTATGGCAGACTGTGTTTTATCATGTTATTTATGTTGTTACAGGCGGCCCCCACAGGATGTTGATGGCAGACTGTGTTTTATAATGTTATTTATGTTGTTACAGGCGGCCCCCACAGCATGTTCATGGCAGACTGTGTTTTATAATGTTATTTATGTTGTTGCAGGGGGGCCCCCACAGCATGTTCATGGCAGACTGTGTTTTATAATGTTATTTATGTTGTTACAGGCGGCCCCCACAGCATGTTGATGGCAGACTGTGTTTTATAATGTTATTTATGTTGTTGCAGGGGGCCCCCACAGCATGTTCATGGCAGACTGTGTTTTATAATGTTATTTATGTTGCTACAGGGGGCCCCCACAGCATGTTGATGGCAGACTGTGTTTTATAATGTTATTTATGTTGTTGCAGGGGGCCCCCACAGCATGTTCATGGCAGACTGTGTTTTATAATGTTATTTATGTTGCTACAGGGGGCCCCCACAGCATGTTGATGGCAGACTGTGTTTTATCATGTTATTTATGTTGTTACAGGGGGCCCCCACAGCATGTTCATGGCAGACTGTGTTTTATAATGTTATTTATGTTGTTACAGGGGGCCCCCACAGCATGTTGATGGCAGACTGTGTTTTATCATGTTATTTATGTTGTTACAGGGGTCCCCACAGCATGTTCATGGCAGACTGTGTTTTATCATGTTATTTATGTTGTTACAGGTGGCCCCCACAGCATGTTCATGGCAGACTGTGTTTTATCATGTTATTTATGTTGTTACAGGGGTCCCCACAGCATGTTCATGGCAGACTGTGTTTTATCATGTTATTTATGTTGTTGCAGGGGGCCCCCACAGCATGTTCATGGCAGACTGTGTTTTATAATGTTATTTATGTTGTTACAGGGGGCCCCCACAGCATGTTCATGGCAGACTGTGTTTTATAATGTTATTTATGTTGTTACAGGGGGCCCCCACAGCATGTTCATGGCAGACTGTGTTTTATCATGTTATTTATGTTGCTACAGGCGGCCCCCACAGCATGTTCATGGCAGACTGTGTTTTATAATGTTATTTATGTTGTTGCAGGGGGCCCCACAGCATGTTGATGGCAGACTGTGTTTTATAATGTTATTTATGTTGTTACAGGGGCCCCCACAGCATGTTCATGGCAGACTGTGTTTTATAATGTTATTTATGTTGTTACAGGGGGCCCCCACAGCATGTTCATGGCAGACTGTGTTTTATAATGTTATTTATGTTGCTACAGGGGGCCCCCACAGCATGTTCATGGCAGACTGTGTTTTATAATGTTATTTATGTTGTTACAGGGGGCCCCCACAGCATGTTCATGGCAGACTTCATGCTGTACCCCTGCGCCCTGTCCCGGCTCGGGTACACCGTCCTGCTCGGTAAGTCAACTTTACATCAATCTGATCCAAGAATGGCTACAGCTTTAAATGATGTAAACCTTTTGTTAAATTACCCTGCTATCTTATAAAACAAGAACAAAATAGATTTTTTGTTTTATTGTCAACATGGCTTTTTCATGTGTGTGACTTGCTACTTGTTGCAGGATTACTGATGTTCTATTGACTTTTGCATATAACTCAGGATTATGTTACCGTAAAACCCCGCCTATAAGCCGACCCCACCGATAAGCCGAAAGTGACTTAAGTGCAAAAAATTCGGCTTATATGAAAACATTTTAACATTTTAGAAAACTCCGCCTATAAGCCGAATGTGACTCTTAGGGACCCTCCAGACCCCACCCAAACCATACCAAAAACAGTCTAAAATATATTTTGATTGTCTTATTTCAATGAAATACCATGTTTTATAAGTTTTACTTGAATACTTCACATGAAAATTATGTTTAATGGCCTTAAAATGAATGAATATTGCTGTCAAAGTTGTCATACTTTTCTACACTATTATTTTTAAAATCTCCGAAAGTGAGTTTAAAGGAAAAAATTCGGCTTATATGCAATAAAAACGGCAAAATAAATTCGGCTTATAGACGGGTTTTACGGTAGTTTGATTTATCATCTAATAGAAAATCAAAAGAAATTGCCATGTCATGGTACTAACTTTCATGATACGGCCATTTGAGCAAAGGAGTACCTCAACTATAGAAATGAATAGGAAAACAGCATTTTCACATTATCTGTCATGGATAATCCCCTTCTTCTATTGATATTGCAACCAAACCTTGGGAATGTATAATGGACATCTATACAAACATTTTAGGACCAATAAAAGAGGGGGTCACGGATGAAATGAGAAAGGCATAAATTTTTGGGGAAAAAATCATTTGCCTTAACTATAGAATCCTGGTTGTCCTAGCAGTGAATATATCTGAACAATGGAGGTATACTGTCAAAATAGTAAATACAAATAGTTGATCTAGGGAAAGTGGTCTATGTAGGAATATGAATACAGCATAAAGAATACTTTTCCTGAGTTTCGATTTTTGCCGCCAGGTGGCTTCTGTGTAGGAACCAGTCATTCCCTTTAACATGATGGTAGTGACTGCGGTTCAGTGTCTGTGCTGGATGTGGGTGATGGTAATGGTAGTGATGATGATGATATATTGCATAACTGAGAGAAGTTCTGTCACTGCTGGATGATGATGATGATGATCATCATCATCATCATGGTGGGGAGCACTCTTACCAGTGCCTGACATTGTCGTAGCTGGCTATGATGTTAATGATGATAGTGACGACGACGATGATGATGATGATGATGTGTACTTACCTGTGAGAGAGGTTCAGGGTCTGTTCTGGCTGTGTATGATGATGATGATGATGATGATGATGATTATACATATCATAACCTAGAGAGGTTTTGTGTCAATACTGGATGTATAATGATGATAGTGATGATGATGATGATGATGAAACTTACCAGAGAAGGGCTCTGGTCTGATGCTGTGGATGATACTGGTGGTAATGATGATGATAGTGATGATGATGATGATGACCTACCTGCGAGAGGCTCGGTGTCTGTGCTGGCGGTGGCTGGGGTATTGATGATGATGATGATAGTGATGATGATGATGATGATGAAACTTACCAGAGAAGGGCTCTGGTCTGATGCTGTGGATGATACTGGTGGTAATGATGATGATAGTGATGATGATGATGATGACCTACCTGCGAGAGGCTCTGTGTCTGTGCTAGCGGTGGCTGGGGTGGTGACACAGTACTGTTTGACAGCGTCGTACTAAGCATGATGGTGATAGTGATAGTGGTGATGATAGTGGTGATGATGATGATGATGATGATAGTGGTGATGATGATGATGACCTACCTGAGAGAGGCTCAGTGTCAGTGCTAGCGGTGGCTGGGGTGGTGACACAGTATTGTTTGACCGCGTCATACTGAGCATGATGGTGATAGTGATAGTGGTGATGGTGATGATGATGATGATGATGATGACCTACCTGAGAGAGGCTCAGTGTCAGTGCTAGCGGTGGCTGGGGTGGTGACACAGTATTGTTTGACCGCGTCATACTGAGCATGATGGTGATAGTGATAGTGGTGATGGTGATGATGATGATGATGATGATGACCTACCTGAGAGAGGCTCAGTGTCAGTGCTAGCGGTGGCTGGGGTGGTGACACAGTATTGTTTGACCGCGTCATACTGAGCATGATGGTGATAGTGATAGTGGTGATGATAGTGGTGATGATGATGATGATAGTGGTGATGATGATGATGACCTACCTGAGAGAGGCTCAGTGTCAGTGCTAGCGGTGGCTGGGGTGGTGACACAGTATTGTTTGACGGCGTCATACTGAGCATGATGGTGATAGTGATAGTGATGATGATGATGATGATGATGATGATGACTTACCTGAGAGTGGCTCTGTGTCTGTGCTAGCGGTGGCTGGGGTGGTGACACAGTACTGTTTGACGGCATCGTACTGAGCTATCAGTGTGGTGCGTGAGGCCACCGTCTTCGGACAGGACCCCGCATTGTTCAAACAGGTCACAGCTGTCTGGGCCTTTCTGTAAGACAAAGATGAGAATGTGTCAGACAGAGGTACAAAGCAGAGTTCCCACCCGTCAGTCAAATGGCAGTTATTTTTTATTTGCTTTAAAAGTCAATTAAATGCCATATTTTGTCAGTCATTTTCTAAATGTTTTGTCAGTCATTTTCTAAATTTTTAGAAAATGTCAGGTGAAATAATATTTTCAAAATGCTCAAAGAGACACCAGAATGTATCATTTGATTTCCAGACTTTTGGAAATCGTCCGGGTCTGCTTATACGCTAAATGAGGGTTATATGTGGGATTTTATGCTACTAAACTTGTCAGTTGGAAGATGTATTTGTTAAATGTCAGTTAAAACAGTGACTGAAAAATAGTGGGAACCCTGACCGTGTTGACCCTATTCCACATAGCCTGAGGTTAATGGCATCATTCAGAACGAAAAAAGGGCCGATAGTCGATTACTAAATTAGCAATTTTCAGACCCCTATGTGGCTAATAAATACGATTTGTCAAGGTTGGGGTGCAGCTTATTTACTGGTTTGTATTCAATGTAATCAACACATGGTAATTGTAGTTCAGATTTTCATGGGTCAAAAAACTGAGATATTTTGGGTTACTTATAGTCCAAAAATCAACCCAAAAAGGGAGGGTGTGTGCGCTTATTACTGGGTGTTAATGAATACGGTAGTTTCCATGTCCGCTAGTCGCATGGCCCGGTGTAGTGGTACTTACTTGCAGGATGCGGAGACATTCTCCCCGTTAGAGCCGCCCGTCTGGATGCGGACCAGGGTATTGGTGTAGTCGACCGTGCAGGCCGCGACCGCCGCCGTCTCCGTGACCTCCTCCAGACAGGCTGTATGGGACAACAAGACTTAGCATCAGTCACCATAAAACCCCACCTATAAGCCGCTATTACCTCCGTCATACAGGCTGTATGGGACAACAAGACTTAGCATCAGTCACCATAAAACCCCACCTATAAGCCGCTGTCAGACAGGCTGTATGGGACAACAAGACTTAGCATCAGTCACCATAAAACCCCACCTATAAGCCGCTGTCAGACAGGCTGTATGGGACAACAAGACTTAGCATCAGTCACCATAAAACCCCACCTATAAGCCGCTGTCAGACAGGCTGTATGGGACAACAAGACTTAGCATCAGTCACCATAAAACCCACCTATAAGCCGCTATTACCTCCCTTAGACAGGCTGTATAGGACAACAAGACTTAGCATCAGTCACCATAAAACCCACCTATAAGCCACTGTCAGACAGGCTGTATGGGACAACAAGACTTAGCATCAGTCACCATAAAACCCACCTATAAGCCGCTATTACCTCCGTCATACAGGCTGTATAGGACAACAAGACTTAGCATCAGTCACCATAAAACCCCACCTATAAGCCGCTGTCAGCTGTCAGACAGGCTGTATGGGACAACAAGACTTAGCATCAGTCACCATAAAACCCCACCTATAAGCCACTGTCAGACAGGCTATAAAGGACAACAAGACTTAGCATCAGTCACCATAAAACCCCACCTATAAGCCGTTATTACCTCCGTCATACAGGCAGTATGGGACAACAAGACTTAGCATCAGTCACCATAAAACCCCACCTATAAGCCGCTGTCAGACAGGCTGTATGGGACAACAAGACTTAGCATCAGTCACCATAAAACCTCACCTATAAGCCGCTGTCAGACAGGCTGTATGGGACAACAAGACTTAGCATCAGTCACCATAAAACCCCACCTATAAGCCGCTGTCAGACAGGCTGTATGGGACAACAAGACTTAGCATCAGTCACCATAAAACCCCACCTATAAGCCGCTGTCAGACAGGCTGTATGGGACAACAAGACTTAGCATCAGTCACCATAAAACCCCACCTATAAGACAACAAGACTTAGCATCAGTCACCATAAAACCCCACCTATAAGCCACTGTCAGACAGGTTGTACAGGACATGGGGAATTAACATTTATTAAACCCTGCCTATAAGACAATTCTTATTTGTCGTTTTTCATTTCCATCAGCCGAATTCTTTTCTTGAATTGGGATTTAGGCTTTAGGTGGGGTTTTAATACATTAGAATAAAGAGAAAATGATTTTTGGAACTTTTGATTTAAGTGCACCACCAAGTTTATTTTCTAGAATTAAATTATGGCTACTTTAGTACTGTGGTTTACTTCCAAAGAATTTTATGGTCAGGCCACACTTTTTTTTAAATTTGTACAGAAAGCCTGTATATCCCAATGTCGGAGGGAAAAATAAAAAGGACCACCCACAATAGAAAGGATGGTCCGACAATAGAAATACAATGATATTTAGGTAAATACATTTTTTTTGAAAAGACTTCAAAACTGGAGAAAATTCCAAAGTCCCATTTTACCTAAATGAAAAGTGGATAGTTGTTTACCTGTCGATTTTAGCTTTCTTTTGGTATATCATATCACATCTTTTATTTTTTTCCTGTTTTTTCTTTCTCTCTGGATTTCACATCGGAGGGAATAAAAAAAAAAGTCTAAAATTCAAATTTTATTTTCATTCTGATTTTGGGCTTTCCTAGTGCGGCGGGCCCGTAACCCAAATTTAAATAAAAGTGTGGCCTGAAGGTCTCACCTACCTGTATTACAATTCAGGTTGCTTTTTGCTACAATGTTGTTGAGGCTGCTCTCCAGGCTGGATACTTTCATGGTCCAGTGTTCGATAACGTCCGTTGTGCACGTGTCGATGGTCGGATTCAAACATGTCTGCAGGTCCGGGATGATCTGACTCGACCTGAAAAGAATGATTATATATAAAGGCTTACTATACAAGTTGTTGCAGACGTTAGGGCAGCTTTTGCATGATTTTCCCTTCTCTAGCAAGGTTGCATGAAACTTTGGTTATTATCTGAATGTGAGTTTGAGAGGAAAAATAAGCCTTATAGTAAAAGTGTTGAAATTGTTTTCACTATACTCCTATATATATCAAAAGCCAACCGCCCTTATAAGCCAAACCCCCACTTTGAGAGAAAGTTAAACAGGTGTAAACTCTAATGATTGCATAATAAACGTCCCTTACATAACAGGGTTGCCACTATCAGGGAAAATGTCGCGGACATTTTTCTTCGTTCCAGGTCAGGCAAATGTCAGGGAATTTCAGACTTTTTTGCAAAATGTCAGGGAAAATGAGATTCTCTGAAATTGTCAGGGAATTAATATTTTGTCGGGGAAAAACTTTGAAATATAAAAAAAAATCACATGTTTTCTTTGAAAAGGCCTGTATTCTACTATCTATAAGTTGAAGGGGAAAAAAAAACTATAGGAAGGGGTATAAATTATGCACCAAGCTGATAAACTATTGGATATCAAGGAGGTAAACAGTTGGTTCAGGAAGGTTCTGAGTGCATTGTGGGTACTTACTGGCAGCTGGCTGTCTGAGACTTGGAGAGGGCCGCAAAGTAACAGGTCTCAGCGGCCGGGTAGTGACATGTGGTGTTTGTACGCTGCACACCTAAACAACAACAACAACAACAGTACAGTAACAGGTCTAACAACAACAACAACAACAGTACAGTAACAGGTCTAACAACAACAACAACAACAACAACAACAACAACAACAGTACAGTAACAGGTCTCAGTGTCCGGGTAGTGACATGTGGTGTTTGTACGCTGCACACAACGAGGGTTTTAAGATTTTGTCAGAAATTCTCAAATCTATAAAATGTGTTCATAAAACATGGAAAATCTTCTTTACCCCTCCTGCTTGATCCCTGCCTGCCTCCTGCCTGACAGCGAAACCAAAGTCAGGAAAAGGGCAGAATGCCTTCCTGTTCCTACAGACTTTAACCCTTATCTTACTACGTCGGACAAATCACATTGTCTATAAATGTCTATAAAGAAATAATTAACGAGTCAAGGTATTCTTTTTGCTACTACCGTCACCGAGCTTGAAAGCTCCTATTCACCTTGAACCGTTCTAGTAGGGGCCTAATTTTTTCAACAAAAGGGCTGTAAATCTTTTTAAAACTACATTTCAGCCTTGCATTTTGTCACTCTGGTCCACCTTATAGCAAGGCATAATGTCCCGGGAAAAAAGTAATATTCTCCTGCCATAATTAAGATAATTTGAAAAAAACAATTCTCTGTCTTGTTTTTTGGATCGGTCCTCTTTGTCATTATATGTATACATCATGTCATCAAAGTTTTCAGGTGCAAAAACAAGTATTTCTCCCATTTCACTTAAAGTATAGCACACAGAAGAAATGAGACAACACTTTTTTTCTATTATATGTGTCAATGGAAGTAACACAAATACTCCATATCTCATTCTATAAACGCAACAGTACCGTTTCTTAACAAAACAGCAGCCGCCATTGCTTCACCCATACCCCGCATCACGGTAGACAAAAGACTGGATGTAGTACTACAATACATGGCGAAAATTCCCTGTTCCACATCACATGGCTCTTTTTCTCCTAATGTAGAAAATAGAACACATGTTTGTACTTCTATTGCCGCAAACCATATTTCAAAAGAATTTCCCTGTTGTTTTTCACACCCAATAGCAATCTGCCCAATATCAAAACTAGTTCACGCATCGCCCGCCATGAGACCGTACACGGGAAGAATTCTCCCCGGGCTGTACCCTATCAGGCGCCGTCAGTGCCAACGTCGGCGAGCCCGCCCCCTTTAAGGACGGCAAATATGGTGCCGCCTGCCGCCAGAAAGACGTTGTCTCATGCGTGATACTGTTTTAGACCAATCAGAACTCAGGACTGGAGTCACGTGACACTGGTTTGATGGATCTCTGGATGGCAGGCCGCGAGTTGTGCGTCAATATTTCTAGTTTCTATATTGACGTTTTTTGGGGTTAAAATAGCAGTTACTTGCATGGAAACAAAGCCCAAGCACTAGAAAAGATCCTATTTATAGACGTACAATAGATGAATAGGGCCTATAAAATCCCCCAGAAAAGCAGAAACGTACATGTTTGCTTTGAAGTTTGATCCGGTTGAGGAAGGTGGACGATGTTCGCTACATCGCATTTCCTTTATTATCGCCCACTGCAACTCGTCTCGGAAAGACGAGTCTGTCAGTCTTTAAAGCTAAGCTCTATCATTATTAGTTCAAAAGTTAGCCCTTATATGTCGATTCCAACTTTAATTACCCTAATTATTGTCATGGTAAAGTTTCTAAAGGATCTAACAAAAAAGGCCTATTTATGAAATAAGAATATCGACGCACGCGCCCAGCTAGCAAAGATACGTTGGTCCAACGTTGGACTAACGTTGTACAAGGTTGGATTGACGTCAGATACTGACGTTGGTACAATGTTCATTTGTCCGTACGAGCCAACGTTGGCATGACGTCAAGACAAAATGACGTTGGATCAACGTTGGCCCAACGTCATATTCTGACGTTGTTCCAACGTCTAGCCAACCATATTTAGACCTTAAAAAGGACGTTGATCCAATGTCAAATATCAACGTTGACCCAGCGTTTATTTGTACAAGCCAACGTTGGTAAGACGTCATCATGAAATGATGTTGGCCCAACGTTGGACCGACGTTGTACAAACATGCTTTAGATTTACAGTCTGAAACTGATTTTGATCAACATTAAGTATCATTTTCACTCTAATGTGATCAACTCTGCTCAAGACATGGCTATCAAGAATCATCATTTTAGAAACAGCCATTTCTGTCTTTGCATTTCACCTTAATCCCAGCTTTTAGGGCCAAGAGGTGATAACAATACACCTGATCCTTCAGATCTTATGTACCTGCCGTTACCCGCAAAAGGGTGTCATAGTAGTAATATAAGTAGCATTTGGTTATATTGTGAGGAAAGGTGGTAATTAAGAATGATATAGATTATAGATTGAATATCCTTGGTGTTAGAGGCTATGTTATACACATAGGGCCTAATCAATGACCAATTGTGAGAGAATATAATGGATATGCTGGCAAAAATATCTCCAGGTAACCTTCAATGCCCTCTGGTGGATTGTTGAGAAAGCAATGTTGGGTCAATGTTCGGCCAACGTTGGTATGACATGAACTATCTGACGTTAGACCAACGTTGGCAAAACAGTGGTCATATTGCCAACGTTGATACAACATAAATTTAGCAACGTTGGTCTGACATTAATTATGTGATGTTGTATCAACGTTGGCAAAATACTGGGAGTATTACCAACGTTGGTCCAACATGGTTTTGCTAACGTTGTATCAATGTTGCCAGCCAACGTTGGCACAACGTTGGCACAACGTTCAAATATTGCCTGCGACGGTGCCGACCAATGCCAACGTTGGCCCAACGTATCCTTGCTAGCTGGGCGACTAGCACACTGGTTTGACAGCGACTTGATCATTGACTGAGACTATACCCCCC
The DNA here is from genome assembly GCA_947462335.1 of Harmothoe impar. Taxonomy (NCBI): domain Eukaryota; kingdom Metazoa; phylum Annelida; class Polychaeta; order Phyllodocida; family Polynoidae; genus Harmothoe; species Harmothoe impar. The sequence goes on along the minus strand of OX381704.1, from coordinate 121,783,194 downwards.
CCCCGCCTTCTATTTGGGCCTACCTACTCCCCCCCCCTCAGCCCATCATGCAATGCCTGCCTTCTCTATAGGCCTACCCCACATTTGTAGGCCTACTAACTGTAGCCTAGGCTATTGAAAAAAAAGGGGGGGGGGCGCAGTGCTATAGGCAATTTTATCAATGTAGGCCAATTAACTGTAGCCTAGACTATTGCAAAAAAAGTGGGGGGGGGGGTGCATTATAACCATTATATAGGCCTATAGGCAATTTTATCATTGTAGGCCTACCGGCTTTGAAAAAAAGTGCTAGACTATGTCACTATGCAGTCAATATAGATCTAAATTTCTTAATATAGATTACAATGGCCGATTACAATTCGATATAAAAAAAAAGCTTGGAAAAAAGAAACCATATATTAAAATACAGATAGATACATAATTGGATGTTTAATGAAAATGGACAAAATAGGATAAATAATAGGACTTTTAATGAATGAAATGGACAAAATAGGATTTCGTAACCTTGACTCGTTCCTTTAGGTCTTTTTGACTAATTATTTCAGCTCTATGCTTTCATGCTGATATGCTTCCTTGTTACATATCCAATCAGTAAAGGGACATAGAAAAGTAAAATATCATGATAGAGAGACTTTGCTGAGTATCTGTTAAAAGCAGAAATGTATGTTTTTGCCTGGGGTCCACATGGACTACAATGGTTATTCATTTGTCAAAAAAATACATATAAAATGTCCATGCATCTTCCATAAAACAATATTTGTGAAAATTACATGATTTTCCCAGAAGATCAAAATGGTGATACTTTATATCTTAACGAAGTCCAAGGTACTGTTGAACCCCACATAGGAAGATAATACCAGATAAACAGGGCTGAATTAGAATCACTCGCGGTATATAGACAGAGGTCCACAATGATATGTCCTCGAGTGGTACCTTGGATCATATCATACGAGGCGGAGCCGAGTGTGATATGATCCAAGGTACCACAAGTGGAGAAACCAGGAATTCAGACTGATTAGAGTGGATCTCTGTGTTTATTTCATGTAATTATATCTAAAATTGACATTTAAAGATTAGTTTCACAGCTATTTTAGTGACATCATCATGGAGAAACAGGCCATGGAGAATGAACATTAGTTTCTCCACGGGGGTGTGGAGAACAGCTATTCCAGTACTTAAGCATAGTAACTTTGTTTCTCCACATGAAATGATGATGTGATCCTACTGTTAGAATGAGTAAAGTGTCCAACTACAAGACACACTATTTCCACATTGTATGCAGTGTTTTAAAAGTCTTCTATATATGAAGGGTTCTTCAATAATGTAGGAGTGCCCCTTTGGAGTGGTCATCTTAAAGGTGGGTATAAATGTACAGTAAACATAGACTCCCAAACTGCCTCAGACTCTGAACAGCTTTCTCAGTCACAGAAATCAACATATGGACACCTCCTGAATAGATCCACAGTTCTCAACAATGCTGAAGGTGTGATTAGTGTGTATCATTGTATTAAGGTTTGCAGTGCTCATAATTCTCCTTCTCCTCATCTAAAACTATCCTTGGCAGCTGATTGTTTAATGTAAGGCTGAATGTGTTGGATGGAGGGGGGGGGGGTCAAAACTCACATATGCCAAGGTGGCAGGATGAGAACAGTTGTACTATTAAACCTGGTGTGGCCTCACATCAAGCATCAAACCACTGTGATTTATACAACCGTCCCAACATGTGAAAAGTGTGAATGGATGCTGGATATGAAGATTTAGATGAGGTAATCAGACTTACATATTAGTAGTATCCACACGACCACACTGACTCTGGGGTACAGGGTCCCGTGGCCGGCCGCACCCCTAGGTGACCGGGGGCACGGCTCCTCCATACTCCACATGGGTCACTCCTCCAGGGCCGCCCCAACCCAAGGTAAAACCCAAGGTCACCCAGGGGTCAGCTAGAGGTCAGGTAGCGGTGGTCATGAGGTGGCTGTAGGAGGGTCCTGCGGTGGTGGTAGTCCCTGTCTGAATGCTGCTAACTGTAGTACTGGGGGCTGGGTCTAATCCCACCCTACTTACCCTACCTGTACCCCACCCCTACACCACACACCTGTACCCCCCACCACACACCACACACCTGGACCCCACCCCTACACTGCCTTACAGAGACTACCACACCCTCTACCCTCCCCTCACACTCCTTCATACCCGGCTCCTTTATTACCAGGGGGTGCGTAGGGAGAACCCACCCGGTGGGCGTGCTGAGTTACCACCCTACCCCGCCCGCCTCATGAAGCACCACCCGGTCCCCTGGTGGCCGATGTGTGAAGCTGTGTTGACAGAGAGCTCCTGTAGAGGGCAGCACCTCCTTTTGTCAACACGGGCAGCGCTTTACCCCTCCTCTACTGTCAACACAAGACCTCCATTATGGTCTATGCCCCTCCTCCTACACCTGGTCATAGCCTATACCCCACCAAGTCAACTCATGCAGTAATATATGTGTGCCCAGGATTGGGCACAATGTCTAATATACCCCTAGTGTCTTAGGGCGGTTGTATATGTAGGCCACCAGGGCCTGTATGGGAAGCCAACTTGTCCCACTGTATAGGTGGCCATCTTGTCTCCCTGTGTAGGCGGCCATCTTGTCCCCCTGTATAGGCGGCCATCTTGTCCCACTGTATAAGCGGCCATCTTGTCCCCCTGTGTAGGCAGTCATCTTGTCCCCTTTGTAGGCAGCCAACTTGTCCCCCAGTGTAGGCAGCCATCTTGTCCCCCTGTAAAGGCAGCCACCTTGTCCCCCTGTGTAGGCAGCCATCTTGTCCCCTTTGTAGGCAGCCAACTTGTCCCCCAGTGTAGGTAGCCATCTTGTCCCCCTGTAAAGGCAGCCATCTTGTCTCCCTGTGTAGGCAACTATCTTGTCCCCACTGTGTAGGCAGCCATCTTGTCCCCCTGTGTAAGCAGCCATCTTGTCCCCCTGTGTAGGTAGCCATCTTGTCCCCCTGTGTAGGCAGCCATCTTGTCCCCCTGTGTAGGCAGCCATCTTGTCCCCCTGTGTAGGCAGCCATCTTGTCCCCCCGTGTAGGTAGCCATCTTGTCCCCCTGTGTACGCAGCCATCTTGTCCCCCTGTGGAGGCAGCCATTTTTCCCCTGTGTAGGCAGCCATCTTGCACCCCTGTGTAGGCGGCCATCTTGTCCCCCTGTGTAGGCAGCCATCTTGTCCCCCTGTTTAGGTGGCCATCTTGTCCCCCTGTGTTGGCAGCCATCTTGTCCCACTGTATAGGCGGCCATCTTGTCCCCTTGTTTAGGCAGCCATCTTGTCCCCCTGTGTAGGCGGCTATCTTGTTCCCCTGTATAGGCAGCCATCTTGCACCCCTGTATAGGCAGCCATCTTGCACCCCTGTGTAGGCAGCCATCTTGTCCCCCTGTGTAGGCAGCCATCTTGCACCCCTGTGTAGGCTGCCATCTTGTCCCCCTGTGTAGGCAGCCATCTTGTCCCCCTGTGTAGGCAGCCATCTTGTCCCCTTGTGTAGGCAGCCATCTTGTCCCCCTGTGTAGGCGGCCATTTTGTCATTTTTCCCCTGTTAGGGATGAATGTTTAAGGCTTCCAAGCAAGAATAAGAACGGTATACATATTTACTTTGAAGCATTCATATAGTCTTTACAAAATCCTGCTTGACAGTGGCAATGTCCGCTTAAAATGGCTCTGGTCCAGCAGAATGACTGGTGTTGCAGGACCTGGTGTCCTTCGCATTCTGGGCTTTCCAAAACTGAAAGGATTTTCAAAAATTCCAACTAGAACTGAAGTTACAAGTTCAGTACGAGTGCACTCTAATTTGCTAGGTAAGTTAGAGCAAGTTTTTGTTATTATTTTCTTTTATAAATGCTTTTCTATGCTAATTATTATGCAAAACTTTGATTTTGGTATCTGGTCCTGCTGAAATCTATCTGGTCCTGCAAAATTGGCTAGCTGCAGGACCAACTCTCCTGCATGTCGAAAGACTTTTGCAAAGACTGTTCATCTGAACATTTCAATGATAGCTTTTTCCCCTCAAAAAAGGACATTTTAAAAAGACTGAGATTTCAGGTTGATACAATGTATGTTCTTCTCTGCCACTGCTACTGGGGGAAACCCCTCTCAGAAACCAAACCAGCTCTTAAACACAACCCACATTTTGAGATGCTAGCAGTCCGAATTTTGGGTGATTTTAAAAACTGACTAGCTTAAATTTAATAGCCGAATTTAGTTAGATATACCAGAAGATATCCCTTGGCTACTGTCGTGATAAGCGCTCCCTCAGGGTAGCCCTATACAGCCTTCTACCCCATTGTGCCTCCCCCCCTCCCCCCCCCCCCGGGTGCACCGACAATCCGGTCTAGATGCTAGTGTACACAGCTATGTTTGTACCAGGATTTAGGGCCCTTCTTATGTATTTGGTAAATAATCTCTTATTTCCCTTTTTGTTGTTGCTTTTTGACACTCCCTGCCTACACTGTAGGGACAGGGTAGGGTGGTCCCTGCTAACCCTCTAAGGGCGGCATGATGCATCAAGGTCAATGCTCATTTGCTGTCATGATGCACGAAATGCAGGGCCGCATTGGTGTATCAACACTTTAAAGTTGGAATGATGCATTTATGCAGCCATGGCGAGTTACTCGACTGAAATGCATCCACACTTTATGGCACTAAATGATGATAGTCCATGGCCGTCCTTACAGGTCTCAGTGGTAGGGTGGACCAGGTAGGTGAGGAGTGGGCAGGGGACACCAGATCTCAGGTAGGGCAGTGCAGGGGGGGGGGGGGGGGGGAAGTGCAGGGGGGGGGAGTGCAGGGGGGTGAGCAGGGACAGGGCAGGGAACAGGCACTAAAATCTAAATATGAAAATTATCACATTGGGTACCAGCTGTTACATAATGGAGCCTACTAATTCTGCAGTGAATACAGGGAATCATCTGATTGGTTGATAATTCATCCCACTACATGCATCTAGGCGGGGTTTTATGGTACGCGATGTTTTACTAGAGCTGGGTACAGAACCTGCACTGCATGCTGGGTACAGGAAGCTGGCCTCGTACTGAGTACACAGCGCTGTAAACGTGTTCTGACGTCTTAATTCTCCGTACCGTAAAGTCTGTCTAACTCTCCGTACCATAAAGTCTTAACTCTCCTTACCATAAAGTCTGTCTAACTCTCCGTACCGTAAAGTCTTAACTCTCCGTACCGTAAAGTCTGTCTTAACTCTCCGTACCGTAAAGTCTTAACTCTCCGTACCGTAAAGTCTTAACTCTCCGTACCGTAAAGTCTTAACTCTCCGTACCATAAAGTCTTAACTCTCCATACCTTAAAGCTGTAATTACTGGACATCGATTCTCTGTCTCTTTGTAGCTCTATAATGATCGATGCCCAGTTTTATACTTCAGACCAGTGGCTCATTTTGGCTGTTTTTCGCCTCACAGATTGCTCCTAGCGCAAAATCCTGACTAGGTGTCAATATATTCTCTATGCCAATGTGTAATATGAGGGTAGAAAACAGTGGAACCTCAGTTAGAAAAAATCCTACTGAACAGTTTTTGAGAAAATAAGGGTTTTGTTGCCCTTTTTTGCTGTTTTTAGTACATTTCCTACATAACCCGTGAACGTCAGCATTTCTCAATTTTCAGGTATTTAGAATTTGAATTTGACATTTTTTTATTCGCAGTAGGATTCCTGAATACCGAGCCATTCTAGAAAAGCTATTCTTTGGAAAAAATACTTAGTATTTCTTGATGATTTTCGTTGCACAAATTTAGGTTGTAATATAAAAACTGCATTGTCATCCAATCAAAGTGTTTGTGCACTGTTGATGGTCACCCCCTCCCACCCTCTTCACTGTGCATTGAAGGAGAACAGGCAGGGGAGGTACACGTGTCTGTATATAGCTGTTGACCTGGGTGCTGGGTGCATTTTTAATTTATGGGGTGCCAACTGTTCATGAAAGAAAATTCAAATAGATTTTTTTTTTTTAGTATCAGATTAATGCAACTACAAGTCGTGATAGCACTTAAAGCATTCTATTTGCATTAATATGAATGGTGGCCACCTTATGGGGTGCCAAATATTCATGAAAGAAAAATTGATAAGAATTTGTTTTTTATTAGCATTAAATTGATGCAACTACAATTCGAGATTGCATTTCAAGCATCGGGGCATTCAATGAATGGTAGTCATCTTAAATATATGGGGTGCCAACTGTTCATAAATAAAAAAAAAGAATAGAACTAGTTTTTTTATTAGTATCAGATTAATGCAACTACAATTTGTGATTGCACTTAAAGCATTGTGGCATGCAATGACTGGTAGTCACCTTGAATGTATGGGGTGCCAACTGTTCATGAAAGAAAAAAAAGAAAGTTTTTTTTTAAGAATCAAATTAATGCAACAGCAACTCAAGATTGCATTTAAACATTATGGCATTCAATGATTGGTGGCCATCTTGAACCTATGGGGTGCCAACTCTTCATGAAAAAAACAACTAAATTGGATGTTTTTAACAGTTTAAAATTAATGCAACTACATTTCAAGATTGCATTTAAAGCATTGTGGCATTCAATGAATGGTGGCCATCCTAAACCTATGGGGTGCCAACTGTGTTTGAAAAAGGTATCAAAAAGAAATGTTCTTATATAGATATCAAATTAATGCAACTACAATTCTTCATTGCACTGAAAGCATTGTGGCATTTACTAAATGGTAGCCATCTTGAATGGGTTGAATGAAGGAAAAATCAAATAGGATTTGTTTTTTTGATAGTATCAAATTAAGCAACTACAATTTGTGATTGCACTTAAAGCATTGTGGCATGCAATGACTGGTAGTCACCTTGAATGTATGGGGTGCCAACTGTTCATGAAAGAAAAAAAAGAAAGTTTTTTTTTTAAGAATCAAATTAATGCAACAGCAACTCAAGATTGCATTTAAACATTATGGCATTCAATGATTGGTGGCCATCTTGAACCTATGGGGTGCCAACTCTTCATGAAAAAAACAACTAAATTGGATGTTTTTAACAGTTTAAAATTAATGCAACTACATTTCAAGATTGCATTTAAAGCATTGTGGCATTCAATGAATGGTGGCCATCCTAAACCTATGGGGTGCCAACTGTGTTTGAAAAAGGTATCAAATAGAAATGTTCTTATATAGATATCAAATTAATGCAACTACAATTCTTCATTGCACTGAAAGCATTGTGGCATTTACTAAATGGTAGCCATCTTGAATGGGTTGAATGAGGGAAAAATCAAATAGGATTTGTTTTTTTGATAGTATCAAATTAATGCAACTACAAGTCAAGATTGCATTTCAAGCATCGGGACATTCAATAAGTGATAGCCATCTTGAATCTATGGGATGCCAACTGTTCATGAAAGAAAAATAGAATAGATTTTTTTTTATTAGTATCAAACTACTGCAACTGCAATTCGAGATTACATTGAAAGCATGGTGGCATTCAATCAATGGTTGCAATCTTGAATTTCGAAATGAACATACACACAGACATATAGGCATGAACATGGTGTTCTCCTTCATATAGATATTCATGGATTTCTACTTCTAATAAATATAGCTTTCTGTTACATGGATGTCGATGTCCAGTTTTAGATATATATCCATATAGTGCATTGGAGTGCTATAATGTTGGACTGCTGTATATTTCTCCGTACCCTAAAGTCTTAACTCTCCGTACCATAAAGCCTTAATTCTCTGTACCGTAAAGTCTTAATTCTCCGTACCATAAAGTCTGTCTTAACTCTCCTTACCATAAAGTCTTAACTCTCCGTACCATAAAGTCTTAACTCTCCGTACCATAAAGCCTTAATTCTCCGTACCGTAAAGTCTTAACGCTCCTTACCATAAAGTCTTAACTCTCCGTACCATAAAGCATTAACTCTCCGTACCTTAAAGTCTTAACTCTCCGTACCGTAAATTCTTAACTCTCCGTACCGTAAAGCCTCTTAACTCTCCGTACCATAAAGTCTTAACTCTCCATACCCTAAAGCCCCTTCATTCTCCGTACCCTATTTAAAGCCCCTTAATTCTCCGTACCGTAAAGCCTCTTAACTCTCCGTACCGTAAAGCCTCTTAACTCTCCGTATCTTAAAGCCGTAATTCACCGTACCCTAAAGTCTTAACTCTCCATACCGTAAAGTCTGTCTTAACTCTTCGTACCCTAAAGCCTCTTAACTCTCCGTACCTTAAAGTGTTAATTCTCCGTACCGTGAAGCCTCTTAACTCTCCGTACCATAAAGCCTCTGAATTCTCCATAGCGTAAAGTCTGTCTAACTCTCCGTACCGTAAAGTCTTAACTCTCCTTACCATAAAGCCTCTTAACTCTCCGTACCTTAAAGCCGTAATTCTCTGTACCCTAAAGTCTTAACTCTCCGTACCTTAAAGCCTCTAAATTCTCCGTACCATAAAGCCTCTTAACTCTCCGTACCATAAAGTCTTAACTCTCCGTACCATAAAGCCTCTTAACTCTCCGTACCATAAAGCCTCTAAATTCTCCGTACCATAAAGCCTCTTAACTCTCCGTACCATAAAGTCTTAACTCTCTGTACCATAAAGTCTTAACTCTCCGTACCATAAAGCCTCTTAACTCTCCGTACCATAAAGCCTCTTAACTCTCCGTACCATAAAGTCGTAACTCTCCGTACCATAAAGCCTCTTAACTCTCCGTACCATAAAGCCTCTAAATTCTCCGTACCATAAAGCCTCTTAACTCTCCGTACCATAAAGTCTTAACTCTCCGTACCATAAAGCCTCTTAACTCTCCGTACCATAAAGCCTCTAAATTCTCCGTACCATAAAGCCTCTTAACTCTCCGTACCATAAAGCATTAACTCTCCGTACCATAAAGCCTCTTAACTCTCCGTACCATAAAGTCTTAACTCTCCGTACCATAAAGCCTTAACTCTCCGTACCATAAAGTCTTAATTATCCGTACCATAAAGCCTTAATACTCCGTACCATAAAGCCTCTTAATTCTCCGTACCGTTAAGTCTTAACTCTTCGTACCTTAAAGCTCGCCTTAACTCTCCGTACCGTTAAGCCTTAATTCTCCGTACCGTAAAACCTTAACTCCCCGTACCATAAAGTCTTAACTCTCCGTACCGTTAAGCCTTAACTCTCCGTTCCATAAAGCATTAACTCTCCGTACCATAAAGTCTTAACTCTCCGTACCATAAAGTCTTAACTCTCCGTACCATAAAGCATTAACTCTCCGTACCATAAAGTCTTAACTCTCCGTACCATAAAGTCTTAACTCTCCGTACCGTAGAAGCTGCGTGTATAACGCAACTCAGATCCCGATTTCGACTTATAGAATCGGCTTATAGAGTCAGGGTGATGCTTATACATGACTCTACTACAATAGTAGAGGAATCTTGATTAGATACCCTGTGACCCTTAAATGATTCTCTAAAGTTAGCTTATACGTGAGTTTGGCTTATACATGAGTTTGGCTTATATGTGAGTTTGGCTTATACATGAGTTTGGCTTATATGTGAGTTAGGCTTATACATGAGTTAGGCTTATATGTGAGTTAGGCCTTTACGTAAGTTAGTCTTATACTTGAGTTTGGCTCATACGTGAGTTAGGCTTATATATGAGTTAGACTTATACATGAGTTTGGCTTATACATGAGTTAGGCTTATACATGAGTTAGGCTTATACGTGAGTTAGGCTTATTCATGAGTTAGGCTTATATGTGAGTTAGGCCTTTACGTAAGTTAGTCTTATACATGAGTTAGGCTTATACGTGAGTTACGCTTATATGTAAGTTAGGCTCATACATGAGTTTGGCTTATACATGAGTTAGGCTTATACATGAGTTAGGCCTATAAGTGAGTTAGGCTTATACCCGAGAATTTACGGTCTGTGTGTTTAGGGGGTGTTCAAGGGATGCGGGCACACTTGCACCCCTCATGTATGTGTATTTTACCCTCTAGAGGCAGCAGAGTAATTTAATACATTAGGTACATTCTCCTTATGAAGTGTGAATGCAGCCCTGGCAAATCTACTCGCCAGGGCAGCATTCATGAATTATGCTGAACCTTCGAGAGTGTATCAACCCCATCGTGTGGGTATCATGCTTGAATGCAGCAGTGATAATTTATGCGCCAGGGCTGCTTTCTATGTGGCTCTTAGAGGCTAGAGGAGGGAGAGGTGCAGGGACTAGGTAGGGCAGAGGGTGGGATCAGATCACAGATAACTACATGTTCATGACGTCATCAGGTAGACATACCTAGTGCCGTAAAACCTACCAACATCTTTTTTGATGTCCAAGAAGCAAAGAGATTTAATTATTAAAACCTTTGTCGACTTGTAGTGGTGGGGAAGTTTGGCCTATCAGGGAGGTTTCGTCTCAGTAGTTTACTTAATATACTTTTTAATTACCACGGAAGTTTGGCCTATCAGGGAGGTTTCGTCTCAGTAGTTTACTTAATATACTTTATAATTACCACTGAAGAGAAGCGCTTTACTGTATTAGACGTAATAGGCGTACATTCGTTACGGTAGTTATGATATTTGATAGGTTCATGCGTTGTGGATAGAGGAGCATCGGGAAGGGCAGATGTTCAGAGTTGTTCTGACAGAGAACAAAATAGACTTGCCACAGCCATCATGAGAAAAATATCTGCACTCATAGTTATAGGTGTGGTTCTCAGATAACTTAGGAACATGGTACTGTTCCTACCTTTTTCTACATTTTTAGGTAGTGATTTCAAGAAAACGGAGAAAAATAAAATGTTATACTATAAACAGAGTTTCTACGCGATTCCATATTGACTGATATTGATGATGGTGGCTTCCCTGCTGGTAACCATGATGACTGTAGTGCATGGTAACCATGGTGACCATAGTTAGGCTGACCCATGTTTTATACATAAGGAAGTGGTCATTTTTTAACAACGGGGGGGGGATTTTTTTGGTCTCCCCCCCCTCCATGGCAGATTGAAATTGCCCGCTGTCTTTTTTACAAAAAAGGGGTGCAATTTTTTAGTCCAAATCTTTCAGGTTCCCTCCTAATCCACACCCCCCCCCCCGCCCCCCTGTTGTTAACAAATGACCACTCCCTAAGTTTGTTGAATTACACAAAGCCAAAGTCCGGTCACAGAAGTTGTAGCCATTTATCAAACAGCAGTAGGTTGTACTAAACAGTTGGAAAAGGTTGAATGGAACTAGAAAAGTGTAATCTACATTTCAGCTACATTGAGTAGTCTTCATCAGGGTTTGTTATCCATGTTTCAGTAAACTACCGGGGGTCGACCGGCTTTGGACAGGACAGCATCGACTCTCTGCCCGGGAACATCGGCACTCAGGACGTAAAGGACGTGCAGGTGGGGGCCAGCTTGCAGCTCTCATACCAACAACACTAAACCTGGGGCTCAATCTCAGAACATGGAACAAGAGAGCCCTGAATTGTTCTCTTTATTTTTAATACCTGTGAAATTTACAAATCAATTATGTTGACAAATTAACTATGAATATACCAAAAAATTTACTTGGGAAAGTCCAGTTGATCTTGGTAGGAACCTTGAACACATTTTCCCCCCAATATGGACAAAAAAATGATTCTGATGGTAACTAACTGAAAAAGTAAATATCTTAATTATTTAAAGTATTGATAATACTCTTCTTGATTTAAAATTAAAGAGTATTTGAGCGACAAACAATGAGATTGTAAGAGGTATGTTGTTGTTTTTCCCAGAATGCCGTGCAGGCGGTGTTGGAAATGGAGGTGGCCGACCCGGACGACGTCTATGTCATCGGGGGTTCCCATGGGGGCTTTCTAACGGCTCATCTCATTGGCCAATACCCCGTGAGTCTAATTTTCTCTATTTAGTATCCCAAAAGTATTAACCTTATATAATCTATTCCCAAAATTAAACTTGCCCGTCTCTGCTGTTGAATTCCCACGTAAAACCCACTCGTATGAAGCAGGAAAAATTTACCAGGAAATTGACTTATGAGGCCACAACAAGCAACTGAGTCAATCATTGGATTTCTCTTTTCTAAATTTCTTATTGTCCAATTAATTTCTTGCTTAAAAAGTGGGTACAAACACATATTTAAGAAAAAAATAAAGACTTTTTTGAAAATATGGTGCACAAAATCTATTATGGAGGTCTTGCCTCCAGGTAGAATGGTGATACCTCAGTCTTTGTCCAAGAGGTTTACAGTGGTCTTTGTGTCATACCAGGGTTTTCAGTGGTTTGGCCTGAGAAGATGTTTATGTGATATATGTGTGGCAGTGTCTTACAATGTGATAGCTTTGTCATTGTCCCAGGGTTTCTACAAAGCGGCGTGCTGCCGGAACCCTGTCATCAACGTAGCCAGTAAGTACTCCATCTTTAAGTACTCGTTCTACAACTGTAATCTACAACTTGACAACTAAACAGGGGTGGACACCAACTTTCTCACTTGGGGGCCACGCGGGCCTGTAGCTGCAGAAATCCATGGGCCCAGACTTTTAGTTGTAGGCCAGGGATAAATAACACTTAATTTTTTCAGAAAGAAAATCATATATATTGCAGATTTATCCCTGTTAAAATGAAACTAAATTGCCTCAATTTGCTCACATATGCCTCTTTCGAACAACATGTCACACGACTAAACTCATCAAGGATATTCTCTTCAAATATTTCCTGTGGGTATCCCAGGGGCATTCTAAGGTAACTCTGGAAAAAAAGAAGTATGGGAAGAACCCAAATATGTACTTCCGGGTCAGCATTTGTGTCCACCCCTGCATAAAGTGCATGTAAACCTGGTGTTTACACATGGGTTTGGAGTAATGGTCCCCTGGGTTGGTCAGGGGATCCAACACGACAAAGACATGTGTAAACATGGTTCTATCATTGTTTAATTAATTAATTAATAACATATATACCTACCTGCACAGAGGAATCACATGGTAATATGTTAAAATGACCTTAAAACGGCCTTAATGACCTTAATGACGTCAGAGCATGGTATTGGTCCTTTGACCAACACCATGAATGTTGGTCCACTGGGACATGCACAGCCAACCATGATAGAACCTGTATTTGGGTGTAAATCTCTCACCACTAATATTGTCTCAAAAATAATATTGTCTGAATTATCTTTCATGAAGTGACCAGCTGGTCACTCAACACATTGTACGGTATATGTTTAACTAATCTTTTTTTAAAGAAAATTGTGCCTAAACCAACAAGTTCTCATGACAAAATAGTTTTGGTGCAGCACCAATACTTTAGCTCTCATTCCGACACCAGGTGGCAGCACATAGTACTGTTAGGTTTTACACAGAGTTCTAAGCATTTACTGTTGCTGTACCTGTTTATTGACTCAGGGTTACCACCCAGAGTCTTTTGCGACGGTTTGGAGCACCCTTTTCAAGATAGTCAGTCAATCAACTTTAGAGTGGATTTTATCTAGGAAATATTCATTCTATAGACATATTGACAAATGGCTTTAAACAATCGGACACTCCCCTACATGGTACCCCAAAGAATATTGCAAATATCCTATCTCAACCCCTCCAAATATGCAATTTAAAAAATGTCACAAAATTTCAGGAAAATGTGATTCTGAGAAATTAAACACTTAACTACTAAGGTGGACATTTGTCTACATTACGGTCCACACATTTCCAATGCTAAGTCAATGGCAGCTATCTTGTAATGTCAGGTGAGACGTTTTTTGTAAGACCTTTTTGTATATTTCTCTTCAAGAATCTTGAATTATCTTGAATTATATAAATGTGTGGACAGATACAGTAAATGTAGATATTTTAACAGAGATCATTAAGATCCCTAGCATCACCGGTTTGCAGGACCAGGGCCCAACAGGGTGGAGTGGATCGGTGGAGGGTATGTGGGGTAGGGGTATGTGAGGTTATGGTGTGGAGTTTGCTAGCATGAGGGTGGGGGCTCAGAGGGGGGGGGGGTCAGGTGGGACGCAGACAGAGTGGCAGGAGTAGGTGCATGCTATCTCTACAGGAAGGGTAGGTGAGATGGTTTTTGGGGTCAAAATCATCTACACCACTGCACGCCCCAGTAACCGACGCCAGGGGCACTGTTTAAGCTCTGATCAACTCGCTTTTTGGCGGAGATGTAGAGCTGAGGACGCGGGCAGCTGGGCTATGATGCCCACAGCTAGCTGCTTTTCCACACACACCTGCTTTCCCAAACACACCTGCTTTCCCACACACACCTACTTTCTCACACACACTTGCTTTGCTGAAATTGAATAACATACATGTGTGACATATGATTTGAGGGTAGATTTGAGCCAGGAATACGATGCTGCTCTCGGAATTGACAAATAATTCATTGTTCCCAAAATAATTTGCAGGTTCAATCACTAAATCACCCTGACCCTGAGTCATTTGTGATGTAAATCACACGTTCAATCTTTATTAATTGTATCATGATATCAAATTCAATTCCCTACACTATACACACAATTATGGTGTTATAAGTTAATGCCTTCAGGCATTATCACAATTTTTAAGTTGGCTGTTGGTGGCAGGACTGCTCAAATGTTATTGAAAGTGTGTTTTATGCATATGGCATGATCAATATGGATATTTAAGCAAATAATAACATAACTTCAAAACATCCAATTTAGCACTGAATGCCACTTTAAGTATACTAATTCATGTAACATGAAACCTTGTTATTTGTAGCTAAGTCTGAAGGGTCAGACATCCCTGATAAGTAAGTCACACAGACTCTGGATGTCCAGGTACTCTGCCACCCTATACCTGACCCCTGCCACTCACTCCAAGACCACTTCTATGTAGTGTTTGAATGTCCAAATGTCCCCACATCAACTAGAGTAATGCACCGATAGTTGTGTTTTGCTTTGTTAATTTAGTGTTGGTGGGCGCCACGGACATCCCAGACTGGTAAGTGAAGGTCGTGTGTAAGACATATGAAGGTCATGTGTAACACACATGAAGGTCATGTGTATGGCACATGAAGGTCATATGTAGCACACGTGAAGGTCATGTGTAACACACATTAAGGTCACACACATGAAGGTCATGTGTAACACATGAAGGTCATGTGTAACGCATTTAAAGGTCATGTGTAATGCACGTGAAGGTCATGTGACGCGTGAAGGTCATGTGGAGCACACATGAAGGTCATGTGGAGTGCACATGAAGGTCATGTGGAACGCACATGAAGGTCATGTGAAGGTCAGATGAAGACTTGCGGAATAACCATGTATTTATGTAGCGTTATTTTGTTGATTCAGCCATGTTGGGTGCCTCAGACATCCCTGACTGGTGAGTAGGACGGAGATCCACGATAGACTCTTCTCTGTCTTCTAGAACCTTCTAGACTCTCTGTGTTCTAGAACCTTCTAGACTCTCTGTGTTCTAGAACCTTCTAGAATCTCTGAGTTGAGCCTTCATTACTAGTCTGTGTCTTCTCTCTGTCCCACACACACTTTTAGAGTGGTCATTTTTGTAACAATAGGGGGGATATTTCATCCCTTCTTTAATAAAGGTTGGGGGAGTAGACATTTTTCTACAGTGAGTTTAAATAAGTGGAGGATACAAATTATCAGAGCCCTCTCATGTGCGGGGTAGAATTATGTTTACATAGCGGCCTGAACCACCCGCATAGTCCCCCCCCCCCCCCCACGTTATTTACAGAAATGACCACTCCCCTAGTTCACTTACCGTACTCACAGCCCATCTACAGATTGCACCTCAGTCATATGGTTTGTTTACCTTATAGGCCAAATCAAAATGAAAAGTTGGTCAATGGATCTCGAACACCTTTTTTTTGAAAATGCCAAAGAGGGGTTTATTGAAAAAAGAATTGTCAATAAATTTTGCCTGCCTCATTTTCTTTTAATTGAGATTTCCTCTTTGATTGGTCAATCCCAGTGGATGAATCAACATGTTCGGTGTTATGATCCACAGTGAATAACAGAGGCTGGGGAAAGAGAGAAATTATATATTGCTCGCTCCACTTTTCCATGTGTAAAAATGTAAAATACATTGACAAAAAAAGAATGTACTTGGTTGCACCATTAAACAATTTGAAATCCATCCACCAACTTTTCATTTTGGTCTGGCCCTACTTATGAGTTTTCGTAGACTAACAATTACAGTAAAACTAATGGACACATTTAGAACTAAACTGGGTCTGTGGATTCCTTTAATTTGATAATAGATAACTTCCTAAGTTAATTCTAATAGAATTCCTTTCAAAATATAACAATATAAAGAAGCCTTAGATTATCGTAATCCTTTAGTCTTTAACAAATACAAGTGACCCTTTAAGGATGGCATAATGCCTCAAAGTCCATGTTGATATTTTGATGCTCCGATGCAGCACGGACGACTATCACGCTAGAGCTGCAATGTGGCATCAATTCATGTTGGGAGTGTGTCACCGGTTAACCATCATGACAAAATGGCATGGAGCATTAGAGCTCTGTGCTGTCCTAAATGCACTAACCCTTTAAGGACGGCATGATGCATAAATGCATCATGCCCTTTGTCGTCATGGCGCTGGTGAGTAACCCGCCAGTGCCGCATTCCAGCATCACGCCAACCTTATGAGGTTGAGACACTCCCAAACAGTTGTCATGATACACCAATGCAGCACCGGCTACATTGGTGCATCATTGGTGCACAAATGTCATCTTTTAGGGACATGCGTCCTAAAGGCACTAACATGTCCAAACATGATACTATACTTTTCAGCGATGATATTCAAATCCCAATTTTTCTGTTAAAGACTGTTAGAGACAAGAATCAGTGTATTCACTCACTTAATCACTTGATAATTACATTACGTAATAAATACAGAAAATAAATTATACACTTTTGAGTAATTTACCTGGTCAATCAAGCCTAGCTTTTTTAATCATTTTCTTATACAATAAGTGATTGTGTGTTTATGTGCCAAATGCAAACAATGAATCTATGATGATGTATCAATTTTAATTAATGTGTGTATACCAACTTTAAGTGCTGATATACCAATGCCTGTAAGTGATGATATGCCAACTTTAAGTGGTGATATACCAATGACTGTGAGTGATGATATACCAACTTTAAGTGGTGATATACCAATGACTGTGAGTGATGATATGCCAACTTTAAATGCTGATATACCAATGACTGTGAGTGATGATATACCAATGACTGTAAGTGATGATATGCCAACTTTAAGTGGTGATATACCAATGCCTGTAAGTGATGATATGCCAACTTTAAGTGGTGATATACCAATGACTGTGAGTGATGATATGCCAACTTTAAGTGGTGATATACCAATGACTGTGAGTGATGATATACCAACTTTAAATGCTGATATACCAATGACTGTGAGTGATGATATACCAATGACTGTAAGTGATGATATGCCAACTTTAAGTGCTGATATACCAATGCCTGTAAGTGATGATATGCCAACTTTAAGTGCTGATATACC
This sequence comes from Harmothoe impar, assembly GCA_947462335.1. Taxonomy (NCBI): domain Eukaryota; kingdom Metazoa; phylum Annelida; class Polychaeta; order Phyllodocida; family Polynoidae; genus Harmothoe; species Harmothoe impar. The sequence continues at coordinate 121,765,731 of OX381704.1, read as the reverse complement.
AATGACTGTAAGTGATGATGTACCAACTTTAAGTGCTGACTGTGTATGTGTTTAAGGTGTTACACGGAGGGGGGGTTGGTGTTCGACCACACCCAGACGGGACACGCGGCCGTGTACGATGAGTTGTGGAAGCGCTCCCCCATCAGATACGTCGACCAGGTAATGTTCACACATTAGGGAGTGGTCATTTTTTAACAACAGGGGGGGTTGGTGTATTTTCAAGCAGCAGACTAACTAAATCATCTCGCTCCCCCCCCCCCCAAGGCAGGTTAGAATTGAGCACGGTCGCCCCTTTGAGCTATAGTAACGCGCTGGCTTTTTCGCTAAAAAGAGGTCTAATGTTTTGGGTTCCCCCTCAAGAGGGATCCAAATTTTAGGCCACTCAAAAAAAAATTGTTTCTCATCACCAGGCAGTGAAAAATATGATGAGGGCGTTTTTTATTTAATTTTTTTTTTTTACTCAGGGTATAAATACATAGGGAAATTTGGATTTTTCGTTGGAAATTTTCACGTTTTAGTAATTCGGAGTTTAGTGATGAGCAAAATTTATTATAATGCAACTCATTTCTCCAAATCATGATTTTTTTGGTCCCCTCTAAATCCACTAAAACGCCCCGGTCATTAAAAAATGACCACTCCCTTACTGTAAAACCTTGTCTATAAGTTTAGCCCACATATAAGTTGACCCAACATTTTCAAGAGAAAAATCTTTAGAAAACTTCTTTAAAATATGTGTCATAAATTAAAGCCTGGCCTATAGGTCAATTTCCTTAATCATGGGAAAAAATTGACTCAATTAAGGAGGAAAAAATAATAAATTGAGATCTTAAGGTATTGATTAGCTCTCCCTAAATTTGATTATTCTAGTGTAATTACCATAGTTTCATGTAGATATAAAGAGATTTTTAAAAACTGATTAAAGGGATATTCTTCAATGATAACTCTTGTAGGTGCGTACGCCCACGTTGATCATGCTGGGACTGGGAGACCGTCGTGTGCCGCCCTCACAGGGCCGGGAGCTGTGGAAGGCTCTCCGCGCGAGGAACGTACCCGTCAGGTAACTAAGGAGATAGTATTACATATTTCACAAAACAATCATAAATTTAGTAAAAAATATTGTTGCCCCAAAAAAGAAGCCAATTCTGTGTATTTAATTCTAAAGTAGATTCAGTCTTTGAAATTAAAGATTTCTTGGCGAATATTTCAAATAAACACCAAGAGTATTTTTCAAGTGCTATAGGACAAAAACAAGTAATTTAGGGTAGTATGTTCTCTGTGTAGCGTGTTACTTGCCACAGGTGCGGTTTTACATCACAACAACAACAAATGTATTATTGCAGTTTGTACTGTCCTTAAAGGGTTAACATGTACATTAAAAGTCCTGCTGTCCTTAAGGGGTTAACCTGTCCTGTACATTGCTGTCCTTAAAGGGTTAACCTGTTCTGCTGTCCTTAAAGGGTTAACCTGTCCTGCTGTCCTTAAAGGGTTAACCTGTCCTGCTGTCCTTAAAGGGTTAACCTGTTCTGTACATTGCTGTCCTTAAAGGGTTAACCTGTTCTGTACATTGCTGTCCTTAAAGGGTTAACCTGTTCTGTACATTAAAACTCCTGCTGTCCTCAAGAGTGTTAACCTGTTCTGTACTTCCCCCCCAGGATGCAGGTGTACCCGGACAATGAACACCCGATAGACAAAGTGGACGCCGAGGCCGACGCCTTCATCAACATCTACCGCTGGTTCCAGTCCCGCGGGGAGCTGTGAGACTTGAGGAGAGCTGTGAGAGCCCACGGCGGGCTGTCACAGCCCAGAATGATATCACGACTCTCTGAAATTAAGATAGGCTGCCTGTCTAAATGCAGACTTGACAATACGCAGGTTTCTAGGCTGGGAGTCGTCTAGACCAATACGTTCTCGCTGCAGAAAGCCGACAGACACTGAAACATTGCTCCATCACCGGGGTTGGTGTTGACTCTGTGAGGGCAGAATAGTGCTTTATAATACCACGGTTATCTACTTCAGGCACTCAAAACCAGCGCCTAAACTAACAGCTAAAAACCGTGCATTAGCAGTGGATAACTGCTGTGACATCACATGATGAGTTTTCATGATAAACACAAGTTTAAGGTGCAATAAAATCAGATTTCTTTCTCTAACGATAAAAGTGTGGTATAAACAGAATTCTTCATGGATGAGTCAGCACTCAAGCTTGTTTATTCATGTATGATTCCTTTGATACATATACATCTTTTTCGCCCACATGAGTAACTCGCCGGTGCTGTGTAGGTACATTATACCTTTAGTACAGGATTGACACATCAGAAGGGTCAGCATGGTATACTAGTGTTAACAGGGTGTAGAAAACCACCTATTATCGCCTTCTCTCACATCTACAGATGACCACCAAGTGTGCTTATTGTTGTTGTCCCAGTCACTTGTAAGGGAGTGGTCATATTTTAACATCAGGGGGGGGGGGGGGGGCAGGTGGAAATTTCTAAGAGCATGCCGGAGTATTTTCTATCCCCCTCCCCCAACCCTGGTTCAAATTGATACGGCCTACCCTTTTTAGCTATGATTTTGCACACAAAAAAAAAGACACTTTTTGGTCCCTGCCCTCTTAATTCTTTTAACCACCTGCGCCCCCACCCTGTTGTTAAAATGACACTCCCTAAGACACACCCCCCCCCCCCCCCCCCCCGCTCCAGCTAATTCCAACGAACAGTAAATGTGTGGTGATAATTTAGAGAACTAAACCTGTGATAATTAGGCTATTGTCACCAAATCTTTCACAACAAATCCGAAAGTTCGAAACTTCCAAGTCCGGCATGAAGATTGCTGCTTGAGTGTAACATAGATTTGCCACCTGGTGGTGCTGCTGCTGCCTTCTCTGGTACATGCGCCTTATGTATGTTATACATGTGTGTTATACAGCAAGAAGAGAAATCACTGATTGATGTACAAAAGTGTAAAAAGAATAACTGGTCATCATTGTTTATTCCATAAACAAGGATATTTAATTCACATGTAATTATAAGTCTGTAACGAATAAAATATAATTTGGGCTAAAATTGTGTTTTTACACCAGTTTTTATCTCAGGATCTCTACATCAAGAAATTCTCCTTCTAGCGATCACTTTGTTTCTTTCTGTATTGTATTATCTTATACATACTATTTATGAGAAGCCCCATATTCAGTATCACCGTAAATTTCCGCATGATAACCCCCCATTTAAAAAGGCCAAAAAATAATATGATTTATGATAAAAACAAAGGGCCATTATTGGTAGTGGGACTTTGTGTAGGCGTGTAGCTGGATGAATTATCAACCAATCAGATAATTCCCTGGCCTTCACTGCAGAACTCTTAAGGGGCAATACCTACCAGCTGGTACCCATTGGGTAGCTGTTATCAGGCCTCATATCACCACTACCAGATCAAGCAATATACGCCCGCATAAGGCATCCAGCTACCACGGTTAAGAGTAACTACGTTTTTTTTTACCAGGTTCCTACCATACAACCCTGAGGGTATACACTACTTTCGCACAAGGGGGGTGCTGCAATCGTCAAATCGGTACCCGTAGTGCTGTAAGAACAAAGCCCCAATGCCGGGAACAAGCTGCAGTAGCTGACGCAACTTTTGCCACTTTGACAGCGTCTTCCCGAGGCTACTGCTGCGACCTTTGAATCGAGGACCAAATTACATCATCGAATTTTCCATTAACCAGCATTTACAGTAAGAACCTTGATGGATATTGAGGCATCTTAATGGTTTAGCTTGGATTGGACCATTAATGGTAAACAAATCAAAGTATTTGAAGAGAAACAAAGGTCTGCCGTAGCGATAGTGTACCCAATTATCGCCCACAGCGATTTCGTAGCTCAATATCTTGTGTCAGTAAGCAGAAAGTGGTTAGAAACCACTGATAATAATAAGAACTCACATAAATGTACCTGATAATGGCCAGATTAGGGTCAGGGGGCCATAGATAATTAGTTTAGGGCCCAAAAAGTTTCCTTGCAATGCTACAGTATGGGCGTTTCCGTTTTCTAGAGCAGTAGCCTCGTTTTGGTCGTCACTCTCAGTGGTAAAGGTGCGCGATTTTACTATTGAAATAAACAAAATGGCGAGTTCGTGAAAGTAGTGTATAAACGCCTAGTCCCGGAAGATACAAAAATGATAGGGGAGTCCCAGAAATCCAAAAAGCGAGTTTTGAACATAAGGTCCTGGCATATTTCTAAGGTATTGTTTCTTGTGTCTTTTTATATGTTTAGCCTATCAAGCGGTCACTTATAACAAAGACGTGGGAAGCACTATCGTTACTAAGACCCGTGACTAAACCCAGCTCGCCGCTTCTCCGCGGGAATTCGGCCCCCTAGCGGTTGGCCCACCAAACTAACAGACGCTCCCATTCATTAGTATTGCATCGGGAGCTACGATGATGTTAAGAAAGGGACTAAATCATCAAAACCTCCTTAAATGCGTTCAGTATGCCACAACATTATAAAATATTGATAATATATTGTAGGGGGGTTTATATATGGGAACTTATATATGGGAACATATAACTATGATTCCCAGGAATCTAGCACAACTCCCCCAGTTGGGCGATCAGCATCACAGGAGTCCAGTGTATATCTAATTTACTGCACTAGTTTGTCGTCCTAATTGTATTTATTTTGTAGTCAATATGATCAATCCTGTTTAATATAAAATATCAGATTTAGATAATGCTAATTCAGTGAAAAACAAAACTATATTCTGTTGTTTGGAAGGCTTTTGATAATTTACGACATATCCCCCACCGGCTAAATCTACACTGGCCACCTGTACCCCAACCAGCGGCAAGTATTGGAGCTGCTACTTCAAATATTCTGCTTTATCTCCGAACTTCAATCCCGTATTCTTTGAATAAATGGTTGATCATTACTCAATCCAAGTTAGGGAGGGCTCATTTTTTAACAACAAGGGGGGGTGGTGAGATTTCGCGCGCAGCGCGCGAAATTTTTCACCCCCCCCCCCACTAGAGGGGTCGAAATTTTTTACCCCCCCCGGCAGGCCAAAAATCTCGCGTGTTCGCGCCCCTTTGTAGCATAGTAACGCGCGGGCTTTTCCCCTCAAAACAGGTTGAATTTTTTTCACCCCCCCCCAAGAGGGGTCTAAATTTTTTACCCCCCCCCCCCCGGTCAAGGGGTCCAAATTTTTTATCCCCCCCCCTGTTGTTAAAAAATGAGCACTCCCTTAGGCCACTCAAAAAAAAAAATTGTTTCTCATCACCATGCAATGAAAAATATGACGAGGGCGTTTTTTATTTAATTTTTTTTTTTTTTTTACTCGGGGCAAATTACATAGGGAAATTTGGACATTTCGTGATCAATTTTCACATTTTAGTAATTTGGAGTTTATTGATCAGTGAAAGTTGTAACAGTGCAAGTTCACCTAGCTGATTGCATTGCTGACAGCATAAGCTTTAATTTGATACCAAATTTGCCAATATCTTGGCAATTTTAGCATATTTTTCATCAAAAATGTAAAAAAAAAAAAAAAAAAGTTTTCCCCAAATCATGATTTTTATGACATGGACTAGTCAACTAGTACTACTATTAATCAACAGGGGGTGTTACCAGCTCTCCCGCCAGTGACGCCGTGACGTCACTGCCAGCCTGCTACACCTTCAATCATGGACATTTGAAAAAATTCTTGAGATATTTCTTGAGATCTGGTGCTTATCTTGAGATTTCGCCATGCCTACTATTTGTTTTTGTGGGTTGGAATACCACTCAAACCGCAATGGTTGCCCACAGTGCAATGCCCCAAACCCTAACAAGGGTACACCCAAGAAGCAGGGGGAGAGGACTGAGCCGGCACCGGAGGAGCATGGCGGCTCCGACGGGCAGCAGAGGACCGGCAGCTACAGCCCTGCGCCGACGGGGACCCCGGGCGGGACGACCCGCCAACATGACCAGCAGGCCGCGGAGGACGACGCGGCCCGTGAGGGAGAGCTTCTACAGGCACTTCAACGGATTGAGGCCCTAACTATCAAAGAGAGGGCCAGAGAGGCCAACCTAAAGCGGACTCAGAGGCTGAAAGAGGCCGAGATGGAGTTAGCCGGACTCAGAGCTAGCAATAACAGGGTAGAGAAGGACACCTACTTCGCTGAAGCAGCTTTCCGCGGTGTAGTACAAGCTGTGGGCAGCGCGGACGCGTTCGAGGGAAGAAAATATGACTCAGTCACTCACCAGAGCGCGGACTCACGGCCGGTACCCAGCGGGCAGCACCCGGACACGCGGGGACCAGCCGTGACTATGGCTCACCGGGGTGGAGACTCGAACGCGGCCGCAGACATCAACAAACATGGCGGCGCCCACTCTCACCCTTCCGGTTTCACGTCCGAGGGACAGTTGCAGTCGAATTTTCATCAGTTTCAGGCCGATGGTCGTCAATATGGAGGTGGAAATGAGTCTAGATCTTCATTTATGCCCCCCTCTACCGCCGACGACCGCGCAGAGCGAGAGGTGGGCCGCGGAGAGCGATCGGACACCCGTGAAGAGCGAGGTCAGGTTGGTGGTGGGTACACAAATGGAAATGCCGACACCTCATACCAGTCTTACCTGCTCTGGGTGCAAAAGCAACAGCAACCCCAGCACCAGCAAGCTGATCAGCAGCAGCAACAGCAGTATCAACAGTGGCAACAGCCATTTCAACAGCAGCAACAGCAGCAGAGGCCACAGCCTCTGTACCCATCCTCTGCTTCAGCCACCATCCAGGCAGGGCTACAGAGGGCTGGGCTATCACACCAGTCTCTGGGACTACTCTCCCCAGATTTTGATGCTGCTCTCCTGGGACCCCGTCAACCTCAAGGTTTGTCTGAGATTCTGTGTGATGAGCTGAGGGGTTATACTAGGGATAACAGGAGGAAGAGGTCTAGGGAAAAGATTAGGCCTGATTACCATCTGGAGGTGGACAAGGATTACAAGCAAATGTCCTACCGAGAGCTTGTCTATGGCATGACATGTGTACACGAGTGTATCACTAAAGGTGAATTTCCCAGCCGCATAACGGCCAGGGGCTACTCTGCCCATATGAAGTTCATCACTATGAGGGGCTTGTCCAAGGCTTATGAGGCCGACACTCTTGCTAAGTATGAGTTCAAGGTCACCACCAAGGTCATAGAGGGTGATCTCACAGATTATGTACACTGCGATGAGGATGCCCGCCACGACTGCCTGGGCGCGGATAACACTGGACCAGTCCTCAGAGCGCTGGCCCGGGAGGCGGCGCGCAGTGAGAGTCGGGGGGCCAACAGCGGGGGGCGGGGCTCCGGCAACAAAGGAGGACTGTGCCCCCCGGATATCTGTGGGCAATGGAACTTCCGAGACCGATGCGACTATAACCCTTGCAACAAGAAACATATTTGCAGCAACTGCCGGGGGGCCCATAAAGGTAGATACTGCAGGAGCCAACCTAGCGGTTTCTATGGCAACCAGTCGCAGATGATGGGTAACCCCCCTCCAGGATATGGGAGTGGTTTCCCACCTCAAGGTCCCCCTCATGCCCAACAGGGCAACCCAGGTCATCATATGTGACCACATGATCTAGTCGTCAGCGCGGAGCCGAGCCGAGTGCACGCGCAGACATTAACCGTCAGTGCGGAGCCGAGCCAAGAGCACGCGCAGACATGGGACATCAGTGTGGATTGTGATGCTATTTGTGTATGTGCGAGTGTAGATGATTTGTGTAGCATGTACGCGGACTACCTCCCATTATGGGATGTCAAGGAGACCCACTTTGTGGGGGGTGTTCGATCACAGATGAATTTATGTGCATGGAGGGATATGCTGTCGGGATATGGTGTAGCCGCCCCCGACCCAGACGCACACTTTTTGTTGGACGGTTTAACCCACGGCTTTAAATTGGTTGACCCAGGCTCTGTGATTCACCCGTATTTGTGTACAAACTATAAATCTGCGACCGTCTCAGCCAAGGATGAGATTAGCGAGATTATTCTCGAGGAGTTGAGTAGTGGCAAGTTGTCGTTGGTGCCGAGTACCCCCCACTGCATCCATGCCCTCGGTGCCGTCGAGAAAAAAGGGGGCTCGTATAGGCCTATCACGGATGCTAGCCGCCCGCTAGGGGCATCCATCAATTCCTTTATGGAATCAACCTTCCAAACTTTCAAGTATAAAACCGTAGATATGGTTTCTGCAGCCATACAACCGTACTGCTTTATGGCAGTCACAGACATTACCAGTGCGTATAGGTCAATTTTGATAAGAGAGAGTGACAGGAAGTTTCAAGGTTTGCAGTGGGACATAGACGGTATCCCGTGCTTCATAGAGGACAATTTCTTGGCCTTCGGGACCAGGATGTCTCCTAGCGTGTTCACTCGCATCACCGACGCGGTCTCGCGTCATATGGAGGGACAAGGTTTCTTTTGTGCCAATTACCTTGATGACTTTCTAGTGATGGGTCGCAATTTCAGCGAATGCCAGACAGCCCAACTTTACCTCCATAGTGTATTGAGGAGGTTGGGTTTCTATATTTCATATAAAAAGGTCAAGTCGCCGGCCCAAATCCAGACCTATCTGGGAGTGGAGTTAGACTCCATCGAAATGAAGCTCCGTCTGCCCGACGAGAAAATAGCCAGCCTACACGAGGAAATAGCCTTCTTCTCAGGTCGCCTGCGGGCGACGAGGAAGCAGCTGCAACGCCTATGTGGGGTCCTAGCCCACTGCAGCACGCTAGTTAGGGGCGGCAGGACCTTCAGTCATCGAGTCATCGAAATGCTTTCGCATTTTACCCCCGGCAAGCGATATGTTTCGCTATCGAAGTCATTCCGCCAGGACCTCCTGTGGTGGTCAGACTTCGCAGCGTGGTTTAACGGGGAGGCAAAGATCATCAAACCGGGCCCAATGAACACGGCAATCATTCACACCGATGCGGCAACCACGGTCGGTTGGGGGGCTGTGTACGGCGACGACTGGGCCGCCGGCTCGTGGTCTAAGAGTTGGAGGGACCCGAGAGATCTTCACAATCATTGTACTCCTAAACCGGATATGCACATTCCCTCTAACATTAACGTCCAGGAGCTATATCCTATCCTCATGGCGTTGAGGAGATGGGGGGACGAGTGGCGCGACACACGTGTAGAATGCGTGACGGACAACACCCAGGTGGTGGCCGCGTTGAATACGGGCAAGAGTGACAATAGCAGGTCTATGGACATCCTCCGCCTCATTTTCTGGGACACTGTGATTTTTAATTGCCATCTAGTGGGGGTTTTCTTGCCGGGTTACAAGAATGTTGTTGCCGATGCAGTGTCCAGAGCCGAGTGCTTTAATGACATTCCTTTCCATTTATGTTGTAGAAACAAACCAGTTTGTCAGGGAGCTGGACATCAGGGCCGCGGAGTTGAGGTCGATGGCGTGGTCGGCCTCCACCTGGAAAACGAAAACTTCCCAATGGAAAAAGTTCCTCGGGTTCTGTGCCCTAGCCGACGCCACCCCGGTACCCACCAAGCTTGACGTCATGTGCCGTTACGCGGTGTACTTGTCTAAATCCTTGAGATATTCTACAATCCAGAACTACATCAGCGCTGTGATCAGCCTTAACAATTATTTTAGCCATGATGTGCTATACCTCAGGTCTGAGTTTACTTTTGCTATGACAATGTCGGGTATCCGCCGGGCCTTGGGCGACCCAGAACCTCACCGCCCCACTTTATTCCTGGAGGACTTGCATTTGATGTTTAACAGCTTGGACCTTTCAAATCCAAACGAGATCACTATGTGGGCATGCATCGCCTTGGCCTTCAGAGGCCTCCTAAGGAAGAGTAATCTTGTCCCGGACTCCAGTGCCTTGCAGGGTCACTACCTGCGTAGAGGAGCCGTGGTCTTCAATGACTGGGGGCTGGAAATAAAAGTGTCCAGCTCCAAAACCATTCAGTACTGCCAAAAGGTCCACCGAGTCCCTGTCACTGTAGCTGTTGGTTCCCCAGTGTGCGCGGTGACTTGGGTCCGGAAACATTTCATGGATCTCCCAAGCTCAGATCCAAACAGCCCAGCCTTCATGCTGGTAGGATCTGGCACCCCTAAGCCTTTGACTTACAGCAAGCTGTTATCTTTTCTCAAGACCCTGCTAGACCGCTCGGGTCTGGAGTCTAAGAGGGTGGGTTGCCACTCCTTACGACGCGCAGGCGCCTTGTACATGTACAATCTGGGCCTCTCCCTGGAGGATATAAGACAATGTGGGGATTGGTCCAGCATGGCGGCATTGGTGTATCTCACCAAACCTTTCACCAATCGAGTGGCGACGGACTCCTTAGTCTCCAAGGCCTTGTCGTCGTATGCGACGCACCATAAGGGTGCGCTCTATTGACTAAGTTATATTATCATGAGTGACTTAAGTTTGTTCTATTCTCATATTATATAATCATGCTATATTATTTGGACTTTGGCCGTCTATCCAGCGGCGCGGATCCCAAACAGTTCCTGTGTCGCCTCACTTCCCTTGGATAGATTAATGACATGGACTAGTCAACTAGTACTACTATTAATCAACAGGGGGTGTTACCAGCTCTCCCGCCAGTGACGCCGTGACGTCACTGCCAGCCTGCTACACCTTCAATCATGGACATTTGAAAAAATTCTTTTTTTTTTTTTTTCTTCTCTACTTTATTCAACTAATCATGTTACTATGTTAATAAATAGGCCGTCTATCCAGCGGCGCGGATCCCAAACAGTTCCTGTGTCGCCTCACTTCCCTTGGATAGATTAATGATGCGCGCGGTGATGAGAAACAACTTTTTTTTTTGAGTGGCCTTACATCCCTAGAATTGAAATATTTATTGCAATATAAACCCAAAATGTGTGGGCCATGGGAGGCCTACATTGCTTCAGTATTAGAGCCGGATGTGGCCTTGGTGGGCCGTCAAGATGGCGGATGGTTTCCCACGGAGTTTCGTTCGTCAGCATTGTCTTTCACTTCTGTATAGATAGGGGAGCCCTGGGAGAATTGGGACACTAAATTAAAATCATAACATGTTTGCTTGTGATTTCTATAATGCCAACAATAACCAAATGCCTTTGTTTCATGAAGAAAGGCTACCAATAAACCTTTCATTTGGACTATTTAGATTTATCCTAGCCTGCCATGATTCCGGTCTAGGGCCTTTTGAAATTTTGAGAAATTCCAGGGAGAACTGGGACATTTCGAGGAGAACTGGGACACTACCTGGGGAGAACTGGGACACACCAGGGAGAACTGGGACTGTAAATAGTGTGATTATTAACCAATGAAACATCATTTTGCTTTGCTTTAAGTTCAATATGATCATATGTAACCCCGGGTATGTAACATATTAGCTTCAGTCATAGGTCTGAGAGAAAAATAATTAAAGCACAATAAATCTTCACCTGGAGTGTCCCAGTTCTCCCCAATAGCCAAGAGTGTCCCAGTTCTCCCTGCAATGAGTGTCCCAGTTCTCCCCAGGTTGAGATTTTTAAGCAAAATGTTAATACAGTTCAAAATATGCTTAACTGTGTTTTTGTAAGTAGCTGGTCATTTTGCCATCTATCAATGCTACATAATGTAACACAAAAATATTTTCTCATCAAAAGGTAACACTATGTAAATCGAATCGTCTGAGACCAGAAAAAAAAACTTTTTTTCCTAAAAATGTTATAATCTGTTATAGGTCTAAGTATAGTAACATCACAGTTTTTTTTTATCATAAAAAACTTAAATATTATTGGCCCAAAAAATAGCATCTGTGGTTATGCATTAAAGTTATTGGTTATGGGCAGAATACACAGTGTCCCAGTTCTCCTTTGTCCCAATTCTCCCAGGCCTCCCCTATATCCTTGTTCTGTGTTTATAATGGTTATATCATGGGGTACTTTATCTCGCTGGTTATATTAAGGATGTTGTATCAAAAATCGCCCTCAGGCCTACAGGTTTATGATAAAAAACGGCCACCCTCATGGCACAGAATACGGATATCAAATAAAAAATTTAAAAAGCGCCCCTCCCTTCCTTATTTTTTTTTCCTAAAAGTATCTGTATAGCTGATGGTACTTAAATTTCAAGCCTTATTAAACAACAATTTAAATAAGTCTTTGCCAATCCTCTTTCATGTCAAAAATTTAAAAAATATAAAAATAAAACAAAAAAACGCCCCTACCAAGCAGGGCCCAGGGGTCAGCCGTATCCTCCAGAGCAAACGCCGGCAAATCAGTTGCTGGGAGCGATAGAGAATCGGCAAGTGTCCGATAAGTGACTGTTTGCTGCGGAGACTAGGGTCAGCCGTCAGCACTAGTCTCCGGAGCAAACAGTCACTTATCGGACACTTGCCAATTCTTTATCGTTTACCAATTCAATTCAATTCAATTTGTTTTTATTCACAACCTCATCAGAGGTAAAGGAATGAAGAAAAGAGATCAGATTTAGCCGATAGTTACATTGGCATCACTGTACCGGAGCTCCGAGAAACATAGCGTAGCGACGTGGATGGATTTGCCCGAGTTTGCTCTGGAGACTACCGTCAGCACGCCCACGCCGTGTCCGGGTGCAGCTTTTACTATTTTCGCCGTGGTCAGAACGAGGCACTCTGCTAAAGAGACCGCTACTCCCCGCTGCCCGACCGCAGCAGTACTACGGACGGGCAGATCGAGTGGGGAGTACGGTCACAAGTACGAGTGTGAGAACGAGGTTCCGGCAGCGGCGTCTGTCCGCATGTCAGCATGACGCGGCGTGACGGAACGTCGACCTGCGCGCCGTCAGTGCGCACCGTCACCGGGTAGCCTGTGTCCCACCCAAACAAAAAAAGTCACTGGGCAGTGATCTGTCAGATCACCTGCCCAGTGCCTCGTTTTGGTTAACATAGGCGTCAATGGGATCACCCTGCCCAGCTGCCCACCGCTGTGGAGTGTGGTAGAACTGTGGATAACAAGCGGGGCAGCATTCGGGACACTCTCCCAGCGGAGATCTAGGTGGCGGCACAGGGGACGCAGGTAACAATGGCGGATTCGTGCACGGAGGGGCGTTTTTTTGCTTGTTTTTTATCAATTCTTAATAAGCAGTTTTTTGGAAAGCAGGGGCGGATTCAGGGGGGTGGCCGCAGAGCCTGCAGAGGGGTTTAAAGCGACCTAGGCTGTTTTCCAGGCAACCTGGCGTCCCGGTCCCTGCACTCTGATAGTAAACTAACACCATCCATGTTATGGGTTTTGAAATATACCCCCTTTCCACTGACTTTCGGATGTAAAATACCCCCCATTAAGATAAAAACACTGACTTTTTGACCACAAAAAATACCCCCTTTCCAAAAAACGCTGACCTTTAATCCTTGGAATTAGGCCTACCCCTTTATTTCAAAAACGCTGAATTTCTAGCCTCCAAGTTAGTGCCTAGGGGTCCATAGGGTACCCCAAATCCTAGAATACTGATTTAATAGATGTTGCTGACTCAGATACATGTTTCTGTAACACCATTAAGGGACACATTATTTACCCTTTTTATATTTTCAAAGAGGCATTGATATATACACACCCCTTTCATATTTTTCACTGATTTATTTTGAAAAAACACCCCTATTTCTCATTACCACGGACGTGCCAATTCAGTGAAAAAGTACCCCTAAATCGGCGTTTTCATAACATGGATGGTGTTGTTTTTCACTCCAAGTGCAGGGACCGGGCCTGGCGTATCTATTCTAGGTCAGGGGCAAACGTTTATTACGGGGTCCAGCATAGATGCCATGGGGTAGGCCTATAAAAAAAGCGACTTTGTGACTTGGGGACCTTTGATCTCGCCGCCTTTCCGACCTGAGGGGGACCCCTCTGCACTGTTCAACATGTATGGCCATGTATAGACTTAATAGATTTAACACGTAGCCTAGGCCTAGGTCTACATTGAGATGAGCATCCGGTCACTCAAAAAAAAAGAATTGTTTCTCATCACTGACTGTGGTGACTGCAGAGGGGTTTTCGGCGACCTGGCGACCTGGGCCGTTTTCCAGGCGACCTTTCGACCTGGAGCAATAATTTAAGCGACCTGGCGACTTTTGCAAACATTTGATGATATCATAGGTCTAATAAAACGACCTGGCGACCTGAGGGCCTTGATTTCGGCGACTTTCCGACCTGAGGGGGGGCCCCCTCTGCACCCCCACTGTGCGCATCATTAAAATCATGATTCAGAGAATTTTTCTTTTTTTCTAAAGATTTTAAATGAAAAATCTGTCAAAAAGTAGAGAAATACCGGGTCATTAGGCCTACCCTACATTTGGAACCCTTCTAGCCTGAACCGGGACAAAATTCAGCAAAAACCTATCCCTTCATTTTTTTGAACAAATTTAATCTTTATTGCCTGAAAAGTTGTACATGAGTTTGACGTGAAACGTGTCACAAATTGACCATGAATCAGGTTATAATTTGTCGAGACAACACTGAGTGGTATAATCTTATGTCCTGGGTTTAGGGGTCTAGATAGGGGGTCCCCATGTCGCCTGTCGATTTTAAGAAATGCTCATGTCATTTGTCAGTATCTTTGTATTTCTCCTGTCATTTGTCACTAGGCTCCATGTCGCCTGTCGATTTTAAGAAAAGGCCATGTCATTTGTCAGTATCTTTGTATTTCTCCTGTCATTTGTCACTAGGCTCCATGTTGTCTGTTGATTTTAGGGGTCTAGACCCATTTTATAACCCTATACATGGTAAGGTATGCATCATGTCCCCATCTATTTTTTCACAGGTTGCGCCCCCTTCCTATTTTTCTGTAGGCCCACATTTTAATGTAGCTTAATGTAGATGGTTTAACACCCCCAATGCTGTAGGTATAACACCCCCCACCCCCCCTCCCCCCTACCTTTCCTAAATTCTTAGATCCGCCGGTGGTCAGGCTATGCTGTACCTTCAACAATAGGCCAGAGTACGGCAAAATTACGAGTGTTTGTACAGTCTATACGAAAACCTGCCGGACACCGGCTATAGCCGGCTAAAAGCCTGCTGGACCAGCAGAAAGTCCCAATGACTGGCAACTATCCTGGGCTACATGTGGGGTTTTACGGCTTGTAAATCGGACCATTATTAAGGTTTCTAGAGAGTAAATAGAAAGACTGAATATTTTGTTGAAAAAAAACCCACAAAATTATGTTTTTTCAAATCATTCATATTTACCAGTAACCTCTATATAAATTCTCTTTTAATACTACATTTCTAGATTCAAACATTTAATTCTTCCAGGTATCCGGGCCTGCAGATATTTAGTCGGGCCTACTGAATGAAAAATCTGCAGGACCAAATGTCCTGCAAGGGGAAAATTTTTCCTATAGACTGTTTGTATGGACATCACCACGGGTATGATTTAGACAAGAGGGGATAGCTTGATATCAAGGAGTAGGCCTATCAATTGAAACTAATAGTTAGGCTATACATGTAGGGCCTAGTAGGCCTACTCATCTGGAGATACTAGTATATGGGCAGGCTTATAGTTGATTTGGCATTGCTGCATTTAGCTATTCCTGGCCCTAGTCCTACTTTTAATCTTATGTATGTTGGGGGAGGGGGATAGAGCAGTAAGGCTATGCGAGATATGCTTTTTGTCAGGGCAATGTTTGGACTTGTTGAGCTATTTATTTCAACAAATGTGGTGAGGATGAAAAGATAACGTTTTTTGTGTCCGCATGTTGGACAGAAACAGTTTTTCTATAGGCCTACATACAAATCCGGACCTTCACATTCTAATCAGGAGCTCATCATGAAATAGGAATTCACGAGCATGCAGAAACGGTTTGTCCCAAAATATATTACCTGGACGCTTTTTAGTGATACAGACCCTCCACATCTTGAGTCATAAGGATGAGTCAGTGTATATAATATAAGAAGTTGAATATTGTAATACTGACTACCAGTTGTATTATTAAACATGGATAACATTGGTTATATGTTGCTGATAAGTGTCCAAAGCTTGCACAAAAAGTCAAAGTTTGATAGCTGAGATGAAAAAATGCTTGAGGCTGTCATGAATTTGCATTGGATGCCTACACTGATTAGTCTGAAATATGAGACTGGTGCACATCATTGTGAAAAGAGAAATCAGTGATTTGTGCTGTTTATTTCATAAACAAGGATATTTAAACATATTACAATTATGAGTTAATACTGAATAGAATGTAATTTCTGCTTAAACTGTGGTTTTGTTCCAGTTTTCATGTCGAGAATCCTCTATGGAAAAATTCAACCACTTTGTATCTAACAGCAGTGTATTATCTTATACCATCATTTATAAGAAACCCCATATTCAGTATTTAAGCACTGTGACTTTATTACCGTAACTTGCACACCCCCTCCCAGTCTTTGCGAAAACTTTTTCATCCCACAGGACATTTGGTCCTGCAGATTTTCAATGTTGAAGGACCGGCTACATTTTTGAAGGACCGGCTAGCAACATATTTGATGATATATGTATTTTTAACTATAAAATAGTATTGGGGCATTATATTTCAATAATTTATGGCCAAATCAGGATAAACACATTGGTTCACACAGTATATTGACAAACATATTTCAGGTTTAGAAACCCAACTAAATTATTTAAGTTCAGAAAAGCCTGACATGTGACTGGACATTCGGTCCTGCTATGCTTGTCAGTCTGCTGGACCTGTTGCATTTTAGCGGGACATTGCCGCTGTCCTGCATGTTTTTGCAAAGACTGTCCTCCCCCCTTAACCCACAGGATATACACAAACCAAAATCTGATAATTTGATATCAAGCATGCCTACATGGGGTGTGGCTTATACAATGGTTTTTATAAATGTACTACAGTACTATAGCCGCCATCCCTCACCAATAAAAGAAAGAAGGATGAGATATCAATATAGATATTAGAAAAGGGTGCTCCCAGTAGAGGATATCACATTTTCCACAGTTGTGGTTGTGGGTTATTTGTGAGATGCAGTTAATTCATGAGAATTTACGGTAGCTCGAATACCCAGAATAACGTGTGAGATAGCATCATACATTGGAATATTTAGATGATGCAATAATAGATGCTTTGGAATGTGAGAGAAATTTATCGCATGATATACTTTATGTACAGAGACAATAACGACCGGATGGAGACAAGATATCACAGAGTGTCTGCAAGTTCTGATGTCTATAACATGGATCACAGTGTAGCAGCATTCAAGGTTATCACAAATATATATAATAAAATATACTATTCTAAAGAGTTCATGTCATAAGGGACGACCTGGCCATGTGGTACGCTTTTTGCTGCTCTAGACCAATCAGCAGGCAGCATTTAGTCACAGGCAATGGCAGCAATGTAAACAACACACTCGACGATCCAGCATCAAATTTCAGCAATCTAGCAACATAATATGATAGGTTGGGTAGATAAATGTCTTTTGGTCAGTTTCCCGCATGCCCTATACCAAACGTCTGCACGTTTGGCCAGACGCCCTTCTGTTTAGGGCATACAGGAAGCCATCATACAATACTATATCACCAACACACACTAGTACAGCAACACACGGTGTGACTGGCAGCCACTCCCCCTGGTGTCATCAACACACACTACAGCAACACACGGTGTGACTGGCAGCCACTCCCCCTGGTGTCATCAACACACACTAGTACAGCAACACACGAACATGCAGCTACTTTCCCTGGTGTCGTAAACACACACTACAGCAACAACCACACATCATTGCAACTTTACGCAGTGTTCAGATTGAACAACAGGGCCACTCTTTAATTGCATCCCCCTTACAGGTCTGAATCCTTTCGCACCACCCTAGTAAATATGAATTATTTTCAATTTTTACTGTAGTGCAGCAGTGGTCACAGCCTAATAGCAATTACAGTGATATGTGGTACTGTGTTGATCAATGACCTAACTAGTTGTCTGACTTAAAAGCCATGAAAACTGGCATCTAGCTGTCCATACTCCTGTCACTTACGGTGGAACTTCTGAAAGTTTAAGTTACAGGTCTGTCAATTATACTGCTTTCTGCTCATCGATATGACAAGCGTTGATGTGCAACTGTGTACGGGTATAAAACAGATGTTAACCAGCTCCCTAGCTGGATATTGTGACATATACAACATGTGGATTACAAATGTTATAGATAAATAATTTCTTTATGCAATGTTGAAGCCATAGATTCATTTTTAGTTTCTATATTTACATGTTGTACATGAAATTGACAAAATAAATAATTTTTTCATGCAATATTGAAGCCATAGACTTCATTGTTAGATTCTATGTTTACATGTTGAACAGGAAATTGACAGAGCTTTTGTTACTCAGATTCTGAGAATACAATACTTCTTTGTCTGTCCACCCCCCCCCCCCTCCCCGCAGCACTTTCTATTCTGGGTTACCGTAGATCCACCACCCCAGCCTTGTGCTTTGTGGGTGCCTTGGCTGCAGGCTTGGAGGAGGCTGGGAGAGGAGGAGGGGGTGGGGGGCTGCCCCCCTGCTGGGCGGCTAGCCTGGCCCGCTTGGCAGCCTTACAGGACCGGGTGATGAGAACAGTCAGCACAATGAGCGGTATGCCGAGCAGGATGAGGGCCGGGATCACCAGTTTGAGCTGGTCCTCCGGCAGCGTGCTCACGCTGCGCCCGGTCGGGGTCGGTGAGACGGGGCGCTCTAAGGACGCTGCCTCAGTGGTAAAGTCTCTGCCTGCATCAGGGTCTGCTGTGGTGCCGGCCCGGGCGGTGCTGGGCTGGGGGCGGGAGGAGGGACTGAGGACCTCCAGCAGGGGGGAGTGGGTGGCTGTGCTGCTGTCCTGCTGCTGCTGCCGGGTTGTGGCAGCTGCCGTACTGGCTGCACCCGTGCTGCTGTCAGGCTGCTCTGTAGTCACCGCCTCTGTCCTCACGGCAGCAGAGGACGCCTCCTGCTGGACGGTGCTCTGCTGGTGCTCTGTAGTGGCTATAGGGGTGGTGACCGGTTCTACTGTGGTGGTCTGCCGCTCAGTGGTTGGGGGTTCTGTGGTGGTGAGCGGAGGCTCGGTGGTTAGACCAGGGGTCGTCGCTGCTTCAGTTGTCGGTTCTGTGGTTACAACCGGCGTGGATGGACCCTCTGTGGTTACGGTAGTTACCTCGGCTGTTGTCATCTCCACTGTTGATGTCATTCCCAGCGTTGTGTCGGGTAGTGTTGTGGCCTCGGGTGTGGTAGTGTCTAAGGCCGTGGTAGTGGCGGGGAGGGTGGTCGCCTCCTGTGTTGTCACACTAGCAGTGGTGAGTTGCACTGTGGTGTGTTGAGTGGTGGCCTGCTCCGTGGTAGTCGGCCACTCTGTGGTGGCTGCCAGTGTAGTGGCTGCTTCACTGGTGGGGGGTGTGGTGGTGGGTTGTGTGGTGGTGGTGGGGGCTGCCTGAGTGGTGGCCTGTTCTGTGGTGACGGTGTCTGTAGTGGCTACAGGCCTGGTGCTGGTTTGGGGCCCGTCTGTGGTTGTGACGTCGGTGTCGTCGTCACCTTCCCCGGCCGCCCGGGGTGCAGCCGTGTAGTAGTACAGACTGCTGTTGTCTCCCGTCTGGGGCCGCCCCATCCGGTCATTAAACACGTCCTCGTCTATCAACCCGTCACCGTCATCGTCCACCCCGTTCTCTATCTCCTCGTCAAACAGCCCGTCACAGTCGTTGTCGAAGTAGTCCTCCTGCTCGGCCTGCAGACTGAGGCAGATCTGGGCGTAGGTCAGGCTTTCCAGCCGCTGCCCCAGCAGCTGGCCGTACGACTCCTGGAACTGCAGCCCGTACAACATGGCCCCAAACGTCACGTTGGGCTCCAGGTGACTCAGGGTGTAGGTGCCGTTGGGGACGGACAGGGAGGCCACTGACACGGAGGCTGTGGGCACCGAGGCCCAGCCCCAGTGGAGGGCCAGCGGGGGGATGGGGGCGTTGTTGAGCCGCAGCCCGGGCAGTTTGCTGCTCTCACACATCAGGTTGAGGAAGTTACTGTAGGAGGTCTGCCCGCTGCGGGTGGAGATGGTTATGAAGTGGTAGAGGTCTGTGTACTGGGCGGCCGGGGGGACCAGCGCCATGAAGGGGTCAGAGTTACGGTAGCCGTCCACACTGTGCGACTTACAGAACTGTGCTACCAGCACCCGCCGACTCGCCAGCACCACCACGGGGCTGTCTGATGGGGCCTCCACGTCCACAAAGTAACGCTCGTTGAGGCTGTATCTGGATGTGATCACAGCGCCGGGGTCGTCAGGGTCAGCCTGTAACACACGCACCCGGGTCTCCTCTGTGTGGCCTGTACACAAGGAGACAAGGTCAGACACAGTGAGTAATTGAGGCTGTAACTAAGGTGTAACTAAGGCTGTAACTAAAGTGTAACTAAGGCTGGAACTAAAGTGTAACTAAGGCTGGAACTAAGATGTAAATAAGGTTATGACTCCGCTGTGTGCCCTGTGCACAAGGAATCAAGGTCAAACACAGTGAGTAATTGTGGCTGTAACTAAGGTGTAACTAAGGTTGTAACTAAGGCTGTAACTAAGGTGTAACTAAAGTGTAACTAAGGCTTTAACTAAGATGTAAATAAGGCTGTAACTCCTCTGTGTGCCCTGTGCATAAGTAGAAAAGGTCAGACATGTGAGTTATTAAGGCTGTAATTGAGGTTTTAGAGGTTGGAACTAAGATGGAACTAAGGCTGGAACTAAGGTGCAACTAAGGTTGTAACTAAGGTGTAACTAAGGCAGAAACTAAGTTTGTAACTAAAGTGTAACTAAGGCTGTAACTAAGGCAGGAACTAAGGCTGTAACTAAGGCAGAAACTAAGTTTGTAACTAAGGCTGGAACCAAAGTGTAACCAAAGTTGTAACTAAGGCTGGAACTAAGGTGTAACTAAGGTTGTAACTAAGGCTGGAACTAAGGTGTAACTAAGGTGTAACTAAGGCTGTAAATAAGGTGTAACTAAGGTGTAACTAAGGCTGGAACTAAGGTGTAACTAAGGCTGGAACTAAGGTGTAACTAAGGCTGGAACTAAGGTGTAACTAAGGTGTAACTAAGGCTGTAACTAAGGTGTAACTAAGGCTGGAACTAAGGTGTAACTAAGGTGTAACTAAGGCTAGAACTAAGGCTGTAACTAAGGCTGGAACTAAGGTGTAACTAAGGTTGTAACTAAGCCTGGAACTAAGGTGTAACTAAGGCTGGAACTAAGGTGTAACTAAGGCTGGAACTAAGGTGTAACTAAGGCTGGAACTAAGGTGTAACTAAGGCTGGAACTAAGATTGTAACTAAGGTTGTAACTAAGCCTGGAAGAAATGTAACTAAGGTGGAAACTAAGTTTGTAACTAAGGCTGGAACTAAAGTGTAACTAAGGTTGTAACTATGGTGTAACTAAGGTTGTAACTAAGGCTGGAACTAAGGTGTAACTAAAGTGTAACTAAGGCTTTAACTAAGATGTAAATAAGGCTGTAACTCCTCTGTGTGCCCTGTGCATAAGTAGAAAAGGTCAGACATGTGAGTTATTAAGGCTGTAATTGAGGTTTTAGAGGTTGGAACTAAGATGGAACTAAGGCTGGAACTAAGGTGCAACTAAGGTTGTAACTAAGGTGTAACTAAGGCAGAAACTAAGTTTGTAACTAAGGCTGTAACTAAAGTGTAACTAAGGCTGTAACTAAGGCAGGAACTAAGGCTGTAACTAAGGCAGAAACTAAGTTTGTAACTAAGGCTGGAACCAAAGTGTAACCAAAGTTGTAACTAAGGCTGGAACTAAGGTGTAACTAAGGTTGTAACTAAGGCTGGAACTAAGGTGTAACTAAGGTGTAACTAAGGCTGTAAATAAGGTGTAACTAAGGTGTAACTAAGGCTGGAACTAAGGTGTAACTAAGGCTGGAACTAAGGTGTAACTAAGGCTGGAACTAAGGTGTAACTAAGGTGTAACTAAGGCTGTAACTAAGGTGTAACTAAGGCTGGAACTAAGGTGTAACTAAGGTGTAACTAAGGCTAGAACTAAGGCTGGAACTAAGGCTGGAACTAAGGTGTAACTAAGGTTGTAACTAAGCCTGGAACTAAGGTGTAACTAAGGCTGGAACTAAGGTGTAACTAAGGCTGGAACTAAGGTGTAACTAAGGCTGGAACTAAGGTGTAACTAAGGCTGGAACTAAGATTGTAACTAAGGTTGTAACTAAGCCTGGAAGAAATGTAACTAAGGTGGAAACTAAGTTTGTAACTAAGGCTGGAACTAAAGTGTAACTAAGGTTGTAACTATGGTGTAACTAAGGTTGTAACTAAGGCTGGAACTAAGGTGTAACTAAGGTGTAACTAAAGTGTTACTAAGGTGTAACTAAGGTTGTGACTGGTGCTGCCACTCAGGTTATAGGATTTCAGATTTGGCCTGTAACATTTTTACATACAAATTCAAGACCAGTAACTCTCTTGCAGTGCATATCCTGCTGGCAGTTTTATATATTGAATACATTTAGTAGCTTTATAAGGGTAAGATATAGATATCTAGATCCACATTTTTTACCTTTTAAAAAAAAGATAATTATCTTCAATCAAAAGAAACATTATGAAAATGTGAAAGAGGAGAACAAATAAAGCTCTTACCGAGTATCCTGATGATGTCGCCCCCTGTGCGGTTGGCGACGGGTGCTGTGTAGAAGGAGGTCCCCCAGGTAGAGACCGGGGGCAGGTACTCTACCAGGTGGTCCCCCATCAGCTCCAGTCCCACCGAGGTCCACGTAGACCCTGCCACCACCGCCACCGGGCCCGTGCTGGTCACCCGCGCCCCCGTCAGGTCCCGAAACGGCTTACTGCGCACCTACAATAGACAACAACAGGGGCTGTCAACAACAACAACAACAACAACAGGACATACACCCGCCCCGTCAGGTCACGGAACGGCTTACTGCGCACCTACAATAGACAACAACAGGGGCTGTCAACAACAACAACAACAACAACAACAGGACATACACCCGCCCCGTCAGGTCAAGGAACGGCTTACTGCGCACCTACAATAGACAACAACAGGGGCTGTCAACAACAACAACAACAACAATAACAGGACATACACCCGCCCCGTCAGGTCACGGAACGGCTTACTGCACACCTACAATAGACAACAACAGGGGCTGTTAACAACAACAACAACAACAATAACAACAACAGGACATACACCCGTATATATACTACAATGGAATGAATTCAATGGAATATATAGGAAGGGAAGGTTTTGGTCAACATTCTGGTTAAATGCTATGAAGATGAACTACCTTTAATCCCATTCCCCATACAGACTGTTCAAACACCAGGAGGCATTTTAGTGGTGGGGCGACCATGTTGCATGACCAGCGGCAGTCAGTGACTGCCGGGTGTTCTACGTCCAATAACCAGAATGATGAAATATCTCCCTGACGGAGGTTCTTTGTAGAGCCAGAATATGAAGCATGTCTTAGGTCAGGGTTCTGGAGATCCTTAATCTGTACATGGAGTTAATACTGCATGGTCAGCATTATTCAGCATGCCGCACTGCCCTGCTCATTGGCCTCTACGGAGATTGAAACCCAGTGGAAGCTTAAGGCAGCTATTGAATGATACTATCCACAATGTTTGATGAATGTGATCTAATTAACACCCAACATATTTCCTGTATAGCTCATCTGCTCATCATCATCATCATCATCATCATCATCATCATCATCATCATTCAGTGTATAACACAGGCAGAACACATAAAAAAAAAGTTTTTGTATTTTCCTCCAACTTAGATATGTACATGTAATGAATGGATGCCATAGTCAAAATACCAATCATATATGACAGTCATAGAACTTTGGTAGAGCTAGGGGTGCTGGCGGCAGAAGGTTAATGTGCCCGAGCTAGTTTTCCCCTGCAAGGGTGGTTAGATAAAAAAAAATCGACGTTAAAAAAGCTACGATTTCACTATATTGTGGGTATAAGCTGAAAAAAAAAGCATAATAAATAGGGGGGGGAGGGTCCCGAGCTTATTTCTGAGACCAAGTCTAAGTAACCTGTAATAGGATCATATAGTTTTCTGTAATATATATTCACAAAATGCATTTGAAATGTAACTACATGTTGTTGATACTCTATCAAAATATAATTCATAATATCATTTAAGCAAAAGATGTGTTTTCAACACATTGTTCCGGGCATATTTGGAGAGTTTTGTCATTTTTCAGTGAAATTTCACATTGTTCGGTGATGTTTCTCATTTTTTGGTAACTATGCAACTTTGAACAGCTCTGCAGACCTTAATAATTACGGAAGCCGAGGAGGGCTACAACTATATGAAATAAGAAAAAGAAAAAGATGTGTTTATTAATTTTATAAGCGATTTTTTTTTGCTGTCAAAATGGATTTCTCAGCTGTCGAACTGTCAAGTTGGAAAAATAAGTTGCTGTCAACATTGATTTTTTACCTGTCACACTGTCAAGTTGAAAAAGAACTGCTGTCAACATTGATTTTTCAGCTGTCAAACTGTCAAGTTGGAAAAATAAGTTGCTGTCAACATTGATTTTTCACCTGTCACACTGTCAAGTTGAAAAAGAATTGCTCTCAATATGGATTTTTCACCTGTCAAACTGTCAACTTATGCAAACCACTTTGTGACAGGTATCTTTTAGCGTTAGTGCTCAATACAGAGTCCCTCCCTCCCTCTCTCCCTCCCCCCTCCCTCTCTCCCTCCTCCCTCCCTCCCTCTCTCCCTCCCTCCCTCCCTCCCTCCCTCCCTCCCTCTCTCCCTCCCTCCCTCCTTCCTTCCCTCCCTCCCTCCCTCCCTCCCTCCCTCCCTCCCTCCCTCCTTCCCTCTCGCCTTCCCTCCCTCCATCCTTCCTTCCCTCCCTCCCTCCTTCCCTCTCTCCCTCCCTTCCTCCTTCCTGCCCTCCCTCCCTCGGTCTTTCCTTTACTTCCTCACTCCCTCCCTCCTTCCCTCCCTCGGTCTTTCCTTTCCTCCCTCCCTCCCTCCCTCCCTCCCTCCCTCCCTCCCTCCCTCATTCCTTCCTTCCCTCCCCCCCTCTCTGCCTCCCTCCCTCCCTCCCCCCTCCC
Source organism: Harmothoe impar (assembly GCA_947462335.1). Classification (NCBI taxonomy): domain Eukaryota; kingdom Metazoa; phylum Annelida; class Polychaeta; order Phyllodocida; family Polynoidae; genus Harmothoe; species Harmothoe impar. The sequence continues at coordinate 121,740,718 of OX381704.1, read as the reverse complement.
TCTCTCCCTCCCTCCCTCCCTCCCTCCCTCTCCCTGACTATACCTTCTTCCATACCCCTCTTACATCCCAGGCCTAAGGGATACCTGTCAGAAGCTTCAAAAAAAATAGTTGACAGACAGACAGCGTTTTCCCCCTTTGACAGTAAGCTCAATTACAGAAGTTGACAGACTGACAGCACATTTTTCACTGTTGACAGCAATAGAAACGTGCATATAGTATTTCCTGTAGAGTATTGTACTTGGGCCTATATGCAAAAGTATTAAGAGACATAGTGCATGCTTATGGCCCTCGTTGGCTTCCATAAATAATAAGATCAATAAAAGAAAGAAAGGGGTTCTCGGAAATCACTCTAAGATCAGTCCCAAGTCATTACATTCAATAAATATATTCCATTTCTAGCCCATAATGCTATTGAAAGCAAAGGAAGCTAAAAAAAATAACGTTTTGTTCCATTCACATCTCACAGCAATAAAAAACAGATATGATTTGATGGAGGCATTAAATACGGTCAAACTGATGTGCAATGCACCTATTTCAAATACATTTAAGCCCAAATAATACATAATTATAATCATGTGCACACCTATAATAGGGTGGAGTGCGTCCTTAAAGGGTTAAGAAGCTTGCTAAAAGAGTGGGTGGTGTGTATGGTGTATTGGCCCTATAGAGACAGCCGGCTGGCCGGGGCTGGGGTGAATCAGTTTACGGCCGTGCCTCCACACGGCAGCCTTTGATGGCATTGGCTTTAGGTTAATACTTAATGCAGCCCTGTGAATGCCGACAGGCCCCGGGGGGGGGTGGGGGGCTTTATGCTGACAGGTCCCCGGGGGTGGGGGGCTTTATTATGGTACAATACTGCACGCTGGGTGCACGCTGAGAAAGACGCACTCTTATGTGGCCGGAGCAGCCCGATGTACAGGAGTCAACGACAACAACATGTTTACATGGGGAGGAGGCAGCCAGACCCGGGGGGGGGGGGGGGGGGCACTACCCCAGAAGTGGAAACCATCTGTGAACACAATTTCAAGGGAAAGGGTACTTTTTGGGGTCCTCGGTACGGACCCGTGCGGGCCCGTGATAAGGGCTGCTTTTTAAGGCGATTTTGGAGGGAAAGGGGTACATTTCAAGGCAATTTGAGAGTTAACAAAATACATTTCTGCTATTACATTTTGCTATTATATTTCGTGTTCACCATAATTTGTGTATTTATTTCTATCATCTCCTATGTTATATTTTTCTTAATCTACCTTGATTTGGGTATGTTTTCTCCTCAATTTCTCATTGAAAATGTGATTTTTTTGTTGATTTTTCTCCCCTTTTTGAGGTGATGTTAACACATAGTACTATAGAAAGTAAAGGGAGTGCCCCCCTCCTCCCAGCCAGTCATTGCATGATGTGGCAGCCAAAACAACAACAACACACTCAGGGAGTGCCAACTCACTCATAGTCTGTACGCTCCAGAACTTAGTCAGTTCTTACTAACAACTCAGTAATTAGGACTTAACCTAGTTAGTCATCATCTAGCTCCCTATAGAACCAGCTTAGGTCAGTTAATATTGTCAGGTTTGTTAGTACCAACCAACTCACCTTAGTCTTCTACCTTTCAATGACTATTAGGTTAGGTCCTTTTGAGTAAGGCATTAGTCATGTGTTGTTATGCCTCAGTCATTTTTGAATAGCACTGGGTCATGCCTGACCAATGTCCCTATGACTAACCTTGGTTAGTCACTACAGACTAAGGGTCGGGCTGTTAGATTATCAGTGGAGCGGCCAGGCTGGCAGCAAGTTCACGTGTTGATGCTCACAGGTGTAAACCCAGGCCAAACATTTCACTCAGCTTTACCTACTTTAGTGTTGTCATCTCTGTAACATATTTATATGGGGCTCTGGATGAGGTGGTCTCCATGTTTTTTTTTTAGAAATGGCCATATTGCATGTCCTATGTCGATTTTAAGAACTGCTTATGTCCCCTGTATCTATATTTTTCAGCATGCCTTCCGCATGCAACTATACACTGAAAAAGTAAACTTGTTTCGGACTCTTCTAGGTGACTGGCATAAATTAAACGAGTTAAAGGTTGTCTAACCTATTAGTTTACCATCCCACAAACCCGTCTCCAGACTAGTCTAAGTGACAAGGAAGCAGGTCTTCTAGCTGAAGTTGTCAGATAGAAGACCCACTTGGCATGTGCCAGCCCAAGACCTGACATTTGCCAACTCCAGATTCTATTTGTGGAATGGTAACCTGATAGGTTAGACAACTTTTGACTCGTTTATTTTGTGAGAGTCACTTCGACGAGTCTGGAGACAAGTTTACTTTTTCAGTGTGTCTCCACACAGAAATCGGGACCGGAACCTGAACTTTTGTTTTTAGTAGGAATTGCGCAGCTTGGTGGAAATTGTTAAAAAGGTTAAACATGAATATGAAAAACAAGCACAAGTAACAAGAAAGATATTTTAATACTGATTATTGGACAACTATTTAAACAAAAACAAACTGTTTTCAGCAAAGTACATTATTAATCAAAAACATGGAAACCAATTTTGTGGCGGATAACATGTGTATTGTGAATGAGAAGCGTCTGTAACATAATATAACAATAGTTATCTCTCTTATAACCATTTTACTTTTTCAATAAAACAAGTACCTTCGCCAACTTCTTGTGTAAGGCACGAGGCTCGTGAAGAAAGTCAAGAAGAGAAGTGTTCTGCCTTTTTTTGAAGTTGATTCTCCATACAAACAAAACAATTATGGCTTCCAGCTTTACACTTATAACATTAAAGCTCTTTAATTTATCTTAGACTTGTGAAGTTCCAGACACCACCGTCATGGGTCTTTGTCAACATAGTTTTCAATATTTCTATGATCGATCAAAACAATAATTAACACCAAGTTTCCTAATTCGGGTCCCCAGTTATGGGCAAAAACACACACACATACACACATACACCCCCCCCCCCACACACACACCCCACCTGTAATGTCTCGTACTCGTACAGTTCCACTTTGACCGTGCTGCCCTCTACGTATCGGTCGATCTCTGACACGTCCACCTCCTCCATGTTCGGGAAGTCAATCTGCACCGTGACCTTCTCAGCAGCAAAGATGGCCGCGCTGCTCGGTCCCTGCAGCTGACCCGTAGACTTGCCTGCAGCCAAATATAACATAATTACCATGGTTGTCTGATAAAATGGAGGATGACACTCCGGCCCTTAGTCTGTTATGGTTAGGTTAGTCATATAGACATTTTGGTCAGGCATGACCATGTGCTGTTCAAAAATAACTGAGGCATAACAACATATCACTCATGCCTTACTCAAAAGGACTTAGCCCAATACTTATTGAAATGGAGAAGACTACGGTGAGTTAGTCAGTACTGACCACCCTCACAGTACTAACTAACATAGATTGGTCGTATAGGGAGCTAGAAAATGACTAACTAGGTTAGGTAGTTTTGACTGATTTGTTTGCCAGTACTGACTAAGTTCTAGAGCCTAAAGATTATCGGCGCAAGCACAGGTGTAGGGGGTAACAGGTAGCGACCACTCTTTCCTCAACTTGATGAAGAGCTGATGAATAACGCTCCGCTCCTGCATTCAGGCAACAAAGCTTATAGACTCCCAAAGTATGATGGAAAATAACTGGCCGCATTGTTTGTTTTTGTTTGTTTGTGTAGTTTAACGTCCCATTGACCATGCAGAGGAGACTTACTCATTTAAAATGAATATGACATATTTAGCCCCCTTAACTTTAAGGTTTGGGGTGTAATGCTAGGGTTGGATACTGACCTTCAAATACGTAAGACATGATAACGTAGTCAGTGCCCAGGGTGGTCTGGGGCAGGACGAGGAAGGCGTCAGACGACAGGTCATTGAGGCTCGCTGCTTGTACCACCACCGGCACGTCCGACACCACCTGTACCACTGAGGGAGAAACAAGGACAGGGTCAGGTCACAGAGGTCAGCTCAAGGTCACAGAGGTCAGAGAGGTCAGGTTAAGGTCAGAGAAGTCAGGCTAAAGTCAGAGAGGTCAGGTTAAGGTCACTGAGGTCAGGTTAAGGTCACAGAGGTCAGGTTGAGGTCACAGAGGTCAGGTTAAGATCACTGAGGTCACATTAACGTCCCTGAGGTCAGCTTAAAGTCACAAAGGTCAGATTGAGGTCACAGAGGAGAGGTGAAGGTCACAGAGGACAGAATTAGGTGAAGTTTTTCACTGATTAGAGATATTATAGTGATATGTTTAACTTGGCTTCTTATGATTGAATATTCCATTTATCTAATACTTGCCCTGTTGAGATGATCATCACCCCCCATCCTTAGTCCCAAGCCTACAATCCCCCCCCCCCCATCCACCTACCTACCTACAGCAAGTGAGCATAATTAACCATATAGCCCACAAGGGTATGATTGAGTTAGTCCAGATAAGGCTGCTCAGGGTCTGATTACTGACATGTACACAGGCACATACCTAATACACTAGGTTAACCCTTTAAGGGGGGACCATTATCCGTCTTCAGTTTGTTAGGTCTTCCCAATGTCGAGAACAGGTGTCTGAGACTGGCACTACTACCCCAGCACTAGTTGAGTATATATAGTTTCTATTAAGGGGAATTATGAGGCTGCATTCATGTATCATAATGACAAAGGTTATAACAAAGTAAAACAATATGCGGCCATTAAAGGGTTAATACCATGTGAATCCACCTATTCTATGATTAGTCCCCTGTGAATATCAGTATGGTAAGCGCCGTGAACTTAACTGCTATTCAGCCTTATACATTGCAGTTTGGGATTAGTCATTATTTAAGGTGGGTAGACCCCATAGTCTAGCAGTATTTAGATTTCGTCAGGATTTTCGTCATGAGGCCCATATTATAAGTAGTCTCAAATGGTGTAAAGAAAGTAGGGGGGTCCCGGGCTAGTTTCTGAGATATCTGGCTTTGAGTTTGGAGTGATCTGTAATAGGATCATATGGTGATAATACTTATATGCATGGAATAGGATCTTAAAGTAATTAACTTTCCCTATAGTTCTCTTAGGATATAGTTTATAATCTATTACACCCAGAAACAATATTTTGAACATATGGTCCCCTGCATATTTTAAAGGTTTTTGGTGTTTGAAATAACAAAACAAATAAATGGAGCACAGCGTCTTGATGTGGTACAGGTATACCCTTCAGCATGCCAACTACCAGAGCCCCAGTAGAGTTGGGGTAAAGCGTTAGGCTTACATGTGGGAGATCCTGGGTTCAAGCTCCAGGCTGGTCTTGCAGGGTATTTTTGACTACACATGAAAATATTGCCAAAATATACAAAAATATGACTAGAGGCACCCCCTGGTGTGTTCTGAGACAACTACATGCGCAATGACCTGCGCAGTTGACGTATTTACAATAGGGTCTAGCCACCTGGGGGAGTGTGGGATTTGAGTTATGGATGCCAAAATATATGTATGGATCCATTCTATATGAGAGGGGGTTTCAGAAGGTTCATAGCCAGCCCATTAGCATAATCTAAAGGGAAGGGGTTCCTGACACACTGGCTTGAAGAATTCAGACCGTTTTAGGGTCAGACTCAAAAGGCCACGTAGCCTACCTATAAGAAAGTCAAACATTTTTTTAATAATCCCCTGCCAGCTTTCTTGCTAAATCAAAGCAGTAAGGCTCCCTAAATGTTTTTCGTGGTTAGCTTAACAATGACAGTGGAGGGAAGCACTGTAGAATTGATGAAATGTTTTCTTCGCAAAAGAAGGTACTTCTTCCAATTACATTTCCTCCCTGCTGCTTACCTCGTTCAAAGTTGATGCCGCTGGTTGTGAGTTGTATGTCTGAGGTGAAGCTGTGCTCCACTCCCTGCCCCGGGGTCACCGTCAAGGTCACGTCCGGCTCAAAGGAGGTGGGTACCGAGATGGTCACCGAGGCTGTCTGGTCACCGGCCGCCACGATAAACACCTACAGACACATAGTTACATAAATACAATATACCCTAATACATAACCTACAGTGATACATATCCCTGCTAACAGAAATAAGTTATTTTACGTCAAAATAACATGTTTAATGTTATAAAATGCTTTGCCATAATAGGGAGCCATAGAGGAACGTTATATAATGTTGTATAACCCTTTTTGTTTACTGGGATACAACACAGTCAGGGTACAGGGAGGTCGGCACCGAGACGTGCACTGAGGAGACCCCTTCATTTCGGCAACTTTCCGACCTAAAGAGTTTGAGTTTAGATTTTTTATTTGGCATTAATAAATCGTATACAATACAGACGTTTTTCATATAATGCCAATTGTTAATTATTTTCAGGTATTCATATAACACTATATCACTAAATGTGGATATTAGAAGTGGTTTAGACCGTTGTTCTCAGTTTAAGTGTTTGTCCATCAATCACGATATGTGACTGGTTTGTGTTACACGGTGCTATACTATATTACAATGCGTTCGAGGGCTCTTAAGTCTGCGGGTTTCAGGCATGTCACAAATTCCTTAACGCCCAGGCTGTGTTGTTGGGCTGACGTCACGCCGTCCCACAGTCTGGAGCCTCTGTACTCCGGGCTGTTAATGTAGCTGGTTTTGTGTGGGCGGTGCAGTCTGAACTTCAGCTTGTTGTTGTCGCGCAACTCACGTGCGGATTGGAGTAGATTGTATTCGCATTTGGACCTGCGAAACATCAATACGAGTAACTGTTTGTTCCGTCTTGGTTGGAGCATGTCTAAGACCGCGTCCTGATGTAGTTCAGCTACATTTGCCTCTCGTGCGTCGTTGACAATTCTCAGGCAATCGTTCTGAATAGTCTGCAGTTTGGTTACAGCCCATACAGGCCCACTGTCTAGAATTAGTGGGCAATATTCAAGGCAGGGCAGCACCATTGTCTTGTATATCATCAACGTTGTCTGCTTTTCGGTCTCCTTTCGCGTGTTCCTGAGCTGAGCGTATTTACTCCTGACAGTGCCTATCACTTTCTTTAGATGTTGGCAGAAGGACAGGTGTCGGTCGATCACTACCCCCAAGTAGTTGAAGCAGTGTACTACCCCCAGTAACCTTCCGTTCATGGTTATTGGTAGGGCGGTGGCATCAACAGGCGATGTGACTGGGTACGTCCACAATACTTTGGTCTTATCCTCGTTTACTGTTAGCTGGTTAACGGCGCTCCAAGTGGCTATAGAGTCGGTGTCAAGCTGCAGTAATGTCTGGACTCTTGCTGGAGAACTGGCTGAGCTCACTAGTGCCAGGTCATCTGCGTAGATGTATCCTTTACTATTTTGTATGCAGTTCTCGACGTCATTGACGTATATCAGAAACAGCAACGGCCCCAGGACGGATCCCTAGGGCACGCTGCAGGTAATGGGCTCAGTTGGTGAGTCTATGCTGTTGGCTGTTGTGAACTGCTGTCACGCGTTTAGGTAGCTGCGTGTCCAGTCTAGGGTCTGCCCTGTGATACCGTATGTGAACATTTTTCTGAAGAGTATCGAGCGATTGACGGTGTCAAAAGCCTTGCGGAGGTCTACAAAGACCACCGCAGAGACTTGACGCTTGTTCATGGCTTCTAGTCAGTCTTTCGTTATGTGGAAGATTGCGTCGTTTGTGCTGCAGCCGGGAATAAACCCAAACTGGTTTTTTGACAAGTGGTGGCGTTCAATCATATGCTGAATGATTCTGGTGTGGACTATTTTCTCGCATAGCTTCGAACAGCTGTTCAATAAGCAAACCGGTCTCCAATTCCCCACCTTGTGTAAGTCTCCAGATTTGGATAGAGGGATGATTCTGCCGGTTTTCCAATCTGGCGGGAAGTCGGCATTTTGTGTGCTGTGGTCTATGATCTTCGTCATTACAGCTGGTACACTTAGTAGAGCGTCTTTGACGATGCATGTTCTGACGTTCGGGATTCCAGATGGCTTGGTTGTGTTTATGGATTTGGTTAGTTTTCCCAATTCCATTTATTCGCTTGGTTGAATACCATATGGTCCCCAAGGGGGATGTCTTGATCAGGCGGGTCATCTGGCATGTCGTCTGGTGGAGGACGATCAAACTTCTCAGCCAGTTTAGAGCCTATGGTACTGTAGAAGTGGTTTACAAATGTGGCAGTGTCTTTGGTTGGGATGGGCTCGCCGTCGTTGCTTATAAGTGACATCGGCACCTCCTCGGAATCGCCATTCCATAACTCCTTTAGGACACTCCAGAATTTGCGCGGGTTGTCCCTGTACCTGGTTAGGTCCTCGAGGATCAACTTTTTTTGGTTTGGCAGTGCTGTGGCTTCAACGGACTTCATTAGACGTCGGGCCTTCGAGGGGGGGTGGACCCCTCTGCAAATTTTTAATGATTTCCGGGGAGGTAAAGTTTTCCCAAAAATACTGGACCCCTCTGCACCCCCTATCATGTAGACACAATACTGATACGTTTACAATATAGGCAGCCACGGTCCTACTACGATAAGGGAGTATTCCAGTGGTGGAATCAGCCGTGATTCCATGGGTCTAGAACAATCGGTCAGATCGTGAGTCCACGGCGACAGGATCCCACGTTAAAACAGTATCGCCCCTCTGCCGCCCTCATTTCACCTATGTTTCGCTGTGGACACGAGCGAAATAGCTCATGGGCTAGGGAATGGCTTCTCTGTTTGGGGAATAGCTCATTGGCTAGGGTATGGCTTCTCTGTCAGGGGAATGGCTCATGGGCTAGGGAATGGCTTCTCTGTCAGGGGAATGGCTCATGGGCTAGGGAATGGCTTATCTGTCAGGGGAATGGCTCATGGGCTAGGGAATGGCTTCTCTGTCAGGGGAATGGCTCATGGGCTAGGGAATGGCTTCTCTGTTTGGGGAATGGCTCATGGGCTAGGGAATGGCTTCTCTGTTTGGGGAATGGCTCATGGGCTAGGGAATGGCTTCTCTGTTTGGGGAATGGCTCATGGGCTAGGGAATGGCTTCTCTGTTTGGGGAATGGCTCATGGGCTAGGGAATGGCTTCTTTGTTTGGGGAATGAGTTATGGGTTAGGGAATGTCTCTAAAGGCTCAGGGTAAGCCACTGGCATCCGCATAAGTGCAATAGCTCCTATGTGACAGGTTACCTGTTCAACCAGACGAATACATTCCCTCAATGACCTCTCAACCTAGGGACTAATAGGGAAGAAATAATCTTTGGTCAAGTGAAATTGAATTTAATTGATATGTTTTTAGGTTTAGCCAAATACCTGTCATACTACAAACACGTGGCACGTACCTTGGGGCGGGGGAGGTCGACCAGGAAGCGGTTCTCTAGAAACACCAGGATGAAGCGGGTCCCGGTGTGGTCGATGAACGTCTGGTGCGAGGGGACCGGGTGGAGTAACACAGCAAGCAGCAAGACGAGGGGTGGCCCCGGGGACCCCTGCCACCCGAGAACCTGGAAAAACAGTGTTATATTATATACGGAATTGTAGTTTGTAAAGCAAAGTAACAGTCAATTGAAAATTAAATCTTTGTAAATTCTAGCGACATTCTTCCACATTTGCCTATACATGGCTAGCGATAGTAAGCAAAAACATGACAAGTGGGCATATGGCCAAAGACTGGGCGTATTATTGTAATACGCCATTGCAGTGTGCATATGGGTTCAATGGTTAAGAGATAGGACTATCATATACTAGGTATGACAGGGGGTAGCACGGTACACAAACATGAACTAGAGACTTATATTCCACATATAAACACTACCCTGAGGGATGCTAAAGGCAATCAGTAACTGATAAAGGTTTAAACTGAATATTGTAACAAAAAGTATTTAGGTGGCTATGTCTGATTTTTTCCATCACCCAAATACTACCGACATGTTTTCCACACATTGATTGCCTTTTAGACTTAAATATTCGGACATCCTTAATGCAATATATGCTCTTTGATAGAAGAATTTACATTCATAAGTTGAATGTAGGATCCTGAATGTGAATGAATGCTATACATTCACATTGGTAGATGTTACAGATTATGCTTGTAAAGATAAATTTATTATACCAATAACAAATTGATCAAAAAACAAAACCAATAACAACAAAATGTTTTCTGGATGAACAGAATTAAACTTTTATTTCTAAACTGTCACTACTTTTCGGCCGTAAATGGCCTTCATCAGGTGATTACAGATTATGACTTTCTCCCACTGCTCACCTCACTCTCCCAAAACGTATGGACTCTTAGAAGTATGCTGTGGAAGAAGGGGAGAAAACAGTACTACTTCCCAGTGAGCACAGAACATTGAATCAACATTGATAAATGGTTGTCAATGTTGAATTAATGCTGAATCAACATTGTATCAACATTGAACTGAATTTTGTGCCCACTGGGTTGGCTGCTTTCCTGTCCCCATCACACACTGCAATATCCATACATCAAAAATAGTTCCCAGGAATATGTTCAATTTTGGGCATTAAAACATGATGAACACTTTTGTAGTTTCAAACATTTGTTCTTCATACCGTCCCTACATATATTTAATTTGATTTCAAAAGCAACATAGGTAAGTTTTCAGGGTGATCTGCCACATTTTGGCAGAGAAGGAAGTAGTGCCAGTACAAATCAGTGGGAGAATCTGCTGGGAGATTGTGCTCACCCCACAGCACCTACCCTGCTGTATGATCCTAATATAGAACTGTTACATGGACATTGCAGCATGGTGCAGGAATAGATAGATATCATAATTCGTAATAACAGTTATACGGGTGGTGGTGGTGGTGGTGGTGGGGTACAACAGTAACATGGTGGGGTAAATATCCTATACAGGTTATGGGGATATACAATGTGGGACAGATGAGGAAACATAAACAGACATGAACAGAGAGGTGGAGGGAGGGAGTGGAGACCATGCAGACAGAGAGGCAGACAGAGAGGCAGACAGAGAGAGGCAGACAGAGAGAGGCAGACAGAGAGAGGCAGACAGGGAGAGGCAGACAGAGAGGCAGACAGAGAGGCAGACAGATAGAGGCACACAGAGAGAGGCAGACAGAGAGAGGCAGACAGAGAGAGGCAGACAGAGAGAGACACACAGAGAAAGGCACACAGAGAGAGGCAGACAGAGAGAGGCAGACAGAGAGAGACACACAGAGAAAGGCACACAGAGAGAGGCACACAGAGAGAGGCAGACAGAGAGAGGCACACAGAGAGAGGCAGACAGAGAGAGGCACACAGAGGGAGAGAGAGCAAGAAGGGGCAGAGAGGGAGACAGAGAGGGAGAGAAGGGAGAGAAGGGGGCAGAGAGAGAGAGGGGGCAGGGAGGTAGAACAGATGCAGAGAGATCGTCACAGAGAGGAGAGACAGATTAGGCAGGAACAGAGCCATAACCATGGTTACCTTAATAGTCATGTCAGCCCTTGTGCAGTACTACGTCTCAGCACACATTGCCTTCTGACCGGGGAGTCTGTCATGGACCATGAAGCCAGGGTTTAATCCACGTACACCGTAGACTTAATAGCCATGGGATGAGTGCCTTGTAGTTCCCTCTATACCGCACCTCACCACACAGTAGCAGTCAGTAATGTTAACCGTCCAACCTCCAGGTGGGCCCTCCAGGCCTCGTCCACATCAGTCCATCAGGGTAGCTATATAAACCAGCTCAAGTCTCCACAACCAGCATGTGCATTCCTGGTTTTTATATAATTCAGGAAAATAGGTTAGATCACGTGGTCAGATAGAGCCTTTCAACCAACCAATGCTAATTGGATCCTCTGCAGGTCCCCATGCTGTTGTGCCTGTTACTGCCTTGTGCCTTGTGTGTAGTGGTAGGTGTGTATAAGGTACAGGGAGCAGGTAGGGTCCGGCTGCTGAGGCTGCTACTTTCTGACGGACTGAAGGCACCACACAGGTACATCCTACACCCCACCCTCCACACTGGTACACTGAACCACACACAGAGACAGGGGCAACTGAAGAACCCAAAACACAAAGCATCAAGGGTATTTCACAGCAGATTAGTGGTTACCAATGGTAATGTATCACCACCAGATGAGCAGTTACCATTGGTAATGTACCACCATAGGAGCCCAGTGTACCAGTAGGTCAGCAGTTACCAGTGGTAATGTAGCACCACAGGAGCCCAGTGTACCAGCAGGTCAGCAGCTACCAGTGGCGGCACTGTGGCAATGTACCAGCACAGGGGCCCAGTGTACCAGCAGGTCAGCAGTTACCAGTGGTAATGTACCAGCACAGGGGCCCAGTGTACCCGCAGGTCAGCAGTTACCAGTGGTAATGTACCACCACAGGAGGCCCCCGAGCAGCTAGGGGTACCAGGTCCCTCATAACAGCTGTTTTCCCCCATCATGGTTTAGTATAGCAGATGACTTCAATCCTTTGAGTTTTAGTGGTGCATAGTACTTAAATGCATATAGCTTCTATCATCATGGTTTATTAATGCAGCTCTGGGAAGCAATTCACATCTGTCGACCCTATATGCTTTGGGGGTTGGCATGATGCATGGACGCAGCTCTATCACTCCAACACCCAAGTTCCAAGCAATACAAAAATAAACCGATTAATGCACTTATGTAGATTTTCTTTTTCAGCGAACCTGGAAGCAGCCTGTACTTTTTTCAATTTGAAACCGACTTGGTAAAACATCCTGACATGATTTGATGACCGCTGCCCTAAAAGTGTAATTATGTGTAACTATGTAAACCTGGCCAAGTTGGGCCCCTCTTGACCTATTCTGCCTTTGTCTTCAGGCATTACTATTTCAGCAACAGGAAGATCTAGGGAAATTCACTGGACAGGGTATCTAGTTCTAATGGAGACATTTTTAAGTGCGGTTTTCTGGTGCATTTTCTATCACTTTTTTTTATTATCAAAATGTGGTCGTTTGCCGCCATGATTCACCAATTCTGCACAGCCAAAGATAATTTTCTTACCCCAAGAAAATACTAGAATCAAGATAAAATTTTCTCGATTCAAGGAATAAACACAGAATGAGTTTTTACGTTTATCTTGTTTTCAGAAAGGAGAAGCTAAAAAAGAAAATCTTATATTTTTCTAGTATTCTTCTAGAAACTAGTATTCAAGATTATTTTTCTTTAGAAATTTTCTTAAAACTGGTAATTTGTGCACCCAACAAGATTATATCTTATATTCCTGAAATAAGAAAGTTCTATTTCTAGATTTAAGATTGCTATGTCTTGAAAACCTAACCATGAATGCAAAGTGTCAATTAGGGCGAAAAAATATGCAAGTATACTCTATTATGTGGTGGTTATGACCATGCTTAATGCCTTCATCAAATTCCTTCCATTATTTGGGAATTTTATAGGTGTGGAATGTGAGTTCAGTTAGGTTCTATAGGGGTCAAGCATACATACTACTAAATAAGAATTATTTTCTTAGATTAAGAACATTAGTTACATGTTGTGCCACAAGAGGCCACCACTATGCAATACAACAACTTTCTTATCAAACAGGGAATACATTTCTGCCTCAAAATAAGTCCCAAAGAAACAGAAGAGGGTAAAAATATGTGGGAAAAGGGGGAAAAGGGATTAATTTGATGTAAGGACCCTTGTTCCAGTGAATGAATCATAATAACTATTAGGGAGAAATGATAAGAGACACCATTTGCTTGGTAATATCATTTAAAAAAAAGGGAAGGATTACCTGTCCCATTACATAAAGTGAAATGACTTTGAATAAAGGTCTGTTTGCTTAAACTTCTATTGTAGCTACAAAAAGCTGCATTTAATCTGATGAACCTGTTGCTGATCAATGCTCTGGCATCAATCTTTCTCTCTAAGACTAAAATTAAATATAATCATACCCCTTTCCCCGGCAAGAACATCAATTTTGATCATTTACTTGAATAAGAAATTAAAACTTACTTCAGAAAAATGTTTTCTAGAAAAAAGGTCCATTCTGTAAGAAAGATTATCTTATTTTGAGAAATATTTCAGGAAATATCATCTTGATTCCAGTATAAAATACTTGATTTAAGAATTTCTTTCTTGTTTGTTTTTCTTGTTTGTTTTTCTTACTCTAAGTTTATTAAACTCAACCATGCTTTCAAGTAAAATTTTGTTATCCTACGGACAAACTTGTTTTAAGTTTATTTTACTTAAAACAAGAAATATTTTCTGAAAATGAGAAAATTATTTTTGGCTGTGTGGGGCTCATGGGCAAGCTGCATCTGTAGGCCAATGATAACTCAGCATACAGACCAGAAAGCCTAAAGATATAGGCCTACAAAGTGTCTGTGTAGGCCTACAGAGAAAGTGCCTGTGCAAACTGCCTCTCAGCTGTGGCTGCATAAGTGTTAAATGTCATGGAAAATGATGATCACTTTGTCCTTCGCTCACATACATGTCTACAGCGGCTCACTTTTGCCATATAGATACTAGTTGTTATAATAAAAAATACAGGTTTCCAGCTCAAAGGGCTAATGAACCAGATGCTAAATGATTATCTGATAACATATGTTGAAGCAGACTTTTCCTCAAATAACAACTCTTTTGACTAGCGA